>CM031693.1:1109967-1417467 GCA_006182925.3 Reinhardtius hippoglossoides
TCCCTCCTTCCCTTCCCTTCCCTTCCCTTCCCTTCTCTTTTCTTTCTTCCCTTCCTTTCTTCCCTTCCCTCCCTTCTCTTCTCTTCTCTTCTCTTCCCTTCCCTTCCCTTCCCTTCTCTTCTCTTCTCTTTCTTCCCTCCCCTTCCCTTCCCTTCTCTTCTCTTCCCTTCCCTTCCCTTCCTTCCCTTCCCTTCCTTCCCTTCTCTTTTCTTCCCTTCTCTTTCTTCCCTTCCCTTCCCTTCCCTTCTCTTCTTCTCTTCCTTCCCTTCCCTTCCCTTCCCTTCCCTTCCCTTCCCTTCCCTTCCCTTCCCTTCCCTTCTCTTCTCTTCTCTTTCTTCCCTCCCCTTCCCTTCCCTTCTCTTCCCTTCCCTTCCCTTTTTCCCCTCCCCGCCCTTCCTCCCCTCCCTCCCTCCCCTCCCTCTCTCTCCCTTCCCTTCCCGTCCCTGCCCTCCTCCTTCGCTTCCTTCCCTTCCTTCCCTTCCCTTCCCTTCCCTTCCCTTCCCTTCCCTTCCCTTCCCTTCTTCTCTTCTCTTTTCTTCCCTCCCCTCCCTTCCCTTCTCTTCCTTCCCTCCCTTTGTCCACCCCCACACCATCCTTCCACCTCCACCCGCCTACATCTGACCATAAAGTTTGAGGAAAGAAGGGAAATGAAAGACTGAGAATAAATTAAAGGCCATTCACTGTGTGTCCTGCATCATGTGTGTAGGTCCACGTGTGTGTGTGTGTGCGTGTGCGTGTGCGTGTGCGTGCGCGTGCGTGTGTGTGTGTGTGTGCGCGTGTGTGTGTGTGTCTGTGCGTGCGCTCCAGTCGGACTGGGGCAGCCCTGAGTGTGCCTGTAGATTAATGGGGGCCATTATCTCAATGCCCAAAACACTCAGTGATGAAGAGTCACTGCCTGGCGACAGGCCTCGGCCAATCAATTTGCAGCACAGCGGTCAACTGCCCGGGTCACAGCCCACATACGGCTGGTGTTTGTGCAGTTGTTGTGGCGGCGGCGGCGGCGGGCGGCGGCGGCTGGCAAAGCGCCATGACATCATGGAGAAACTGGAGCACAGAGTTCTTCTCGGCTGTGAACGTCTTGGGACGTTTTTCTGTGAATACGCAAAGTAACTGAGTAGATTCAAGGTTCAAGGTTACGGCAGGAAGCGGAGCCGCGTCGACCGTGTTGCTTCACAGTCTGATCTTTTCTCAATAATCAAAATCCAGATCAGATAATAATCCCCAGGTTCATCAGGCCGGTGTGTGTGTGACTCCCAGCTGAAGGGATCATATCAGCTGCTGCTCGGCTTCAGTCCCGTCCTTCCAACCCGAGCTCACCTCAGCTGCGTCTTTAACTCCCTCAGGTACTTTACTCAAGGACACTTCTCGGCTGTTTGCGCTTCACATTTTCACAAGTTAACATTTTAAAAGAAGGATTGTGTCGAACGCTATCAGGCCCCCCGGCACACTTAATTATATTTCCCCAAAATAATTGTGTTTACATTCTTCCATTCAGCGTGTGATGAAGAGCGATGGTGGGGAGGCTCCCCCTGTCTCCTTTATGAATGGGAGACTATGGAGGGCAGTTATTAACAGCAGAGTAATGATGTTTACGCTCTTTGACTGAAGGAGAGCGATGGTCACGGCTCCGTCTGTGTTTACCGACTCAAATTACAGAGGAGTTCTCCAGGTAGCTCCACGCTGTTGTGTGATGTATGATCAATTGTTAGAGGTTAAATTATCCATCCTGAGTCGCTGTCTCCTTTCAGGTCTCGGCTACAGACTATTATCATTACTATTGATGCTCTTCCTTCTGAGTTTAACCATTTGTTGTGCAGCACTTTGCACTTTGTGTTCTCTAAGCATTATTCTGTAAGGGCTGTGGTGTGTGTACATCCTGCAGAGGCCGTCAGCGAATCGCACGGCTGTTTAATTTGATATTAGAACGAACTTCTAATTGATCTTAATTACAATAATTCTCAGACTTTAATGTATGAGTAGTAATAATTACCCCCCGACACAGTCACACCTCCTGAGCTCCTGAGACTGATTTCCTTTCCTGCTGAGATGAAGAGTGGAAACCTGGTCCTCAGTCGGTCCGTGCGTCCTGTGATCTTTACTTTCCTACCCACTCTGCTCTTTTCACACCTTCTTCCCCCCCCCCCCCCCCGCTCGTAACAACAACCTTTTCACAGCTAATTGAGGACAGAGGGGAAATTATTCTCCTCTTTGCCAGAAAATTGTGTGTCTTCGGAAGGATGCTGCTCTTCTGGAGAAGAGGTTCCCCATCATTACCTTGAGAGCGAAAAATCACTCAGAGAAGAGGACTTGGTGTTATTTATTCGCCTCACATGCCCGCCCACACACACACACACCCACTCAAGCATGTGCTCGGATACACACACACACACACACACATAAATGCAAAGACACATTAATGCTCACGGGCAAACACCAGAGAAGAAGAGCAACATCTGCAGGATCGTGAGTGAGACTGAGACGCTCAGATCACAACGACACTTTGACCAATCGCGCTGCCTCATGTGGTGAGAGTCTAATGTTGCTTTTCCTTATTATCCAGAACCTTCTGCAGTTAATAGGAACAAGGAACCCAATCGATTCCTCCACATCGATTCACTAATTCACTCAATAGAAACAGATTATCATGTCCATCAATCCAGCTGCTTCATCAGCGCTCTCCGCACCGCGAAGAACGAAGGGCGGTGATTTCTATAAATCACCGTCTCTTTACTGAAGTGAGTGTCACAGTGAAGTGCGGCTGGAGGACGGGGGGGGGGGGGTGGAATGATCCTCCCCCTCGCTCACAGACGAGCAGAGGAGCTGACACGTCTGCTCTCCTGCCTCCACAGGTGAAATCGAATCCAATTAGGCCAATAAGTAGCTGCTTAAGGAACGTGTTCCTGAAGAGCTGCGGGGTCGCCATCCATCAGCAGCTACGGGGTTAAACCCTCGCTCACACCACCGGCCATGGAAACCACTCAGACAGTTCATACCACAATCTATTCTCTTCATCAATATGGATCAATACCAACAGTCTGACTGGTGGAGAGGAAATCTATAGAAACAGGAAGTTATCTACACATGCAGACTGGATCTGACCCAACATCTGGGTCGGGACCTTCTGGAGTTCACACATGAAGAACGCAGCAGGAAATCTCTAGAGTGGGATGATATCTATCCCGCTGCAGGCATCACGTGTTTGTGTTTCCAACATATCGACACCGGCGTCGTATCTTATCACCCAAAGCTCTCGTGACGTCTTCATCTGCGTCTTCTACCTGCACAGCTTCGCTTTCTCATCCTGAGACATGAGTTTTCCTTTTGTGCATCGTGGTGAATCCTGAGAATCATTTCCTGCTTCTCACGTCGGCTCCTCCGGACTCTCTGCAGACATTTACTCGGGGGCCGGAGAAAGTCTCTCACTCTTACATTTGCGCTGGACGAGAAGTCGAACTCACAGACCAACGGGTGACGTCACGTTTCATTCTTCACAGCTAATTGACAAACAGCAACAACAACAAACCTCGACTCTGCCAACACATCAAGTATCAAACTGCTCAAAGCCGGCTGTAAATCAGCCGTTAGTCGGATAATCTTCAGGATCTGATGCCGCTGCATCTCAGCATATGTCTCCCTGCACAGCTCCGCACCCCCCACCGCCGTCCTGTAGCTATAACTCACACAAGTTAAATCTTTCCAGGCTGTGACACCATCAAGCTGCCGGGCTGCGTCGTCTTCATTTGCAAACAAGACACACGCATGTTATTTGGGCAAGCGAGAGCACACACGATATTTCAAGCCTTGCTGCTGTTCCGACGAGCCGCAGTGCAGATTCTGTTTGAGCAGCGACGCGTGGACCTAATTTGTTAACATCTTGCATCGTCACTCGTTTCCTGAAGGAGGAACGTGTGTTGTTTAGCTGAGATCGAGGGGAACTGGGCTTGTGTGCTGCGGAGAAACCACACAGTGTTGTGCAGGGGGTCGTGGAAGTGATCAGCGTGTGAAGGGGTGAGGACGAGAAGGGTCAGATTCTAAGGTTAAACAGGAGCTCAATGAGAAATCAGGAACAGTTGTGAAAAAGCTGCTTAAATAGGAATTACATGTCATCGAATTCTGGTTGGAAACCATCAGATTCTCACGACATGAACACAAACCAGCCACACACGCCTGTCGAACACACGACCACGCAGCTCCACCGCACGCCGCCGTCTCTCCTCTTACCTTGGCGATCTGGACGCACCAGTTGAGCAGCAGCTGCGAGCCGATGTTGTCCTTGTGCTCGTGCACGTAGTCGAGCAGGCAGCCGTGGGGCATGAGCTGGGTGACCAGCTGGATGGTGGGGCTCAGGCAGACGCCCAGCAGACGCACCAGGTGGGGGTGCTCCATGCTGGCCATGATCAGGGCCTCCTGGGTGAGAGGGGGGGACGAGGACAGAGAGGGACTAAGGCGACTGTTGCAGTTTGTGGACATTAAATACAAAAATACATAAAACCTCAACATAGAAAACATGATTATTCAGTGGGATCATGTGTTTTACTGGTTTCTTTGTCCAACACACGTCTGCTTGGGAAATAATAAGGAGCGATTTAGCGTCACAGAGGAATCTTGGAAACTCGGAGGGGTCTGGCCTCTCATGTTACTGCTCTATTATCTCCTGTGTCTAAGCAGAGCTCAGCGTGTCTGTCCACGCATCTATTATCCTCGGATAATGCTGCACTGTATTCCAGACTTCCTGGTGGAGGTGGACTTCGATGCATAAATTAAGACTTGTGGGATGATGAGTATATCTGCATGCACAGCATCTGTCCACGGAGCGTCTCGCCGGGGGAGCAGATCCTGCACAAACCTTCAAAGCTGTGTTTTCCTCTGTGTTTCAGCACGGAGACGTTCTTAAATGTTGCACCAACACAACGGAAACACTCAAAACGACACCGAGCCACGCGACTAATTCCTGCCGCCGTCTAATACAAAGCCCCCGTGTGTCTGCTTTCATGAGCTACTTTTCATTTTTTCCGTCTGGTTTGATTCGGAGTGTAAATGCGTTTTTCTGGCTCGGCTCTCGTCTCTCTCGCTCGGCAGCAGATGGACGCAGAGGTTTGAACATTTGAGAATCGACGTTGGGTAATTGTTATTGCGGAGCGGCCAGCAGGAGGATGTGTGCCGGTGATGAAGTGTTACGACGGGGGCTGGCGTGTTTTTGCATTAGGGCAGCGCACAAGCAGCACTCTGGCTGGAAAACACTTCAGCCCTCATCTCGTCCACATCTCGTGTCCATTCACATGGACACACACACTCCTGGCAGATCTCTAAAGCACTCGCACACTCAAGGACACACAACACACACACACTCTCTCTCTCTCTCCTTCTCTGGTCGAGGAGGTGTGTATCCAGGCTTGGCCCCGGGGCAGCAGATAGATAGATGAGGTGCCTTTTTAAATTTAGATGCTACAGAATGAGCTCAGAGGGAGAGTGGGGCGGCTGCTGTGTGTGAGTGGATTCATTCTAAACAGGAGTGGGGGGGCATAGGCCATGCAGGAGCTACTGGCACCATCGGTGGCCTGATTTAAACACAGCCTCCCAGTCCAAAGCAGAGCCACTACACCTCCACTTCATGAAACCACCTGCTTCCCCCCGTGACCGCTCCGTGTTCTACGACTGCAGCCACGTCCTCGCCGCGTGCGGACGCCACCCGGGATCGGGAGAGGAGGAAGCAGGGAGGAGAGGACATATAGGAGGAGAGTGTTTGTGTCTTTTATTCTCACTCTGTGATCCCATAAGACCCACGAGTCGTAAACTATGTCGGGCTAAATTCTTGCTCCTGCTTTTTACTCCCAGGGCAAACGTTACAAGGAGTTGTGCAGCGTGCATGAGTGTGCACGCAGGAATGTGTGTGTTTGGGTTTCGCTCTCATCTCCCTCAGCGCTGACCTCCATTACCGCCGGCTGACCTTCCTTCCACATCTAACTCACTTGCTCACTTTCTATCACACACACACACACGCACAAACACAGGGTGATCGCCTGGCAGAGCTGAAACTGGTGCATGTTCCAGCAAACACGTGTGTGTCTGTGTGTGTCTGTGTGTGTGTGTGTGTTGCATCAACACACACTAAATGAGAGTATTTCACATATCGCCAACACAGGCAAATCGGCCAGCGAGGCCACCACCACCACCTGGGGAGCCTTTTGTTGTAAAGTGTGCAGCGTTAGATTATATCTGTGTGTGTGGGGGGGGGGGGGAGTGTGTGTGGAGCTGGCACTCCAGTGGCTAGTTTCCCAGTGGTGAGGCGTGAGCCTGCCTTTAGATTGCTGTTTAACAAGCCGGCAGACAGAGCATATTGGCTCTGGATGGACAGAGACCCCCGCTGGGAGGAGCGGGGAGGGGGGGGGGGAGAGAGAGGGCGGAGGCAGGGGGGGAGAGAGAGAGAGAGAGGAGAGAGAGAGAGAGAGAGAGGAGAGAGAGAGAGAGAGAGGAGAGAGAGAGAGAGGAGAGAGAGAGAGAGAGAGAGAAAAAGAAGGTGGAATTGCTGCCGTGTCGTTGTCTCGTTCAAAGGAATTATAAAACCTAATTTATTATAAATCGAGAGACCTGCTGTAATAATGTTTTTTTCACAATAAACACAAAAAAAAAACGGCTTCGACTCCTGGAAGTTGGCGAATCCAGCAACGCTAGCTGCAATAAAGGAGACTCGCAGGAGACGTGCTCATGTTCAGGTTGATCATTTTAAGGTTTTCATGCTTTAATGTGCAGGAAACTCTCCAGAGACTGTCCTCTGCTGCAGCTCCTCTGTCCAGCCTCTGTCTCAAACAGTGAGAGCAGGAGAAGAGCGGAAACATGGAGTCGTGTTCATGTGACATGAAAAACTTCTGTAAACTTGTGAGGTGCAGAAGGAAATGAAGAGGAAGGAGGAGGAAGGAGGAAGGAGGAGGAAGGAGGAGGAAGGAGGAGGAAGGAGAGAGGTGACAGAGGAACTGGAAACTCCCCCAGCCGACTCCCCCCCCGCTCCCCCTCCTCCATCACTCCTGGATTCCAATAAAGTCCCATCTCATAAACAAGTGCTGTTTTCCTAATAGAGTCCTGTTCAGCACACGGCCCGGCTGTGCGGCGGACTTCACTTTATTACCGCCTCTGATTGAGATGGAACTCTCATAAGAATTTACCGCCAAACGCAGCACGCCGGCGAGTGACAGGCCCGGGCGTCGGCCTGACAGCACGGACGAGGACACGCGCGAATGAAAGTCGACACAAATTGCGGCAGTGAAGAATACTCACGTCCATGAACTCCACGTTGGCTTTAGGGCCGGTGGTCTCGTTGAGGATTTTGATGGCCACGGGGATTTTCACCGTCTCCCCCTCTGGGACCCAGATGCCCTGAAACATGGAGAAGGGATGGTTTTGATTAAAAGGGTCCGGGACATCACCCACTGGTTTGTGAGCTGGTGTTTTCAACTTTAAATGAAAAGAGAATTAAAATGAAGAGATATTATACTTGAATTCACTTTATTGAGCTTGAATCCAACCACCTGCTACAGGCAAAGAGCCGTGGATCATAACGAGGCTATAAATTGATGCTAGACTACGTATGCAAATTAATTGCAATGAAGTACAGCAATAAAATTAAAAAACAAGCCCATCAATACTGATGTCGGGAGGAATTCAGAGGCAGGCAGTGCAGTATTTATTCTGTGTGTTTGCTGAGTTTCAGGGTGGTATGAATATTTCCTGCCAAGGGCAGTGGATCTGGCAAGAAAACAGCCGTTTGTGTTCCAGGTCCTTGAGGCTCGTGTCCGTCAGGAATCACGGAGACAGAGGAAACATTTACACTTATTGTTTAGTTTGTGGAGCTGTTGTACGAGCGAGGGGGGGGGGGGGGGGGGGGGGGCAGCGTCCGCTCAAACCCGACAGTTTACACTCGAGCATCTTCTTCACCACCGAGCTGACGCACACACACACGCGAACACACACAGACACACACAGGCTCTTGTGAGTGCACACTGACCTTGTAGACGGTCCCAAACGCTCCTGAGCCCAGGATCTTGACCCTCTTCAGCTCCGTCTCCTTCAGGATCCGCAGCTGAGCCTGGTTAGGGGCGGTTCCACTGGGGGTCAGGGGCTCCACCAGCTGACAACACACACACACACACACACACACTTTTAGTTTATTCATCCCATTCTCCCACTGTTTACAGCAACTAGTGCCCAAAATATGACAAACATTCCTCACAGATGCTGCTTTTATTGTGAAAGTGCTAAAAACCTGCGTCGTGCCTCTTTTATTTTTGCTCTGAAGTCTGAATATTTTTAAACGCTCGCTCCCGGCGTCACGATTTCTGCAGCGTGCGCATTGATACGTTTCTGAAAGACAAATAATAACAATCTGCGTCCAGGGGTGTGGACGTGAAGTTCTGTCAGAACTGGCAGTCATCAGTGTGGGCTGCGGTGTGCCCACTGCTAAACAAATCACAGCCTGGTGTCAGCTGCTATCACAGCTGACAAAGAGTAGCGGCTCACCAGCTGTGCACATACACAACAAATTCCAATTCAAGGTTATGACAAGCCTCCTCCGCGCTGCCTGGCTGCCAGTAACAGCCGACGCCGAGCAGCGTCCCGGCAGCTGGCCGGCCACCCGCCGCACGGCGAGCCGCTCCACAAAGCCACGGCTACTAAATATAAAGAGCAGGAGCTGGCACCTGTAAGCGAGCTGTTAAAAGATCTGAGCCAGAGGTAGGGACACGCACACAAACACGCACACACACACACACAACACTAACACATTAAGATACACACATTTACAGTGCAGAGACTTACAAACGCACACAGCACAAACACACTTAGATTCAACCAGACAGCATTTAAACTATATCTGAATACACATCCAGTTACATAGGGACTCACAAAACAGCATCAACAAGTACACACACACACAGACACACACACACACACACACAATAAGTCAATGCCTCTGATCGATACCCGTCTTAATGAGCCTATCAGCCCACCGGGTCCCTCATTCCCTGCGGTTTATCAGCAGCATAATCACCCAGCTCAACCACGGCCGTCAAACCATATAATGAGAGCATATATCAGTCGCTCAGCCACACCAGCACTTATTCAATGGGATATAAAACCATCAGCCCAATGGGAGCGCCCATCGCCAGGCCGGTCCGCAGAATGGATGACATTGCCCGCGGCGCTGCAATGATATGCCGTTTAATGGCTATTGTTATTGCCGGGGCCCGGGGCCGCGCTGTACGCCCGCTGGGATATCACTGCAGGAAGTGAGTTAGCGGCGGGAGCTCGGGGAAGGAGGAGGACGAGGGATAAGTACCAGGGAGAGCGAGCGAGATGACAGAAGGAGCGATTGTGTAATAGGGATGCGTCAGTGAAAACCTCCGTCTCACCCCCCCCCCCCACTTGGGCCTGAAATCCGGTTTCCTGAAGGAAATCACAAGTTAGCGAGTGAGAGAAATCACCAGAGTGCGACCCGGTGCAAACAGATGAAATAGGAACTTTATCGTCCGCAGGAATTCAACGACGCCAGAGAGGAAGCTGTGAAACTGCTGCTAATGGACCTTTAGGTGATGCTGCTGCTGGAAAAACAGTATTTCTCAGGTCAGACATTAACTTCTTAAGCTTTTAAAGACATTTGTTGCGTCACATGTTCCTTTTTTTTCGACAGATTTAACCGAGCAAAGCTTCACAGGCTCATAAAACAGACTCTAAATATCAAGTAATTTCCATGACCAAGATAAAGTGCTGTGGATGGAAGTGGCCGACTTTCTCTGTTCTCAGGGTTTGAACCTGCTCAACTACATAAGAGATAAACATCACTCGCAGACAATATTCAATTCATTCATTTGACAATAATTGGGCTAAAAATAAGCAGGATTCTGCCTGTGTATGGTTTTCTAGAGGAAATCGGTTTGTAAGTGCGGCCGTCATTAGGGCCTCGTTGATAGAGGATTAGTTATCAGCCATTAGCCGTCGTGCATGTTAACGTGGAGCACGTCTGTGACTGTAATGATGTTTCTCATGTCTCATTGCAATAAACAACAAGCAGATTGTGAAATCATTCAGGATATTTTAGCTTCATTTCTGGAGGAAGTGGAGACTCGTCCATCTTTATTTAACGATTTGTTTCTCATTTCATTCTCTTACTCTGTGTGTGTCCTCATGGTTCTTGAGCGCCCTCGTGTTCAACTTCCTGATCCTGTTATACTCTCAGAGGATTCTAGTCCGTCCTGTCAAATTGAAACTAACTCTTTTCAACGTTCTGGGGCAAGGTGACCCGGGTTAAGTGGCGGAGGTTCAGTGTCAGATCTTTATATTAACTTTTAAATTACACGGAAACTGCGTCTGTCGACTTTATTCAGAGGAAGATGAACCACATCCATCACGTCCGTCTGGTATTTGGCCAAAGAGCATTATTTGCATCTGTGTGTTCTGCATGAATAAGAAGAAAAGAAGTGAGGCTGCAGGTAGAGAGAGGAACAGAGGGAAGGAGGCGAGGCACAGGGAGGAGGTGGCAGGGCGGTAATAAGAGCAGATGGTAACAGGCTGTAGCTGTTATTGTCTCATTAGGACGAGGCCGGACTGGATTGATGAGGGGGGGGGGGGGGGGGGGGGGGGGGGGAGGAAGGGAGGAATTAACTTGACGAAAAGAAAGAACAAGAGAAAAGGACGGCACATGCAGCGATAGGAAGAGAGTTCAAGTCTCGGAAAATAACAAGAGGACAAAGGAAACGCACGAAAAGGAAAGTACAACAGAGAGAGAAGAGGAGGAGGAGGAGGACTATGATAAAGGAGCGAGGAAGAGGAAGAGTGAGAGAAGAGGAAGATGAGAGGAGAGAGTTAAATAAGATGCAGACCCATGGCCTACAAACCTCTCTTGAGCTCGGACGCCCTCGCACACACACTCTCCCCGACACTTTATTTAGCGGCTAATAACGCAGCGTGCCTTCGCCAAATGAGCTGCGCTGGTGGCGCGGTGGAGAGGATTCGGATGCTTCATTGGACAAATATGCAGGATGTTCAGGCCTTGGGCTGGAATACATTCACAGAATTATTGTTGTATTGAATAAGTAAACAGTGTCCTCAAATAGAAACTAGTTCCGCGGACCCTCGGGTGCTCGCTCTAATGTTCACATTACCGATATAGAACGCTGCATTTGTTGTGCTGCTGAATGAAAATCAGGTGAAACGAGACGACACAAACTTTTGCCTCAAAGCAATCAGCGGCACTGGTTTCTGAAATTTTAACGTCGACAATAATTTGAACAGTGTGTGTGTGTGTGTGTGTGTCTGTTGTGTGAATGTACGACTTGTTATGAGGGTTTGTTCTTCTGAGGGATTGTTAGCGGGTAAACAACGAGATTCGTGTCATTTGGTTTCATGATTTAAAAGAACGAGACAGATGTGAAAAACAAACTATGGACTAAATAAAATCTGATTATTATTCAATTTAATAAAGTTGTGTTTGGGGAGGGTGCAGTCTGTTGGTTGTTGTTTTGTGAATCCTCATTAATAGGACCATGATTAATAAAATGCTAATTGACAGGAGCCATTCAAGGGACTCTGAGGGCCCCAGGCAGCGAGTGTATAATTCAAGGGGAAAGTTAAGTCTGTCTTGCGGCTCTGCCCGGGCGTTTAGCGCCTGACTTAATAACTGAATAATATCCCCTCGTTATTCTGACTTCTTTCCAGAACCCAAACCCAGAGAACTAAGATCTGAGCTGTAAAAGTATAAGTAACTCTGTTTTCTTCTTATGGAACAATTCAGAATGATCCTTCGATGCTTTCAGCTGTTTAACTTCTGCGTTTCTCGTCCTGTGTGATATTCAACGTGACATTTTTTGGTGTCCTTTGAATCCCTGTGATCTTAACTTGAATTTAACATAAGGTTCAGTTTGATTGGACGCTGCTCGGGCGCACTACTTTTGGCGTAACGCCTCGCGCCCCGTGCTCAGTCGCCCCGCCACCCGGGTGAACGATGGGAGCTGTCCGGCGCCGCCGAGCGCAGCGTGAGAGCTATCCACGGCCTGTGGTGCTGAAACACTCGCACGGCGGCGCGTGTCTGAACAAAGCAGCTGGAGGAGGACCTCGAGGTGGGCGGGGGGGGAGAGGGCGATTCCAAGCGCATTAGTCCTGCTTCATTGGACCGGGGTCAAGGTTCAGGGCCCGGGGTGACGCTGCAGCGGCGAGGGGACTCGGTTGTTTGTTCTGTCTCCGCCTGCGCTAAAGCAATTTGTTTTCGGCGTATTGTTCAAAAGGCAGCGCAGTGTGAGACAGGCTGGGTGTTGTGTTCCTCTCTCTATTTCTTTCAAGGTGAGAGAGATGGAGCGGTGAAAAAACAGAAACAGAGAGCGAGAGTTAAAAAGACAAGAAGAATAAAGTGGCTGCTCGCAAAGAGACGGATGAATACAGATTTAGGAAAAACAAAGAGGAAAGAACGGAGGAGACAGAGAATTGCAAAACAAAGGAAACGATAAAGAAATAGAATTTTGTTTTGCTGAGCAACAGCCTCCACACGTGTCCTTGATATGGAAATACCAGCGGAGCGCTCAGATCACCCTCTGACAGGGGGAACCGCAGGCGCCGCTTTCCTGGGTGACACCAGAGGTGAAGCTCTGTGTTTAAAACGCTGCGCCACACAGGGGGGGGGGGAGGGGGGGGGGGGGGGGGGGGGGGGGGGAGGGGGAGGGAGGGAGGGAGGGAGAGGGAGAGAGGAGAGAGAGAGAGAGAGAGAGAGAGAGAGAGAGGAGAGGAGAGAGAGAGAGAGGAGAGAGAGAGGGAGAGGGAGGGAGAGGGAGAGAGAGAGGGAGAGAGAGAGGGAGAGGGAGAGAGAGAGAGAGAGAGAGAGAGAGAGAGAGAGAGAGGGAGAGTCAGACAGAGTCCCTGAGTGGCCGCTGTCCCCAAATCCCTCATCCAGACAAGCTTGATCTCCATTCACACACACACACACACACACACACACACACACACACACACACACACACACACACACACACACACACACACACACACACACACACACACACACACACACACACACAGTAGACTGAGGGATGAATAGAGAATCCACATTCACTGCCCGTCCTGAGCCTCTCGTACAGTTTCATCGCCCAAAAGAGGAAGAGAAGAAGAGAAGAAGAGAGGAAGAGAAGAAGAGAAGAAGAGAAGAAGAGAGGAAGAGAAGAACCTCTGGAAAGTGTGACGCAGACTGCAAGGAGAGCAGTTTCTGAGTTTCTCTCTTTTTCAGCGTATTTTTATGCCTTTATTTGGAGTGTGAAGGAAGAGAGGTTAGGTGCAGCGGTTGGTTTGGTCCATGTCCCACCTGCTAACATGGAGGAGGCAGGGTTTACCACCAGGGGGCGATCAAAACGATCTGGATTTGCTTTTGCTGTGTTGATTCAGACTATAAATTCAAGAGCGAGGAATAATCCACTCTGCATGAAAGTAAAGGTTATGAAAACTTAAGAATTCAAGGCAGCTTTTAAGCAAAGATGATTATCTTTTGTTCTGATCATTTATCTTTCATAATCATTAAAACTATTATTAAAAACTATTCATATTCTCTGGCAGACAAACGTTTTGCTTTCGCAGTGTGCAAGATAATAAAACGGAGCTTCTCCCTCCGTGTGGCGACAGATCAGCTTCAGTGTTTACGTCCCGCAGCCACGGATCCAGCCGGTCAGGTAAAGACCTTAATGCTCTTACACTCTGTGACCCACACACGCCGAGCGGGTCCGGCGTCGCGCTCGCACGCCGGCTGCACCACGGCTGATAATGTGCTGTGGGTGCGCCGGGGCCCTCGTGGGGGGGATTGATCCCACGACCTGCTCTTAATGAGTGGTCTGTCTAACCTGTGGGCCAAACCGCCACAGGCGCAGAAGATTTTATTGTGTCTAATTACTTTTACACCCAATTAGGTCTCGGCGCCGGGGCGAGGACAACTGACTCCTGGTGGTGTATCGAGCCGAGGAAATCAGTCTCAGGGCAACTTCACACAGCGAGGTGCGAGAGGGGTCGAGAGGACCGGCGCTCCGGCTCGTCCTCCTCTGTGACAGTACATTAGCGAATCTGCTTGGACTGAAGTCTCCCCCCCCCCCCGGTCAAGAGGCTGTCGGAGCCGGGTTGATTAAGATGGATGTGTGCGGCCCGGCATGAGGCAGAAAGTGCCCGTGGCCGCGCTCCTCCAATTCCCATCTCCGGCCTGACAGCTGTCTATAACGCTGCCGCCTTTACCTGTAAATTATACTAATGCACAGTGACAAGCCACAGAGCTGCGGAGGGAGGGAGCGCCGCTGGTGACACAACCGCCACACACACACACAGACACACACACACAGGAAACAAAGGGCACCGGTGTCTTGTAGCAGCACAAAGGTGATGCAGCCGAGCATGAGCGCACACATGTGTGCACGTAAACCCTGGACTCACCTACACCTCAGCCTCCAACTCTTCTCTGTGAATATCAAGTCTGCTCCAGCGTCTAATGCTTCCAGGAAATGAAGCCTGCTCAAGGCCAGATCGATGGGCCGATGGCGGCCGTGCATAATTTGAAGACCCTTCTATACGCACTGCGCGGTTTGGCTAAGAACCACGGCCAAGGTTTAATGTTTCAAGGTTTGCTTATGAGTCTAATTGTGTTTGGCATCCAACTGCAAGGAGCTCCAAACACGGGATGAGAAAACAAGATTCAGAAAGACGTCTGGTTGAGCTCGTCTGCAAGAATACAAACGCTGTGTTTTGTCTCAGTCATCGTAACGTGGCCGTCTTCTCATATTCCCCCCTCTGCGATCAATGAAACTCATTACACAGCGGTAATCTGCTGCTGATTACACAGGACAAATATAGGACTAATTTATTTTCTAGATCCAAATGTAGAACATTAATTCTCCCGTTCTGAATCTGAGACAAATGAGCAAATACAAAGTTGGCTGTGTCCTCCGTCCTCTCACCTCCGTCTCCAGGAACCGCCTCAAGGCCCTCTTCTTCTTGATGCTCTTGCGGCGGACGTACACGGCGACGCTGAGCCCCAGGATGACGATGATGAACAGACCTCCGATGATGCCGGCTGCTATTAGCGGCGTCCTGTAGAGACGGAGGAAGAGAGCAGGCGTCAGCGCTGCTGAAACGTAAAAGAAACTTAAAGGCACTCTCAAGCATGACGCAAGATTCTCTGATTGAAATGTCGACAAAATTTAAATCACATTGTCAAATTCGGTGGATTTGAAGTCGTCGCTGAGTTTCACGTGTTTGCAGTTGGATCTTGAAGTGGAGTGAATCCCTTCAGCATCATTTATGTGAGTTTAAAACCTGGAGCAGGTGAGGAGTTAAAAGCACACATCCATCAGGAGGTGCCTGTGAAACTCCTGCTTACGGCGAGTGTAAAGGTTGTAAGTTAAAAGCTCTTTCTCTGCACTAATGATGCCACTAATGCTTTTGCCATTTACATACCTCTTGCACTCGTGTCTACTGCTCCGCTACCACTCAATTCTGTCCTTCTAACACTCTCCATCTTTGTCCTTCCCCTTCTCTCCCCACCATCTGTTTTCCATTTTTATTTCCACTCGCTCCTCAGTGCCACACTCTTCTTCTAACCCTCTTTTAACACAACACAACCACGGAGCATAAAATAAGACCTGCTTCTACCTGACACTCAAAACTCTATTAGCTGCAGAGGCCATTAGCAGCTAATGGAAGACTCGTGTACCATGCAGCCGCGGTGGAGCAAGGTGCTACAGCGTTCGCCGTATCGATCGGGACGGACTTAAAGAAGGGGGATCTGGAAACGCACAAAGAGGCTGCGGGCTTAATGAGATATACGGCCATGTGGTGAATAGCAATGCAGCAGTTTGGAATGATTGGGTCGAAAGGGGGTCAAAGACAAGGAGAATCAACGGCAACCTCATCCCGAGGAAACAACAAGACACCGAGGGGAGGAGAGGGAGAAGAGAGAGAGATGAAAAAACACCAAAGAGACGTTTACATACAGCGAAGAGAGACGAGAGACGACGAGAGGAAAGACAACTGAAGCAGGAGAGAGAAGGAAGAGGACTTCTTCTAATGAGGAGGAGAGGGTTCACAGCAGAAGGAGCGACACGGGGTCACCAGATGAGACGGGGGAGTAAGGCCACCGTGAGAGCAACTGGGGACCGGAGACTCAGCAGACGTCTCCCGGAGGAAAAGAAAAAGCTCTCGTCTCAGTTTCCTCTGTTTCAAACCTCCACCTCCTCTTTGTTAAGGGTTCCCTGGTTTGGGTGAAGTCTCATGAGTTCGTAGCTCTTTTGAATTTGCTCTAATTTTTATGGTTTTATTTGTTGCTGCATCTTTAGCCTACTTCTGTTCTTTCATCAAGGCCCAAAAGTCCCTTCAACCCAATCAAGCTGCACAAACTCACACTCACTCCTCTGTCCTCCAAACATTGTTTTCTGTAAGATCCATGAATTATTCTCTGGGAAACAGTGGCTAGAGTCAATCATTTGTAGTATCGTTAATAATAATAATAATAGTTTATGAATAACACGTTCCCCTCTGAGAATAAAAGTTTCACGTGAGCTCCAAAACCTGAGCGACACAAATTAGACAAATCGACAAGCAGCAAGTAACGTGTCGGATGTAAAACACACAACAGACACAAGACTTGTTGTTAATGACAGTTTGTAATCGTGACTCTGAAGCGCGGCGGCAGGATGCGACGTCCATGTCGCCCGTTCCCACAGATGAACCCGGACGTCTCTTACCTGTCCATCATCCCCACACAATCCTGGAGTCTGTGTCCGATGCACCTGCAGGGCAGACAAAGCAGAGATCATCCATTAAGTCAGGGACAGGTTATGAGTAAACCTGGAGTTGTCTTTCTCCCACGTCCATCAGCTGTCACTGGGCAGGGACCGTGGAAACGACCACTCGGCCTCCTGCTTGTTTGTTTCAAGTGATATTTAATGGATTCTCGACTCCTTTCGAACTCAGGGCTGAGAAACCTGCAGGGAAATTAACAGAAAACAGCCAAAGAAACCCAGAGAACATTTCCCTGTCTATTAAAGATTCATATCTGCGATAGAAAGTCAAAGTGGTGAGGATCCAGGAGGACGACTCGTTCCTCCGTCCTCACTTCCACAGCTGAATCAGGTGGAGGAGCTTTGAGCGTGAGATTCCAGAGCAGGTGGAGAAACAGCTTCAGGTGAGTTCAGGCGACGTGTGGACGAGTTTATTAACACGGCTGCTTGTTCCTTTAATGCAGCTGCTTCTACTGGGCAGGTGATAAGAGCTGTAGACGAGTTCCACCTTTAGAACCTGTGTTTTATGCTGAAATCTTTGTTCAAACCTAAAAGCTGCTGTAATCAGTGTTTTATAATATCTCAGCGTTGATCGTTGAACACAAGAGGAGAAACTGCAGAACAACACACGTTTGTTTTGTTTACACCTCGTATCTGTGTCCCTGCAGGTCTGAGGAAACCTTTCTGATAAAATCATTAGATTAAATCTGTTCTAATCCATTATGCATTTTACATTTTTTAGATCTAAGAATGCCTTGATGATTTTACATGCTCTGCATTTGCTGATTTCAAGCCGCCTCCCTGTGAATCAGCGTCTTTAGCAGGATCCCATTCAGCTTCTCTCTAAACAGAAGAAACACCTACTTCTCTTTCTCCCGTCAACAATCAAAGGCGGTGGAACGTGGAGCCGATCACGCTCTGATTAGAGACAAGTGCAGGTTTGAACATTAGGTAAGCAGGAAGTGATTAGAGCCGACGCCGAGCTGCTCATTAATTCTCGCTCCTTGAGTGGACGACTTTGAACAGCAGGGTAGACACAGGAGAACAATTTTTTAATGCTTGTGTGTGTCTGTGGTGTGTGTGTGTGTGTGTGTGTGTGTGTGCACGGATGCTGCAAGACACAACAAATTATAAAGCAAATTAGAAGAGCGCGCTAACTTTGGAATTAAATCGGTGACAACTGTGGCTCCTCTAAAAGTCGCTTTGCTGTCAATTAACTGGTGCACCAAATCGCTAATTAGCGAGCAATCAGCGGCCGTATCCTCTGTGTGTGTGTGAGTGTGTGTGTGTGTGTGTGTGTGAGTGTGTGCGTGTGTGTGTGCACAGTTCCCTGCCTCAACGAGAGAACAAAGAAGTGGTCTGTCAGTAAACGCTACCTGCCTTTCACTGTGAAACCTGCGCTGGTTTTGTTTGTCTGTTTAATCGTCTTCCAGCAGCACGACTCTCTCCAGGCTCCGTCCTGACACTGACCTCCGACCTCTGAGATGTCTCACTTTGGCTCACACCCTCAAATCCCCGGCCTCAGCTTCCACCGGGATGTTAATCCTCAGCACGCCGCGGCCAGAGGGGGGGGTTAAACGACAAGGCCTGATGGAGGTGTTGTCATGCCAACGACAGATTAGTCTTCACGGCCTCAGAAACGTGTGTGAGTGAAATCTGTCGTGTGGAGAATTATGACCTCACCCTCATCCTCTTTTCACCTTTTTCCAACGTTCTGCTTCTGCTTCCTTTGTCCTCATCTCTCGTCCGTCTTTTTAAAAACTCTCGAAAGCTGCTCTAACATTATCAACATCTACAGCAGGATGGAATTACCTCCCTCCCCGTGAGAGACAGAACACCAAGTCCTCCTCACGTCCTCTCTCCTGCCGTCTTTCTGTTGCTAGGTTTCAAGACTCTGCGTTTGTGTTGCCGAGACCACCGATGAGACGAGAGTCACCTTGACCCGCTCGTCTCTGCGTGGTCTTCTCTGACGCTGTCCTCCCTGTTTTCTTTAAAAGCTAAAAGGCAGAAGGTCAAAGTCAGAGAGGCGGGTTTAAAAGATGAGCGAGAGGAGGAGAGGATGAAGACGTTTGTTCGTCTGGAAGCTAAATACGTAATAATGACCTCCGCAGGTCTGCAAATCAACAGGATGTGAGTTCTACCAAACATCATCTCCATCAACACCACTAACACCAGGAGAGACACTTCCTTTTATTCAGATTCACCTTCAGCTCCTTAAACAAATCAGCCGTCATGTTCTCCAGCCCTGTTTGCATCTATTGATTTTACCTTCATCTCTATCAAGTCGGAAAATATATCGAAGAGACAGAGAGAGAGAGAGAGAGAGAGAGAGAGAGGGAGGGAGGAAAGAGGATGAGAGAGAGAGAGAGAGAGAGAGAGAGAGAGAGAGAGAGAGAGAGAGAGAGAGAGAGAGCGACGGAGGAAAGAGGAGAGGAGGATGAGAGAGAGAGAGAGAGAGAGAGAGAGAGAGAGAGAGAGACAGTAAGTTGGGTTTTAATTATTTTTTTGATAATATAAAAATGGTGTTTAGAGATATTCTAGAATAATATTTGAAGTAGTGGTCAATGGTTCAGACATGAGAGCGGTTTAAATCCTCTCATCTATCTCCTGACGAGAGCCACAAAAGAGTCTTAATTGCTTTAAGCCCTAATTTAAAACACCACGATCTAATTAGCCTAAAAACATGTTTTAAAGTGCATCATCAATTAATAGGTTGAAGATTTCCTGAGTGCTTGTTTTTTGCCATGTTTAAAATTCACTTCACGACAGAAGCCGGAGCTCAAACAATAAATGCTTACGCGTGCGAACCTGAGACTAAAGAAGCATTTTTGCAAAGTTAATCACTCATCAATCCTCGATGTTGTTCTACATTAATTAACAATTGATGAATCGTGTGAGTGCTGGACTCCACTGTTCCCTCCTCCGCCTCCTGGTTGTGTAAAACCTCATCGTGTCTGACAGCAGCCGCAGCAGGTGTCCTCTTTAGTGCTGAGGTGGAGTTTCCTTTATTTTCTAACCACGCCGCGCAGAGAGAACCGGATCCTGTAGCTGCACCAACCAGAATCAGCTGCATCGGAAGTGTCAGAAGGTGAAAATCAGCTGGAGCAGATGTTTTTGATTTGTGTCTTCCTGCCATCACAGAGGAAAAACATGTATTTTCTATAGAAGCGCTTCTGAATGTAGGTCCTGCACCACCTCCTCCACCTCCTCCACCTCGTCCTTGGTGAGCAGCCTTTCCTCTCGTTCTCTCTCTCTGCTGCGCCCACCCCCCTTTGACTCCACATCTCCCCTTTGACTCCCTGTCTCCCTGCTCCCATCCCTTCATTCAGAGTTCACCCGCTCTGGCCTTAAGGGTCAATGCATTCTGCCCCTGACCCAAAGGGCCCCCAGGAGCCAGCAGCGGTTCAGGGAATCTGCACAGGTCATCTGCAGGGAGGTGCTGCATGTCCTCGAGGTCACCGGGGCGCCGTGCGGCACGTCTCCATGATGCTTTCAACAGCACAAACGCCAGAGGAGGCTCGAGGAAGTACAAAGACAAGCAAACACCTGTCGTGGTTCTGTCGTGCACAGACACACATCTTTATGCATCCTCCCGCTCTTACCCCTGGGTGCAGTTGGCGTGGCAGGGATGACACTCGTTGTTGGCCTTGGCGTATTTGAAGATGAAACTGTTGGCTCCCTGCAGCCCGTCGGGGCACTTCTCCACGCAGTTGGGTCCATCTTTGAAGTGGAGACATTTCACGCACTGGTCCGGGCCCTGAGAGGAGGGAGATGAGAGGATGGCATTCGGAGGAGGAGGAGGTGGCAGAATAAAAAGAGGAAGAGGCGGAGGGTGCAGTAAAAGGATTAGAAAAGAGGGAGAGGGTGAATAAAGATGATGGGCCGAGAGGTGAAGGAAAGCGGCGGGATCAAATAAAGTTAGGGAACATGGAATGGGATAAAGCAATGGAGAGAATGGAAATATATGAGAGGAGAGAGAATCAAATTCACACCCGGTGAATCATGTCAATTTGCTCACTTCCGACCGCGGCTAACGCAGCTAGCACGACCCACATGAATTCCATCCAGTCGTTTATCATGTGCGGAGCAAAACAGCCCAGAGTGTATTCCAACGCACATCTGTTGAGATCGTCAAAATGCACATGGAGTCATGGAGTCATGTCAGCGAACGGCACGTCGACTGTGATGGAGGAGATGACAAGTGGTAACTGAGCACAAGCTCAGCTGCAGCCGAGTCATGAATAAGTCAGAGGCAGAGCAGTGTGTGTGTGTGTGTGTGTGTGTGTGTGTGTGTGTGTGTGTGTGTGTGTGTGTGTAAGTAAGTAGTGAAAGAAAAACTGCCTCAACTCCATGTGTGTGTGTCTGTGTGATGAAGGTGCTTGACTGAAGTGTGATTCCTGCAAAGATCTGCGTGTGCGTGCACGTGCGCTCTCTCTCTCTGTCTGTGTGTGTGTGTGTGTGTGTGTGTGTGTGTGTGTGTGTGTGTGTGTGTGTGTGTGTGTGTGTGTGTTTATTCTGGAGGCTTTGCTGCCGCGCACGGTTGCTAATGACGACAGCCGTGACCTGACGGACAGCTCCTCACACCGTCTGACACATTCAGACACACGCCATCAATAAAGATTATTCTCCCTTTGCATGTTTGTGCGTCTGCATGCGTGTGTGCGTCAGTGCGGCTGCATACAGATGTCCGGATGCATTGGAGTGTGTCCGTGTGCATGTGTATTTGAGTGCGAGGGCGTCGGTGGATGATTGACTCCGCTGTTATTTACTACTCAACTGTGACCAGCATCTCAAAGTCAGAAGCCACTGTGCATCCTCAACGACTCTCTCTCTCTCTCTCTCTCTCTCTCTGCCTCTCTCATCCTCGCTCGCTCGCTCGAGGGACGGTCAGGAAAGGTTACGCACACAACCTCTAAATCCTGCTACACAAGTTGTGCCAGCACGTCAGATACAACTTTCTGTGAAGTGACCCAACCACGTGCTCGTCCCCCAAAACCAAATAAACACTTTTAAATAAAAGTTATTTCCTAAAAAAAGCTGGACAAAGTTGTTTTGATCAAATCTGAGGGACTATTTCCAGCTGTGGATTAATACACATGTGGTGCATGAGGAGGCTGTTAACAGGTTCTACGACACCAGAGTTTATACAAACATGAAGTTTTTAAATAGTTTCAAAGCTATAAATAAGTTTTTCTTTACATGAAAACCACGGAGCCCAAACGGATTAGCCACCGCCCGAGCCTGCAGGGGGCGCTGTTGCTCAGTGGAAGTTACATACTGTTGCTTTAACATTTTATTCATTTTTAGAAAGTATAAACATTTCAAAGCACAAGTTTTTAGGTTGACTCTGTTTATTCCTTTACACAGCAGATGTGTTTTACTTGCTGCTGATCCTCTTAAATGAAATATGGAAGTTGTGTTGTCACGTTTGAACTGTTAGAAAATAATTAAACCTTTGCGTAAGAGAAATATATATTTTCTGCTTTTCTATCCAGCTGAATCAGTCTGGACCTCCGCACTCGTGCTCTCTGCCTCCCAGGTTTGGAAGTATACAATGCAAATACTGAAGTGACTCACTCAGACCGAGTTCTGTGTTCATTTGACATTTTAAAGGGGAATTCCAACATTCTGCAGACCTGCGGTGGGATCACATCCGAGACTCCAACACTGACTTTATGGGAAGGTCATAAACAATCTCATTTTGCTGTTTTGAGAGTGTGTGTGTGTGTGTTTGCCTAAAGCATTCCTCCTGAAGTAGCCACGGCAGTTTATCATTCCTCCCATTAACCTCCCACTCACCTTAGCAAACACAGCACTTATATCTTCTGGAATCCTGCGCGCAAAACAGATAGACTCGCAGAGACTCAGGTGGAAATCCACTCTGGCACGCAGCAGATACGAGACTGTCTCCCCCAGAAAAATGAGAGGAGTGGTTCTAATCTAAATGGGGAAAGTCTCCTTCTAGAGAAAGTATTCTGAAGTGGGAAGGAGGCTGAAGTGGAGCGGGTGTGAAGTGAGTTCTCTACCTGTCCCAGACATGTCATGGTGTTCCCATCCATCTGCTCACACTGGCTATCGCACTCCAGACACACAGATCCGTTGGCGAACTCCCGCACTTCCCTGATAGAGATAGAAATCAAGAAAGAGATGCATGCATTATAGATTTGAGAGCGTAGCCACGTTGAAATATTGATTAAGAGCCTGCTGAGGGGAGATTTTGAAGTGCGCTGTGTGCATATGTGCGCTCGCTGAACATAGGGGCCCTTTGATTTTAAATCAACACAGCAGCGAGAAATCAAGGTTAAACCTTCATTTACTCAGACGTCTCCACGATTCCTGCCTGCGCTGACAGAAAGAGTGGCCCCTGGCAGCGGGGCACGCAGGCCAGCGAGCTGCCAGGACTCTTTGGTCAAGTTAAAGGCTTAGCATGGTCAATATGCTAACAGAGCAGGCTCATGAATAATGGACAGCTTTTAAAATCACGGGCAAACACGCGGGGATGTACAGAGAGCTGCTGGGAGGGCAGGAAGAAAAGAGGAAGGCTGGGGGAAGAGGCCAGAGAGAAGGTGAGGGTTGTTGTTCGGGTGAGGAGGGACGAAGAGGAGGAGGAGGAGGAGGAGGAGGAGGAGGAGGAGGAGGTTGTTATCAAATCACTGCAGTTTGTGCAACTGGTAGGAGAATCCTTAAAGTACTCAAGTCCGGACATTTCCCTGGTCACACGCCCAGGGAATGTGAGAGCGAGTCCAACTCTGATGTTTCCACAGCAGAGTTTATACGTCCTGCCCCCTGCGGCTCTACAGGCTCCGCCCCTCGCCTGAAGGCTGCTTCACACGAGAAACACAAACTCAAGACCCAGTTTTCTGAACGTTTCTCATGTAGTGAAAACAGCTTCAGCGAGTTGCATGTAGCTCATTCCATGACGGGCTTCTTCTGAAGGAAGAGAGGTAAACAACAGAGCTCAATATTGGGTTTATACGCAGCAATTATATCGGCAGAAGCTGCAAAGAGCCTGAGGCCATACTGTTGAATGCTTATACATGTATGCATGTGTGTGTGGTTGTGTGTCTGTGTGTGTCTGTGTGTGTGTGTGCAGCCGATCTATAAACTTCTCCCTTGTTTGTCTCCGAATCAGAGCACTATCTTGGGATTCTGTTTTGAAGTGCGGCGTCCCCGGCGAGCAGAGCCCCGGCCGCTGTCAATACCAACCGCTGCCGATCAGAAACACTTTTCACATCAGAGCGATCGATCAGCTGACGCACAGGACACACACACACACACACACACAGACACACACACCCTCAGTGGAGGATTCACCCAGTTACCAACGAGCCCCTTTCTCACAGCGCTGGGATAATGAGAGGAGAGCAACCCTGTGCGTTTGTGTGTGTTGTGTTTGTTTTTGCATGTGCGTGGAATAAAGATCCAACAGATTCCTCCTCGCGAGCTGTTTTTATATGATCTTGCAGCAGCAAACTCACATCCCCTGTGGGTGTTTTTGCATTTTCCACTGTTGAATATTGGAATAAATTCTCTCAGACTTTGTGCAGCTAAAAGAAACATGAACAGAAGAGAGACGTTCAAGTGGATCACATTAAAGGGGCAACAATAAAGAAGATAGGATTCTTTTTAGCTGAGTGTCGGTGTCCGGGGCGTTTTGCACAAGGTGTCCTAACACAGTGTCACGGAGCGTCCTCTTATTAATAATGTTTGCAGTGGCCTCAAAAGGAAATTCCCATTGCTCTCTTCACATTCCTTCTTTGTCTTCTTTCTCTCCCTCGTTCCAAAAGAAATGAGGTTTCTCTCCTGGAAGCTCCGTCCATGGGAATCCTTGAAAAAGGGGCCCGGGCGGCGAGGAGAGAGCTCCTTTGTTGCACGGGGTTAAAAAAAAAAAACGCACACGAGGAGAATGGGTGGGAGACAAAGACCTCGGCGGCGGCGGCGCTCTCAAGGGTCATTTCCATTCAGTCCAAGCTGTTCCTCCTGATTGGCCCCCTTCACGGCTGGAAGTGTGCACCAAGGCCCCGTCGGAGGGGGTGGCGGCGGCCTGGCGGGGGATTAGCCCCGTTTCAGCTGGAATTTAAGCAGGACTGCGGCCACCGTTCAGACCAGAGCGCGGCCAAACCCACCAGAGCAACTTTTTTAATTAAACACTTTCAACGCCTCCATAATCTGCAGCCTCCCTGCTCCCGCAACCCCAGCGGACGCCATCTCAAACGCTCTCCTCCCCTCTCCTCGGCGCTGCCTTTGTTTTATTCAACAGACGTAGAAACGGGGGGGAATTAGTGCCGTTCCTCATTAAGGATGGAGACATAACGAGGGCGGGCGGAGGAATCTGGAGGTTTGGAAACCACCAACCCCGAAAAACATATTTAATGAGATCAAATCCGTCAATAGAGGAATAAAAGGTTCAAGGTTAACAAAGATATAGAGATCATGTACAGATGGAGTACAGTAAGATTTAGGAAACATCTGTTTATCACGTGCAGCTGAATGTCTAATAGATATTGTTTCATACGTACGTCCTGTGGTCATCACCTACGTGGGAGGAGTCTACCTATACTTGACCCTGATTGGTTAGTAGACGCTGTGGTCAGTGTTAGTTCCTGCTGCTCAGCGATGCTCATTCCTGAATCTTGAATGTTTGTGGTTTCATGTTGTCGTCCCGTTGACCTCAGGCTGCAGCCTCGTCTGACTCACACACGTTTTATTTTTTGGTTTTAGTCTCGTTCATGTAAACACCCCGCTGCTCTGTTTGTCACCACGCAGAGAATCGTTCAGCCGACACTTAGCGAGTTAAACATCCAGGCGGCGAACAACAAAGCAGACTTTTTGAAGAACAAATCAAGTTGCGTGTTGGTTTGAGCGAGACGGGAAGAATACAGTAGCAGGCGCTCGGGTATAACACACATCTAACAGAAGAAGAAGCGGCTGCTTTTCTGCCAAAGAAGCGTTTTTGAAGCGGTGTTTCTTGGCAGGAGGTGACTTCTTACAGCGGGCAAACCCTCGGGTTATAGACTTCTGATTCCACAGTGATGCCAGTGACACAAAGCCAGGAGTGGGCCTTTCCAATGTTACTTATAATACATCACAGCGACCGTATTTACAGTAGGGGAGAGGCGCGTGGTTCAGCAGCGCCCCGCCACGCGCCTTCCCCTCGCCCGTCTTCTTCAAAGCCTTCGCTGTGAGCTGTTTTTCCCGGCAACTTCAAAGCCTCCCTTCCACAAACGTTGGCGGGAAAAGGACGGAGCAACAAGTCAACATGACCGAGGGTTGCTCGCTCTCACACGCCGCCTCCCGCACTCGTACGTGCGCGCCCTCCTCCCTCCATCCCCGAGGGAAAACACAAGCTCGACTTAACCGCTCGGAGGAAAGTCATCTTTCTCTCGTGGCAGGTGCTGCCGGTCTTATTTTAGACGGGCGCTTTCAAGTGGTGTGATGCACAGCGTCTCCTCGTTCGTTCAAGAGTAGCACAAAAGGGCTGGAAACTGAATCTACAAAGAAGACTTCCTCCCCAGGTGAGTTGGCGCTGATCTTTTTGATGTGCCTCTTGGCAGCGCAGAGCACGGACCTGAATGGGATTATTCACACTGGAAACAGAGCAGCAGTGGTTTGGGAGGACTCTCCGGGGGCCACTGTCACAGATGTCACTCATTTCCCAAACTCAAATCTGTCGTCGAGGCGTAATAAGATCAGATACTTCCACAATGTATTCAAATGAATCCTGGACAATGGATGTAACACGCAGCTAAGTGTTCCTTTTACTGCTGGAGTTCACCGTGTGAAATCCCTTATTGGTTCATCTCATTACCTTCAAGCCAATTGGCAATTAGACTCTCCTCCTCCAGAGCCCTGGAGGATGTTTTCATTCTCATGCATCAGGGCCGTTTGAATTAAATCTACTTCCTCCACTTGTCGTGTGCGGCCCGTCTCCGAGGGGGAAACGACGCGGCGTCCCACAAACAACGACGACCTGACGTTCAGGGAAACGCTGGTTCTCTTGAGTTACGTTTCACAGATTGTCTCAGACGGACGACTCACCCTTCGAAGAGGCTGCAGGACTCCACGCAGGTGCGGCCTCGTCTGAAGTACCGACAGGAGAGACACTGGTCCGGCCCCGGGCCCCAGCAGCCGTCGTCCGAACACATGCTGTCACACACCATCCGCTGCTGAGCTGTGGAGACGAGGGAGGGAGATGGATTAATGTGTGTGTGTGTGCTATAGCTGAGGGGGGGGGGGGGGTAAACATCTGTATTCTCCACACCTCTGCAATTAAAGACCCACCCAGGATCCTAAGCCCTTTTTTTTGTGTATGTTTTCATAATCGATGGCGCTCATTGGACTGGAGGTTCCTCCGTCTGTCGGTGAGTGACACACACGTCCCCGGGGGGGAGCGAGCCTTTTGTCAACAGCTAATGGTGGACAGAGGGGGGGGGGGGGGGGGGAGATGAGCCTAATGAAGAGATTGATCTCTAACACACACACACACACAACACTCATTAACTGGCTATTGATATCAACCGCAGCCTGGCAGGGACCAGAAAAACTACGGTGGCCCACGAGTGTGTTTTCTGGTCTCTGTCACCGGGTCATCAGAAAAGACTTGATCAGAAAAGACTTGATCAGAAAAGACTTGATCAGAAAAGACTTGTAGCAGAAGATGTCAAGGATCAAGTAGAATTATCGCCCTGTGGTTTTACGCCTCTGGTTCCAGTCTGCTTACATGTGTATATGAGGGAACTGTGACCTCTGACCTTCGACCACTGATATTTAATGTTAATCTGATTGGACATTTGTACCAAAGATGGATCTGCCCCTTTCATCCAGATCCACCTTTAAATCTAACAGCGTCTTCTCCTGGTCCACGTTCCATCCATCCAGGAGTTGTGTGTAAATCTGTTCAGAAGTTTTTAACCCTGCTGACAGAAACACAACCTCCTGGTGGACGCAGTAATAAAACTATTCTTTCTCTGCTCCTCACTGCAGCTTCCTCTGTGGTCAGTCTCCAGCAGCTGCAGCCGAGCCGCATGCAGCCTCCCCGGCAGCGAGCGTAATCCACCGCGTGACGCATTAAGCACTTTGCTCCCAGGGAGCTGAACAAGGGCTTTCATGTCCAAGGCCGAGGAGCAGGAGCCGCCCGTGACACCGTCTCCTTGGAAACAGGCGTGTCGGTGTGTGAGGTCGGGGGGGGGCAGCTCACATGTGCGGTTTGGAAACACGGGAGAGGAAATGAGTTCAGGAAGACTTCATGGGTGTTAAGTTACAAGAGGATCCAGAAAATGTCATTTTGTAGAGTTCGTTATTTAAATTGGTGCAAATGTGCAAATATTTGCGGCTTAATTTAGCAGAATTGGGACATTTATTACTTTTGCAGTTCAGCTTTTGTGGAGTTTGTGTTTTAATTAAGTCACTTTTTGCAGACAGAATGATTTAATGCGCTAAAGTGTTGCAGAGGAGAATTAATATAAGTGTTATGTTCTTGTTTTGAACAGATTCTACGCCGAGAATCTGCCGATCTTTGCAAAACAGCGAAACAAAACTCACTGCATTCTTTTGGATCTCGGTTGTTGCGGATCAGAACCTTCTGGCTCGGCGTCCTGAAGAGCGACGTCCAGTTGACGGTGTTGTAGAAACACAGGCGGCTGTTGTTGAAGATGTAGACGTTCCCGGCGCTGATCTCGTCCAGCGACTGGAACTGGAGGGAGGAGATCCAGCGCTGCTTCAGGATCAGCAGGGAAATACCACTGCCACTGCAGGAGGAGCGAGAGAGGAGGCGTTAAAGGAGGAAGAGCTGGAAATGAAAAATGAGGATTTGAAAGACGAACAAGGGAAAGGTGTGATGAAGAGTTACAGAAAGTAGGGGAGGAGGTTGAGGGAAATAGGACAGAAGAGGAGTGTGGGAAAGAGGAAGGCAGGACGGGAGGAACACAGTGAAAGGAGAGGAAGATGAAGAAGACGAGAGCACTGAGCCACATGTCCGTGGTGGTTCACACGCACCTGTAGAGAGCTCGGCCTCCGATGGTCGACAGGCTGGAGAAAACACTCAGATCCGTCATGTTCTCCGGCCACGACTGGATGTTGAGGAAACCTACACACAGTGTAAAGACATCGAACGCACAGTTGTTCACTGATAAGTGATTTTCAACGAGGAGATGATGACGAAAGAAGAGGAAATGGGACCAGGAGCCTGAAGAAGTCCTCGGAGAAGACGACGTACACTAATTACCAAGATGGATTTAATATTCAGCACAATCTGTCCGGTTGCACTTGGCTTTAATGACAGATTATATCAAATCAGCGTGTGTGGAAATGACATTAAAGGGATGCAGCAGGAAACGAGTGGGATAGAGCAGCCATTGCTCTTCCTTATTGCTCTGGTTTTCATTATGAAAATGCAGTTTCACTCCATTAGGTGTTTGGCTCAACTGCAAGTCACAGTTTAATATGACAAAAGGGTTTGTATATGAGGTACCGCTCATCCCTTTAGGCCTCTTATAGCTAATGAATAAACACACACACACACACTGCGAGCACGTACAACTACCACACACACACACACAGCAGCAGCAACACAATACCCATCAGACCAGCTTTTAGATTTTAGCATCAGCTTCTATCTTTCCCCGACGCCTCCGAGGCCTAATAGATTACACACGTACACACACGTACACACACACGTACACACACACACGTTTCCCAAGGTGAGTCCAGTGAGGTGGTTTTTTACCTGTGATCTCTTTCACGGTGCGGAACGCGTTGAGGCGTTCGGGGTCCAAAGGTCCGATACCGTGATACATGTCCCTGAAGTGGACAGGAAGCAGACACACACGGTTAAAGTAAAGAACTTCATCAGTAAAAATACAAACACTAAAACATGCAGCAACACAATGTAAGAACTGCTCCAGCTCCCCCTGCAGGTGGGAGGCCTAATTCACGTGGTATCAGGCCGTCACTCACCCTTTGATGCCCGTGATGAGGAAGATGAGGTTCCCGTTGATCTTGGTGCAGTTGACGAACATGTCGATGTTGCTGGCGTCCACGGTCTGAGCCGTCAGCAGGCTGCCCGTCCCGATGCCGTCGCACACTGACAGACCACAACACACACACACACACAGTCACACATTACCCCCCCGTGTAATTAACAGTGTTGCTGCTCTCGCCGTGAAACAAATCGTTTTCAGATGTATTTTCAAAGTGTCCTTGTGCAGCTCCGACCTCGTCTCACGAAACCGCCATTAGCTTTTAATTCTTCCCTCTCCTCTGAGAAGCCCGGCGTCTGGTGCGTGGACGAGGCCGCGGCCCCCCGCCGTGAAGGCACGGACCAATCCGCAGCCAATTCCTCGCTGTAATGAATTCATTACATCTGCATTAATTACACTGGCGGCCTAGTGCGAGCCAAGCATTTCTGACGTGGGGGGGGGGAGGAGGAGGAGCGATGATGAATCAGGTTGGCATTAAGTGGGGTAACCAGTTTTTGATAGTGATTTATACCAGCCAATTCCATATCTGAAATGTTAATTTGTTATCATTTCCCACAGTTCCTCGGGCTATCCCTCATTAACCCCTCCCCGCCGCGTGACGAGGTAATCAAGAGATTAGCCAATCAGTGGGCGCCGCAGCCTCACCGCTGCCCCCCCCTCCAAAGGGGAAGTTGCCTTTGTGAGAACACCAGGAACAATCTGCTGCCTGATTCCACGTTGTTATTCTTTTAGCTGCCGCTCGGGAGCGGTGAGCAGGTCAGAGAGGATCTCAGCACGGGGACACGCTCACTGTCGAGAGGGTCAAACCCGTGACCTTCGTCTGGGCAGCGTTTGTCATGTGCCTCCTCCAGGTCGTAGCCTGATCCCGGGATTAAATTAGAATCAATAAATCAGCCTTAAGTATATTTATTGGAATTTAAAACACAGCTAAGCTTTCTCTGTTAAAACATAAATTACTTTTCCCTTGAAAGCGTTTTGAAGTAATTCCTGTTGATCCAGTATCATCACCGTTCGCTTAGAGCTGTTAGATTCAAAGGGTTTAACTGAGTGAGCTCTTGTACATACAGTAAAATGCAGTGCAACGGAGGGAAGCCGGGGAAATGAGGGTACAAATAAAAGGTCCGCTGGCCGCAGCGTGTCCTGCGCCGCACCTTCCTCCATGTAATATAATAAAGCTCCGTCTGGCGTCTGTGTACGTCTCTCTCAGACAAATCTGCAGACCCTCCCTGGGACAACAAGCAATAAAACACATCATCACTCCCACTTTCATCAAAGCCGCGCTGCTGATGGAAGGGAAAAGTCACTCAAGGTGACACACTGACACTGACACTGCAACCGTCCATGTTTCCAGACGGACTCGTGCATGTGTGTGGGCCACAGTTTGAATCCCTCTGAGGTCGGGGGTCTCTCTCTCTGTGGAGTTTACATGTTCTCCTCGGGTCTGCGTGTGTTCTGCTGCTTCCTCTCACAGCTCAAACACAATCATTGTCCCGTAGCTTGTTCGTCAGCAGCATAACTCACAAGCTACTGAATGGATTTCCACATAACTCGGGGGAGGGGCCAAGAGGGAACTCATAACTCTTTAGGTGTGGATCTGCAAAAAGCAGTGGATGCAAGAATGTTTTTAAATCTCTTGCAACACTGACAAGATTTTGACATTTCACTGATTCCCAAGAGAAGAATACACGGATCTCACTCGTGTTTTGAGGACTAACATCTCTGAGCGTGTGGAACCAGGACTGTTGGGCCTCGGCGAAGGTAAGAGCTCTACCGTGCACATTTCAAAATGTACCGTCCATGCTGTTGTTCTGCAGGATCTTATTCAAACCCTTGTTTTACCTTTGGGACAGATGTCTGTGCAGGGGATGCACATCTTGATGCGGTTCTCCTCCACCTCCATCTTGTTGCTGGGGCACGCTCGGACGCAGGAGCTGTGGTCCACCACGAAGTTATCTGCGGGATCCAGAGGCCGGGTCAATAACAAACGACTCAGACGGTAGATTTCATCACGTGAATCCATTAAAATCACAGCGTTTCCTCCTCGAATGCTGAGAAATTAATCATCTTTTAATCACATTTGTATAATGATGAAAACTAATTGTGTATATTGCTCAGGGAAAGTAATGAACCGTGTTTGTGTGTGAGTGCGGTTTGCTCATTTGAGGATCAGCGGAACTTGAACGTTCAATCTGTTGCTGCAGCCTCACTTCTATCTCTGCTCTCTGACTCCACATCCAACTTTTTGTTTTTTCTCTAGCTGCCAGAAGCCGAAACAGACGGTGCAGCAACTAGTTGAGTGAGACACAATTTATTTATTCATGTCTGAGTCATTTATCTCGACTTTAAGTAATCGCCTGGAGTCTGATTTCAGGAAAGATGAGAGGATAAATGCTTCTTCTGCAGCGGACACCGCGGCACAGGCGATAAAACCTAATTATGATCGCCGTTATGAGCGTCTTTGTTACCGCAGTGTTATGTTTCTGTTTCTGCTGTGTGCAGAGTTTCTCTCTTGTCTTACACCTGGAGGAGACTTACGTGGACACTTCTTGACGCAGAAGACTCCGTACGTGTACCTGGCTCTGGGGTTGTGCTCTAACTGGAAGGACGTGGGGTTGTACACGAACGGCTGAGGACACTGGGTCACACACGCGCCGCTGTCGTTGAAGTTGGTGCAAGCCTGGGAACAACAAAGAGCAGCGAGTGTTACAGCAGCATCTCATCTGTGCGTCACACGTGGACTTCTTTCACACCGAACGGGGGGGAAGAGTTGGAGCCACCGATCCGCAGCCGCGATGTAAACGCTGAAATGTTTCCCCCGTAATCCCCTTAAGTGTTTCTGTCGGCTGTGGCTACAGGCTGAGGCGACAGTAATTGGATTGGATGAACCTTTCTGTGAATTACAACCACAATATCCTCGCCACAAGTCGGCGCAACAGGGAGAAGTTGAGGTGATATTAATTGGAACACTGAATCACCAATTTGGTCTTCGAAGGGAGCCACTGCGGCGGCTTTTTTTACGGCCTGTGTAATGACAAACAGTTTGTCAGGAGGTAAACAAAGTGGATCGTCCTCTGTCGGCGAGGACGACAAACAGATGTTGCCTGTGGAAAGTTCAAATGAGGAAAAAGTAGAAGATGAAGGAAAGAGAGACAGTGTGTGTGTCTGTGTGTGTGTGTGTGTGTGTGTGAGACGTACGAAGCAGTCTGTGTCCTTGGGACCCGAGCAGCCGCCGGCACACTCGCGGTGGCAGCAGTCGCTGACGTAAGGCCCGAAGCACCGACCGTCACACTGCTCTGCACACACCGTCTTTGTCACTGCGCAGGAAGAGAGAAGACGGGATTTTAAAAGGTCTGACACACAAACACAAAAGTTCCAACTCCTAAAGGGAGACGACACCGCCGCCCTCTCGCTCTGCGGCCGCACGCCGACAGCTTCTGATGTGGAGTTCAGGCCCTGAACACGTTTTACATGGGAGAGCAGGACTTTGGTTTTATTTCAAGTTCAGATCTCACGACCTTGAACGAGCCTCTTGTCCTCAAACCGTTCCAGCTTCAGCTCAGTGGGAAGTTTCTCCTACATGAATAAAGTTTGGGCAAAAATCTACCGAGCCCCTCTGATTCACCAGATCTGCCTCTCGGCCAACTGGACCCACACCGTCCAACTGTGCTCAGAAGTCCCAGAAAGCCCGGCGTTATTTGTTGCCGTGCCAACTCCTGTGGAAACTGAGAGTTTTGAAGGAAAGTGCATCCGTCAGTGTTATTAGCGCGGCGCTAACACTTGGCTTGTACCTAAAGTTGCTCCAGCCTCCCTCACATTAGCGCGACAGTGGGAGACGCGGCAGCCAGCGAGTCAGCAGGAGCTCGGAGCTGAGGCATTAAAAACTGCTGCGCTCACTATCTGTCGGGCTGGAAACACAACGATGCAGGAGAGAGGAGAATAACAAGGCTCGTCGTGTTAGTGTGAAGAAAACAGCCTCTCAGTCTGTACAGCCAGATTAAAACATCCTATAATTATAACCACCACTAACATTTCTCCTGCTGCCCTCGTTCCTCTGTTGTTTTATTAACGCTGCCGCTGCCAAGCACAAATATTAACTCTACTTTCCTTTATCTTATTTAACTTCAGAGTTCTCACACAGCCCCAAAATAATAATAAATAGATCTAAACGGATTAAAGCAGATTACAGATTAATTCAGAGCAGACGCTGCAGGAAGCTCGATTCCTCTCAGCAGATCCAGTAAATACAGGAGGTCACCGGACAGATTTCATTAGCCTGGATTTAAAGTTTAATCACAATCCTGTTTCAGAAGGTGTCCCCCCCCCCCCCCCCCATTGAATCATTGTGTTTTTTGTTGCATATATTTATCGTTTATTTCTACTTTTATGGTGTTTTTTTTCATTTATGTGCAGGAGTTTGTGGCTTTGCTCTGGGAAAGGTACAAACTTAAATAAACTTTATTTACTTATGTGGTTGAACTTTTCCTTCAAGTGACACACATGTGACTAAGTGTGTGTGTGTGTGTGTGTGTGTGTGTGTGTGTGTGTGTGTGTGTGTGTGTGTGTGCGTGTGCGGACTCACGGGTCTGACACTGGTCTTCCTGATGCCCCCAGCAGCGTCCGTTACACGAGCGATGACAGCGTCTGCCTGCAGAACACAAACACAAACACACAAACACACAAACACACACACACAGAAGCAAAGCACATCAGGCAACTCCTCAGCAAACTTCAGATTTAGTTTTGACACACACACACACACACACACACACACCACACACCCCACTCACGCCCTTAAAACTTCCCCGCCCGCCGACAGTGACAGATCTGTTGCCTCTCCTCCGCTCGTCCGACAGTCGCCCCAGTTACTGCGGCGACTCGACATGGAAGACAGGCCCGGACTCCCCTCCGTCAAGTGGGAGCTGACGGAGCGCCCGCAGCCTTCATGTGCCAGTCTGCCGTCACCCAGACTTAATTGACTACGGGTTAATTACACAGTAAGTGGAACAGAGCAGCAGATTGTCACCCTGCCCCTTCCACCACTCCCACAGTGGGGCTGTTAATGTTAAATACTAACTACAGCTTGGCAAAGGGCCCCCCATTTGGCAACCTCGACTCCCACTCGCTCCCTTGTCATTTTCTGGCCCACCTCCTCCGTTCTTTGTTGCCTTTTCTTCGTCCTCCTCCTCTCGCGCTGCCGTCTCATCAACACAATAGCCATTTATTTTACACGTGTACTTTTAAAAAGTCTTATTTTAGAGTAACCGGCTGGCAACACCGTGCAGATTACGTTCTGCTCAGGTTGTAGAACAAAGAAAGGTCGTGGAGTACAGGGGGGGGGGGCGATGCTGTAGGAATAGTATTTATCTTTCCACGTTTCCCTCACGTCTATTCTCGCTCTTTGTGCCTGAAGACTCCTCTTCGGTTTCCTCGCCGCTCCCTTAAAATGAGCAAGGAGCTCGCCATAAAGAACGTGCAGAGAAGTTGGAGAGGGTCCGTCTCCAACAGCCGCTTTCTCTGACAGGGAGTGTCGCCGCCGGATAGCGATGCCTGTAATGTCCAGAGCAGAGGGAGCTGAGGGACTGCAGGGACCACGGGAGAAGGGCGAGGGGCGAGGGGCGGGGGGCGGGGGGGGGAGGGCAGCTTCAAACCAGCTGTCAGATTCACTGAGATTTAAGGCGAGCGCAGCAGACAGCAGCTCCATGGGCTTCGCTGCAGAGCCACCACAATGCAGCGGTTCACACGCTGATCTAACACTATGTGATCCAAATGACCACCAGGCAAACAGAGTGAATAAAGAGGGAGAGGGCGCCGCTGCCTTCGCCATTCGCATTTCACACACCAGCGTTTTTTGATTTTCATCCAAAGCTACTGTGTTTTTTTTTACTCACATCCCAGGTTGCTGTTGTTGGAGGGAACCACCAGCAGCTCGGCCTGGGGGTTCTTGATAATGTCACGCCAATGGATGGTGTCGGCGTGGCACAGGAATTTGTTCTGGTCAACGTAAACGCCCCCGTTCAGGATCTCTGCACAGAGAGAGAGAGGAGAGACATGGATATACAGTACATGTACATGGTGGCAGGAAATCAATAGCTCAAGGTGAACTCCCATCGTTCCTACCAGCCGTAGCATGATGCATGCCGTGTTCCTTCACGTGCATCTGAGCATGAAGATGCACGCTACTGAGAGACACACGCTCTCACTCGACAACATGTTTCACACACGGGCACTTCACCGAATCAGCAACTCCATTTCACAAACAGCCCCATTATGCATTCGGAGGGAAAGTGTTTCATTCAGCTGGAGAATTAGAGGTAATGAGTTTGACTGCCACTGCCAGACATCGGATCCTCGTTGAGTTAATTAAAACTGGGGAAGTGAACGGGTGCAGATACGGGAGCGTTTAGTGAACGAGGACTGAATCCTGCAGCTTCAACGCTGGTCGTTAATTGAAATCGGAACGGCGTTAGTTTGCGGGGGCGGGGGGGGGGGGGGGGGGGGCTGCGGTGCTATCTGATATCTGCTTAATAGCACAAATATGGAGGAGTGGCTTTAACAGATGCCTGCACACGAAGCACGGTAACAAACACTAATCTCTCCCCCTGCTGCTAATCCAGGTTTTGGAAACGGACACTGAATGAAATGATGCTGCGGTAATCCCCCCCCCCCCCCACCCCACCTCGCCGTGACCTGAGGCAGCAAAGAGAGACGACACCCCCCCCCCCCCCCCCCTTCCTCCGGTGTATTGTTTAACCTCGCTCAGGGATTTAGATGTGATTCCCTTCCCCTTCAATATGGAGTACCGCCGGATTCCAGGAAAGCACTTGTCAGAAATAAATGAAATTTGATATTAAAAAAAGGGGAAAGTGACAATGCGGTTGAGATTAGAGCTGGATTATGTGAAGGTAAAGAAGGGTATTATCTCCCCCCCCCGGCAGATTATTAACAGTGATTGAGTTGCAGGGACGATTCCGAGGCCCGGGAAGCGAACGTGCGAGCAGGAAGCTAATCATCACCATCCGACACCCTGATTAAGGAAGTGGGCCTTGGTGGAGACGGGGACATTTATTCAAAGTCCTCTTAGAGGTGACACGGCGCTCCGTCTGCCCGCTGAACGGCCTGCAGCCGCGGCTTCATGTAATCATGTTCCCGTCACAATGGACGATTTATCAGGGGGGGTTTTACATTCATGGATAGTGGATAGGAAAAAATGGACAGCGGTGCTTTATTCAAATAGCGCGTGGAGTGCAGTGTCAGCACAAATAAGAGCTGGCCGATGAGACAGAGCCTTGACTTTATATCTGAGACACATTTAATTCTCTCTTTTGTCTTTAAAGCATCTTGAGGTTATATATAGATGATGTACACCCACTAAAATGTCTCTCTGGTCTTCAGCTGTGATTTTAAAAGTGAAGAAACCGACTGACCACCCTGCAGAACCCTGAAGCTTCAGAGGAATGCTTTATGTGACGTTAAACCCCGAGTCAGCAGATGTTGTCTGCTGGTTCGGAGCAGAGATTGAGGACGGGGATTCACATGGCTGCTCGGCTCTGGAGGGGCACATCTGAAAGTTGCACCTCGACGCCATGGCTCCACGCTACTCTCGTCTCTGCACGCACTCCTGTGAGCGTCCCGATCCAGCCGCCGTGCTCCTCGCCGCCCACCGCCGCTGTTCATCCAGCCGACTGCACTAACTCTTCCAGTGGGATGACAGGCCTGTATCAGGTGGTCATTCATTAACACTCCAGTGCTCCTCTCGAGTATCATCCCCGAGTATCACCTCCCCCCCCCCCCCCCCCCCCCTCCCAAAGCTTCGATCTTCCCATCAGGTCGGGAGATATACAGCCGACTACCCCCCCCCCCCCCCCCCCACCACCCCACGATCCTGCTTGATTCACGAGCGCGAAAGTTTGCCACGGAAAGAGGACTAGAGAGAGAGGAGAGAGAGGAGAAGAGGCGGGAGAGAACAACGGATTCCACTCTGACACTTTGATTCACGAGGCGGCCGTAAAGCTGATGTACCGCACGGAGAGACAGAGGAAGAGGAGAGAGAGGAAGGAGGAGAGAGAGGAGAGGAGGAGGAGAGAGAGGAGGGAGGGCGAGAGAGAGAGAGGGGAGAGAGGAGAGAGAGAGAGAGAGGAGAGAGGAGGAGAGGGAAGAGAAGAAAGAGCGTTAAAGCCCGGGATGATTCCAAAAACTTTTTAGATTCTTACTTTTCAAACTATATCCATTTGATTTATGGAGTAAAACTACACACCAGCAAGATGATCAAAGTCTTCACACTTCTATATGCTTATAGATCTATATCCAACGGATTTGGTGCAGAGTTTAAGGGATTGTTGGGGCGAAGGTTTGAGATCTACCGCGTCACATTCTAGTTTATTGTCCCACATCACATTTTAAATCACTCAATCAAGCTATGTCAGTGCTGATCACAAGTAAAGCACAGAACAGGACACCTGCAGGAGCGAGGTGTTGTTTCCTTGGAAGCAGCTCGGAGGCAGATTTCAGACTTTACAATATTAAAGATAACGTCCTGACTTCCTTTAAGTGATTCTACATTTCCATAATAGAAATAGCAATAGCACTTTTTCATTTTAATTGAATTCTGCTCAACCAAAGAGAAATGATTTGAGCTGAAGAAAAGCAAAGTGGGCGGACGGGGTGAAGCTCTCACTGATGCTATCGAGCAGCTCGGCACCGTCGACTGAAAAACGCTGCTTGATCAACTTTGAGCTTTTAAAAAAATGGACACAAAAGGAAAGTCCCGTCTTCCCGTCCTCCCGTCTGATCGCCTGTGAGTTCAGCCGGGCTCCTCGCCGGGTGACCACCGGGGCCCGGCCGCCGGATGCTCAGGTCACGTTTGTTCTAAACTGTGTTTTGCTCCATCTCTCTTGGCGGTGAAACAAAGAGTCGCACAGTGACGGAGGAAAAAGAAATGCGAGCAGGAGAAAGTTGAAATGTTGTTGAATCAGAGATTAGATTTGAAGTGGAACTGTGCAGCGGAGGATGAGTTTGTCACCGGAGGAGAAGACGGAAGAATCTGAGAATCTCATCGTTTCAAAGAGGAGACAATTTGACTACGAGTTAATGGATTTAAGATTTAGAAGTGATTTTACTGCCTTTCTCCTTAAAACGTGTCAAAGTTAGGTGAAAATTACTTAATTTAAACTTAAATGAACACAGGAAATCCTGCTGAGCAAAGCTTCAAACTTTTCCAGAGAGCAAACCGGGCCGAGGAATGTTGTCGTTAAAATCCAGCTCGCACTACGTATGCTCAGAGAAGAAGATTCACTAAGGATGTTCTGTATGTCGACTGTCAATGTCAGGTAATCATACACTAATGAAAACAATATTCAGAATATTAATAACCTGGATAAAAGTAAAAACAAATTGTATTCACATCCCGTCTCACTGTTCCCTCTCTGCTGATCAGCACACAGGAAACGGACTGCTCTATATCACACTGTTTACCTGTCGGTCACGGCTGCGTGATTCCAATCTTGTTCCTTTATTATTGTGGAATAAATCCACACAGAGTCAATCTGATGATTTACCTGCTGTTAGTTTGTCTGAGTGGTCGACAAATTAAGTTAGCAGGGGCCAAAACACTGGTTTTAAATGAAACCTGCAGATGTTGGGGACGCAGAGAAGTAAATAACCGTAGAAGAAAGCTTTTTATTTCTAGATCCCTGATGTGGAATGGTGAGGAGAGGACGATATCCCAGTGGCCCCCTGAGTGACCGTGTCCAGCTACAGGAAGAGGAAAAGGTGCGTGAGGTATTTATTGTCCACACACTCTCAAATGAGACGATAAGGGCCAATGAGCAGAGACGACCCGGTGCTAAGTTACCTCCGCAGCCAATTAAGGTCGTTTCACTATGGTTCGGCCGAGCGAGGAGCCCGACTCTGGAAATAGTTTCTAGGTGGTGACGGCCTCGGCACCAATCAGTGGCCGCTGCTCTGCAGGGAGGCTGCTGACGAGCTTTCATCAGCGCTGCCGGCCACTCGTCCCACTCATCTCTTTCTCTCACTCATCACGCTGATGAAGAAGGCTGTAACAGTGATCTGTCCTCGAGTGGCGAGTCCACCGCTTGGCCGGCATTGTCTCGTCTCTGGGGCGGCGGCGGCGGCACGTAGCAGACAGCTCGAGCAGATCCCCCGTTCCCCTTTTTTATATCTATCATCTCTCCAGCCTCCCTGCACCCCCCCCCCCCCAGACACGCCCGGCCCCTCCCCACGACATGTGCTCCCTCACTGGGACCTGCTGAGCACGGGGGAACAGCCAAATGGAGATGATCACTCTTTCTCTCCACACCCTGCTGCACCTTCTGCCTCCTCCTCTCCTGAGCCACACACACACACACACACGGAAAGCCCATGCACACCTCACGTAACATGTGAAATGCGTCCGCACACAGACACACACACACACAAAGCCCCTTTGACAAACACCTCCTGTCCCACAGCAGAACACAGCCTGGAGCTCGGCTGCATCATTTCCACCACGATGCCTGGCGTTCGTAGGGAGAGCTGAGGAGTTAAGTCGAGGGCTTTACCTCTTAAACGCCAATTAATCACTCCGGGCTTCAGAGAGAAATGTAAAGAGCCCCGAGGGAAGCACCTTTCGCTGCTTTATAGGAACGCCGGCAAGATCCAGTGTGCACGCGGGCTAGGCCGTAAATCTCCTTGTTTCATAAATATATTTTATGGTTTTTTTAGTCAGATACTGATTTTAATTTGGTGCTGCTGTTTCCTCCACAGTAAATAAATCTGTTATTGTTAAATTGTGGATGCACCTAAAGGTTCTACGTTGCTGCAATCCCTAAATGTGACCACTTCCTGCTCTCCTTTCACATTAAAAGCCTCCCGAAGGTTACAATGGCACGAACGTGAAGCCCTTTTATTGTGAAATATCTGCAGGTCCTTCACTGACAGAAGCAGATTTGAACCAACTGGAATGAGTCAGCGGGTGCAAAGAGTATTTTTGTTAAAAAGTAAAACTCTGCAGATGCACTGAAGAGATTAATGGTGCAGAAACAATCCTTTCAAAGTGTTTTTTTGTTTCCATGGTTTTACTGTCGACCCAGCAGGCCAAAGCTTTATTTGCAGACTCTTATTCCAGCCTATGGTATCGAAGAGCAACGTAAACTCTCCGCAGTCATTGACATGCATCAGTTCCTGGTGCTCCGTGTGGCCTGTGACACAGCGCCGACAGCTGGCATGACAGAAGGTGCCGAACTGGGGAACCAAACAAATTGCCTTCATTTTCTTGGAGTGCAACCTCTTCAGGGAACGCCGATGAGCATTACTGAAATGGCGACAAATCTGTGACTCTGGCAAATAATGACTCTCACGAGAGCCAGAGGAGTGAAGTTACGGCGGCGGTGACGCAGAGAGACTGCGTTCGCGCCCGGGCAACATTTCCAATTGCTCTCGGATAACACGGACAATCACCTGTAGAGATTGCGAGTCTCAGAGAGGGAGCGAGCAGGAGAAACGGGCGACAAACGCTAACAAATAACACGATTCTACGCAGAAGTTGAATTGTAGCTGGAGCGGCGTCTGTTTCGAGGCTTTTCACACCGGCACTTTGAACTCCTCACACAGGAGGCACCGAGAGAACGCTGCAACCCGAGGAGTAGAACCGAGGGAACCGTAAGGAGCTCAGTGTAAAAATCTCTTTTATCTTATGGCTGCAATGCTCGTAAAAATACTGACTCTAATGAAACATACCGCAGCAGAAAGGAAACGCAGTGAGAGGAGGCTCACATACAAGTGTTTGTGCAAACTCAGGCGTGCACCTGCTAAATATCTTGAATTTAAAATAAGAAAGAGAAACCCCACAATGTGAGGTAAACACATGACTTGAGCAGAAAACAAGTAGCGGGTCCCAGAGGACCCCCCCCCCCCCCTGTGTGTAATTGTGAAGCACTCCACTGTACACTGTACAGTGCCTCCAAGCATGTTTACTCTAAAGACGCAAAGAAACCGCAGGGGCTGCAGAGAAAGAGGCTGCTGGAGTGGAAACGACTTCTCAAATCCCATGAATAAGTGTAAAGTCTCCAGACTGCAAACAAGCCGCCGGTAGATAAATGGCTGCAGATTGCTGAGATAATAGAGACAGTAAAAGGCAACTACTTTTGCCTCGAGGCGCCAAAAAAGAAAAGCATCAGCAAAAAAAAACACAAAGGGAGTTTGGTGAAGACGAGTGACCAAAATGAAATGAACTTCTCGGAGCGCAGAGCGAGGAGCCGCTCTTTCCGGGAGAGGAAACATTCTGCTCCTGCAGTTGCACCTTTTATAAGGAGCTGCATTATTCACAACCTAAAAAGCTGACAAAGGGTCTCGCTGTGTTTTATAAAAGATACACTCCTTACAAGCAGATCCACAGTGGCTGCCGGGCCTCTGACTTGAGGAGAACTTATCTGATCTTCACGGAAAGGCGGAGGTGGGTCTCCAGGGCCCCGTTTCCACACTTCTCCATTATTAGCTCTGCCAGCCAAAGAGATATTGTGCCGGGTGACAAATGGGAGAGGAGCGCTCGGGCGCAGACAGTGCGGGGGAGGTCCCCTCCATCTCCCTCCTCCCACCCCGCCTCCCACCAGCCAGTGCGCCGCCGCCGTGTCCTCCCTGATAACCATAATTGTGTTTTAAAGCCCCTGATTAAATTTTGCAGTCTCGAATGATATTGTTTTGCGATGAATCCTTATGAAAAATGCTTCGTGTTAGGAGATTATGGAAGCTGCGGTGAAGGAGGCAGATGACACTCTATTTTTTTCTAACTTATAGCTTCGACGGATGCTAAATGAATCCCTGCCATCACTCTTCCTCTCCTCCTCCACCCACTCCGGCTCCACCCGTCCGCTCTCGTCTCTGTCTTATAAACAAACACACACACACGTTCACACCCCCTCCCTGCTCTGCTCCTCTTTCCAGAACAAGCTGCAGGTTGCACACACACACACACACACAGACACACACACACACAGACGGAGGCTTCGTTTACAGGAAGATTAATACTCAGGAAACCCAGAAGGTGCTTTTTCATATCCTGACTCGTTTGACCATAGAAGCTGAAGCGGTCCCAGATATTCAGGCTTCATTTCTGGGCGGAGGAAAACAAACTGAAAGGATAAAGAAACATCTCCAAACTTTCCCTGTTCCTTCACTTCACTGCGATGATGCAAGTCTCCCACCTGAGCGTCACAGCCCCGGTGAGGGCAGGCAGATTTATTTTTTATTTTTTAGAGGTGACACAAAATGCAATCAGGACGAATGAGAAGGCAGCAAATTCAATAATGGAGGCAAATGAAAATGGAACTGGAGACTCTGCACTTAAGGTGGGACGGGCTCGCGGCCCTAATAAGCCCTCGTCTGTCACCGCTTCCCTGCATCTGAATTAACCAGAGGCCCTCCAATCAGCACGGGCAAACAAAGAGCCAGCCAAAGGGAGGGGGGCGCCGCGGAATACTAATCAACGTAACGAGCAGCAGTGGTTTCCGATGATCAACGCCACCGCGCGCGCTCGTGTGTGTGTGTGGCGGAATACATTCCCTCTACAATTATAGTTTGTCGAAATTTGGTTTCAACAAAGCTTTTTCAAAATCAATCGGAACATTTGAGCAGTTATGTGGTTCTGTTGAAGTTTGAGAGTTTTGAATACGTCTCAGGGACCCAGAGGTCAAAGCAACTCACTCATCAAGTAAAGTGCTGTGCCGTGGTGTTGTCCTGCCGCCGCCGCGGTGACGGCTTGTTTCAACAGCAGCGTTTCGACAGGCGGCCCACTCGCTCCGTTATTGTGCTGCAAATAGTGTTTTTGGTAAAAGTGCCCAAGCTGAGAACATCAAAGTAGAATTCAGAGGGCACTGTGAGCGGACCACCGGGGGAGCCATCAAGACAGGGAGGCTGCCGAGCAGCTCGCCACACAACTTGAAATGTGGGCTATTATTAAATGTCCACTCTTGAGTCAGGAAACTAAATATCAAAAAAGAGTTCCTGGAGAGCGTTGATGTGTGTGTGTGCAGGAACGCACGCCGCTCGCCTGACACGCGGGTTGTTATTCAAATCGGGCTCACGACATATCTTCATGGAGCGAAGCGCTTAAGAAGCGTAGGAAACAGATCTAACCCTCTGCATTAGGACTGACACTTACAATGGGCTAAATGGGCAATTTGTCATTTCCTGGCACAGAGCTGCAGCACTCATCCCCCCACTTGGGTAGTTTGAGAACCACGGAGACGGACACACACACACAACACACACACACACACACAGAGAGACACACACACACAGAGACACACACACCCCAGCAAATCAACTATGACCAGTGAATTGCCTCCATCTGGTTCTATGGTACCGTAGTGCAAGGTTCTGGGACTCGGTCCAGCTCACGTCCACTCTGACGTTTCTTAACTTCCTGGTCTTCTGTGACTTCTCCTGCAGATGCTTTGCTCAGACATATCAGCCAGGGTGATGATTGGCTGCACTCCACGTGCCGAGGAGCTCGACAGATCTCCACTGGGGCTTTTTCAAACGGAATGAGAAGTGAAAGTAAAATGGTGGATCTCAGCGACACACGTTGGTGGAAGGTCTTTGTCTTGGTCGTGGATCCAGAGGTCGTTTGGTTCGACCCCGAGTTGAGTTTCTGTCGAGGAGCAAAGTGAAATCTCACAGCTCGTAGTTGGGATCATTTACAAAAAGGGGGAAAGTCAAGAGTCCGGCCACGAGTAGATCTAATGAACTGGAGTCATGGTTATTTGGTTTGATTGGGGGGGGGGGTTTCCGAGGACGCTGACTCACTCAGCCTCGCCTCCTTCCCCCCCCCCGAACAGAACCAGTGGAGTCAGAGGGAGATGAGCCGGGAGGACGACAACAAGAGATTAGAAAACTTTAAACTGTGTCTGACCCTCGACTACTGGCTCGTTTCTTTCTCATAATTACTCAACACTTACTCTTTCAATTTTCTGAGTCAACGTTTATAATCTATTCGTTAACATTTACCAGATATTCCAGTTCTTCAGAAACAAGCTCAGTAACGCCTCATTCTTTGTTTTTAAAGCATCACTTCTATAATAAATAATGTCCAGCTCCTAAGATTGTTATCAACCAATCAATCAGGATCTATCGATGTGTCCTTGGCTCCATTTATCTGCTTCTGCCTCGAGACACGTAGGATTTCATTCAGAGAAAAGCATCTTTTTATGTCAGGTTCCAATTTAAAATGCAGCATCGCTCCAGACGGGACTTAAATGAGAGGAGCACCAGCGAGTCTGCAGGAAAACAGGAGGTAATTGTGACGGTAATGGTCACTGGTGTGGGGGTGAAGAAGTACCGACACGCGGATCGTGCTCCTGCAGGATTCAAATCACTAAGCAGTGATGGTAGTATTAAAATCCCACCTCCTCCTCCTCCTCCTCCTCCTCCCTCGCCGAGAGGAATAAATCCAGCCTGAATGGGGCTTAAGTTCCCCTGAGGGAGATATTTATTATCGTCTCTCCCCGATCTCTGCTGAGTCGAGCTCAGTGGACGTAGACGTAAGTCTCTCTCTGTGCTGGGAAACTGAACTTAGCACATCGATGCAGGTTGTCGCTTTTATTAGGAGCAGAAACTTTATTACCTCCAACAAGGAGGTTATGTTTTCATCCCCATCCATCTGTTGTGAGTTGTCAGAAGGATTATGCACCAAAAAAAATTAAATACTCAACGGATTTCAATAAAACTTGGTCGAGGGATGGGACATGGGCCAAGATTCAGAATTTTGGCAGGGAGCTGGACGACGGGAAGCATCCAGGAATAAATGTGGTAAAAGAGGCTCATCAAAGAATTGAATGACTTTCTCTTTACCATTGTGAGATCGGGCCCTTGGTGGGTGGGTGGGTGGGGTGTGGGGGGGGGGGGGGGGGATACCTGCTAGTTACCTCGTGCTGACTCCCTGATGACATGAGAGGATTGACCACAGCATCAGGCAGTTGAAGGTTTGTGGGAGGATCAGGAGGAAGCTTCTCATCAGCGATAGTAAACAGGATAAAGGGGTTAAAGGTCGTTATCGCTCAGCGGGGGGGGGGGGGGGGGCTGTCGCTGCATGAAGGTAGCTCAGTTAGCCGGGGGTCAGCCGACACTGACCCACGAGGCGCAGTGCGTCGGTCGGAGGAAGAGAAACCCAGCATCTAAGAGCAGCGCACGGGGCTGGGGGGCCATTACCGCTCCATTAGGTGTGGTTTGCCGTCCCTGTGGACGAGCCACAGCCACTAATGGAAACAAACCCAGACGCCCCTTGGGTCTCCTTGTCAAAGCATCTGAGCACAAAACACAAGCGGCAGCACAGCGCCGATACGGCAGAGCACAGCGATGGCATTACAATGACTTCTGGGTGGAAAACATGGGAAGTGGAGATAAGGGGAGATGAGAACATCAACTGTGGGATCAGAAATGGCGTCCGATCGTGCGCCTGCATGTCAACGAGCGTCCCCTTCTCGCTGTCTCCAGATGAGACGCCGAGCAGCTACAGGCGGTTGTGGTCGGACCGAGACGAGTCAGGAACCAGACGTGTGTCCGACGCCTGTTGCTTTACACAACGTCACACTGGAGTGTTGTTTCCTTTCAGAAGGAGAAGATGTTGCTCTGGTCTTTTAACGCTCAGGAAAAAGAAAAAGGGGGTAAAGATGAAAGAATAAAAAGAGCAAAACTTTATTTCACACAGCAGAATGAAGGACTCTCTTGCTTTGCAGATCCACGACTGCAGCATTTTCTAGGGTAGCAAAGCAGCGTTTGAAGCTGGGAGATATGTTTTAATCATTTGGAGCCTTAATGATGACACTGGATTCATTATTAATGGGCCCCGCTCCTCGACTCTCCCTCATAACAGGCCGGAGCCAGAGTGGGTATTAGCATTAGCTGCTTTTGCTCTATTTGATCTTTCTGTAATTACGCCACATTTTGGAGATCACACCACAAGCTTTATGTTAAGTAAAGAGGAAGTCGGGTTTTTTTTCCAAACTCAATAACCAACACTTCCTTTCCCCCCTCGTTTCTTTTTCATTGTGTACAAGTGCATCGCTCTGAAGCACCGAGTTGTGATGAAGATGCAGATAAGCATCGGTCTTCAGAGGAGCTGTGGAGGAGATGTAAAAAAGGTTTCACTATCTCGGATTGTCTCTGTATCTAAACAACTCTCTGTGCTTTGGATTTCTTGCATAAATATGAGACCAATCTCCATTTTGCTGATTTAGCTGCACAGCGACTCTGAAGATGAGAAAGTGCTTAGCACGCCGGTGGATCGATGGTCATGCTCTAAAAATGAAGATGCGCATGGGGTTAATTAAAAAGAAGTCTATTAATCAATTCATCTCAGCAACGACTGCTGTTGGTAATTTGGCCTAAACGCATTCAAAGTGCTCACAGAACCGCTGCAATTAGCAGGACAGCGCCCGTGACCTATTAGTCTTAAACCAGGGGGCGGCTGGGCTGGTGCCAGACGGAGAAACCGGGGCGGTGTCACCGCGGTCTCAGTGAGCCTTAAAGAGAGCACCACAGGTGAGAGGGTGGAGCGGTAATAGACCAAAGGAAGGGGGCGGCAGACAGAGGTAATTGGCTCTCTGCACATGGGCATGTGAGGAGTAAGGGGGGGGGGGGGGGGGGGGGGTATGGCGCTCTCTTTGGGGCAAACTGAGCCATTTGGCGTTCATCCAGAAAAACGTAAAAGTTAAGTGAAGAAAGCGACGAACGGGATCTGAACTGGATGTGAAACCCATTCCACACGCATCAGCTCTCAGAGTTATTATCTCCACTGCTGCACAGCGGGGGGTAATTAGCGCTGCAGTGTGTGTGTGTGTGTGTGGAGTGAGGCATGTTGTATGCATGCACACAGTGTGGCTGTCGATACGTGTGTGTTATATGTTATTCAGGCGTGCACTGAGCTGCAGGGGCATAATAGGGTAAAGCTGAACAAGTCAGTATCAGAGGCATTTCTTTAACACAGATTACTCTCTATCCCCGCTACTATAAGGACCACGCAGCTGTACGCACACCGACTCCGCAGCCAAATTGAATTGCATACTTTCTGTGGACTCCCACTGTGTGCCGGGTCCACAGAGGGATACAGCAGCAGTGAAGCTGTTGTTTAATGTATTGTGTGCAGCGGGAAGTGCTGAATATATTCACGCCACGCGCCCTCTGGATGCGGTGGAGGTGGTGAGAGGCGGAACGCGTGAATCTGAGCAAATGTGAGTGTTGAGAAGGGGAAATAATATGTGAACCTAATTGTGAGCTTAAAGGAGAGAATAGTGTATTTCTCATGTTTTTGTCCCAGGCTGAGGAGGGAAGGGAATCGGGAGGAACAGCACTGATCCATATGCATGGTTGGATCCGGCTTAATTGCAGCATCGCGGGGCACTGGGATCCGAGGATTTGGTCCAAAGGCGAGCGGAGTGCGGCGCCACCCTGAGTGTGTGCTAAAACTGGAGATGTGTGGAGCTTCAGTCAGACAAGAGGCCGGGGGGGGGGGGGGGGCGGGAGCCCGAGTCACAGCGGTGAACCGGAGGTAAACTCTGCCACTGGGGATCGAGACGATTCAAGAAAATAAGAGGAATCTGGAGATGTGGATTCTACAACGTGGAAATAAATAATGCAATGTGTACTTTGAAAGGAGTATTTGAAGATCGCACAGTTTCTATGGGGGTGTTTTCAGTCACGTAAAGAAAAGGAATCCTGAGCTGCAGCTACGCCTCATTCCAGGAAGTTTATGAAGCGCACGGATGATTCAACGTTTTCACCTTGGGGGGAAGGAACGCCTAGAGTGGAGGTGAACACGACCCAACTCTGTCAGGAGCTAAAAGAGGAAAAATGACGAAAAAACAAAACCCAAAAATAAACCAGAATGATCTCATACCTGCACCAAGGCCCAACGCTCCTTACATTCTGCAGATAATCTGTCAAAACTACTAAAGATCCACATTTTCCAGCGACACATCGATGGTAGTTACAGGTTTTTGTTCTCTTGTGCAACAGGGGTTCAAACACAGCATCTTGTGCAGGAGGTAATAAGCTCTGACATCCCCTGCGTACGTCTTTGTGCATGATCCTCTCAATCCAGTGGTTTGTAGAAAACACGTTCATTAGCCCAGTTTGAGGAGTGACAGGAACACTGAAGGGAAGGTCACGAGACGTCGACTGCACAAAGAGCAACACTAGTTACCCATCAGGACTCATTTGGGGATAAAGGTCCACTTAGGCCTCGCTCTCCTCTGGTCCACATGGAAGACGTCCTCCTGCTGCCACCGGCTCAGGGTGTCAGCTTGCCCTTAAAACTCTCAGGAGTCTTTTATCACCATGTTCAGACTCTATAAAACACAGCTTATTACACTAAATCTGTCACCAGCTTTAATGTGGATCACCGTTTGATCCCCCGCCATCAATCACCAGAACGCTCCTGCAAAGTCAGGAGAGGCCAGGATGAATTCCTGCTGTCCGACTCCTCCACGCTCAACGTTTTACTGCACTTGTTGAACACGTCCGTTCCCCAAACTCTGGACGAGGACGGCAAAGACATGCGGCTCCAGTTTTTCCCTTCAATTAATTGGGTTCCACCGAGTGTGAGACATGTGCCAGGGAATCGCCAGCAGTCGGAAACGCAGGATAGATGCAGGATAGATTGCAATACCCACAGGAGAGCGGTGCAAAGCGGGCGGATCGATGCCAGAGAAGAAGCCTCGGGCAAAATACAACAAAGGGGGATAGAGCAGAGGCGTCCCGGTTTCTTGGCAGTTTAGGGCACGGACCACGTGGTCGGTCCGTGGTGGGTTTGAGCCCAGATTCCTTGTTTCATGCTCTGGCATCCTTCCTCTGCACTGCGACGCCATCAAACCAACCTTAAAGGTGCAACATGTACAGTAGCTGCTGTCGCGGTGGTGAATGGTGGATTCACAGGAGGACTGGCAGCTTCTGTGTGCGTCAGCTTCTGTTCTTTGGCTGAGCTGAGGAGGACATACGTGTTGGACATGATTCTTTATCCCGTTGGCCGTGGAGAGACGCTGTAAAAGATTTTCTCTCAACTTGTGCTGGAAGAACAACGATATTTCTCCTGTTTCGGTGCCACAAAGAAATCCAGCGAATTCCGTCCAACTCTGATTATCTGGCATCGCATGATCTCCAACATGGTGTTGTGTTTTCTTATTTATTTTAATTATAAATTCTGTTTGTACTGTTCTGCTCCCTCATCCTGTGTTAATGCTCCGGAGCTACTTCAGAATTATTTCTTGTCATTAGTGAGTCCTCCTCAAACACGGAGATCAGCACGAGAATGTCTGTATGAATCCAGAGAGATGTAATTGGCTGTGAGCGGCCGCCAGTTTATTAATTCTTTATGATAAGATGTTCGGTTTACCACATGTGACCGTTCTCTTCCTTCCATTGTCTTCATGTTGAAGCATCCTGTGCATGGAGAGCTGACACAGCCGTCACGTTTTCCTGGAACTCACCGGTTTCGTCCCGACCCGCACGTTCAGCCTCTCTCTGTTTACCATCATCCTCTTTGTCACTTCAGACAGAGTGTCATCAAACAGAGCAAGGAGTTCTGTGAGCGACCCTCGCGCTGCCTCTCCTCAGATCGCATGTGACGGTTGTCCTTCTCCCCGTGACAGCTCGTGTTTCTCTCCCGGAGCGATGGTAATGCCGCCGCCAAGGAAAGAGGCAGCGCACGAGTCCCGGCGTGCGGGAGGAGGCGAACCTTTTAGCGGGCTGACCGCCATCGCAGCTCGATCTGGGAGCAATTCATGAGCATTTATAGCGATAACGAGGAAATTGGCTATTTGGAGAAAATCTGGAGAGGATGCGTTCGGCAGGAAGACGATAAAGAGGCCACTTTGAAAATAAAGAGAAGATGGTGTTTGCTTTTATTATGGTGAGTGGAGTTGGAAGGTCGCCGCACCGCTAAGACAGTGATGAACCGACGCTGAGGTCACGACGCCGAGATTAAATTACACCAACGCTTCTCTTTGCAAAACGCAGTCCACTTTAGATAAGTCCTCTCGCATGATGAGAGAAAAAACTGCTCATCCATAAAACATAACAAACACGAGCACTTCCAAAAAGTTCCTCCATGAAAGAGGCCTATTTTTGAGAGTGTAAACAAAAATGTAATTAATGTGAAAATAGGACTTCTTCTCGCAGACATTTGATCCTTGCATATAGCAACAGAGGAGATTAATTTGCCAGGGTGGCAGATACGTAGCTTCAAAAGTTGAGTTCCAATTTTGTGACTTAATTAAAAAAGGCCCTATTAAATCTGGGTGTAAAAACAAGTCAAACACAAGCGATTCTAGTGCAGGGAATATTTCACAGGCGGCTGAAAAATGAATCCACACAACCAGACTCTCATTTTGTGCTCCGTTTAACTCCGGAGAGGGGGAAAGTGCCGGAGCTTCACGCTGAGGTGCTGATCCTGCAGCGTGTCTTTAAATAATCCAGTGTCATCAATCGTACCTGTGAGGTTGCGGAGGCCCAGCTGCCTCAGGCCGTAGTACCCGTCCCGCCTGTAGTTGAGGAAGATGGCGAGGGAGTAGCGGCCCTCGTAGAGCTTGGTGCCGCGGACGATGCGCAGGTTCTCCAGCGGCAGGTAGTCGAACTGGTTCAGAGCCACCAGCACGTAGCCCGTCACCTCTCGGATGGACTGCAGGGACACAAACGACAGGAGGACATTCAATATCATTCAATTCACATTATATGATTTTAGAAACTAGTTGGAAGAAGCTTTTCACACTTTTCAGTTTCAGAGAAACATTGTTATGACATCACGATGACACCGTGGGTGGTGGGCGGTGCCTAATTAACTTGATGACAGTAATTGGCCGTAATTAAAAGTGTCCGTGTGTGTTCTCTGCACGCCCGCTGTCAAAGACGGTTTGTGAGAGAAGAGCGACCACTCTGTCAAGCACATTGATTTGTAATAAAAGATATAGAAGTATTCTGTGTTTTTCTGGTCAGCCACCAGCCACGGACGATGGCGTCACCCAGCGGCCCGACCCTGGCACGCAGCGTGTGATTTGCATTTTGAAATGTCAGGCTCCTGAAAAACTTGGCCAAACAGAGCAAAAAGATTAAAATGTCAAGTCGGCTACAGACTAATTACACGTCTCCTCTGATTAAAGTCTCCCAGCAGTTGTTTGGAGCTTCACAAGCAACGACACAAGCATCTTACAAACAAATAACCAATCACACGACTAAAATGGATTTGAGATTATGATTCTATCTGTGTGCTCTTATTGTGAAATAAGAATAATATATTCATATATATAGCAGTGATTATTTGTCTGGCAGAATAACAACAATCCTCCTCCCTCTGCTCGTTAAAGGTTAAAGGTCAAAGATAGTAAGCATCAACATGGACAGCCCTGCAGAGGAGAGCTTCATACGTCTCCTCAAACACAACTGTCCCCCGCTGTTGTTGCTACTCCATCTCTGTGGCCATGCAATATTCATCTGAGTCACTCAAACAGCAGCCTGAGCTCGATGAGACGCACACACACAGACACACACAGACACACACAGACACACACACAGAAACTCTCACAGAACACATACGACAGCTGTTAAATGCCACACTAACACATTTTACCGACCACCCCTGACAAGCCTAATTAGAACACTACATTTAAAAGAAGGAGCGGAAACAGATCTGTTTGTACGATCGTCTGCAGCCTTGACAGAATTTATTCCTGTGGGTTTTCTTTTAGATTCTTCTTCCACCAGCAGCGAGAGAGAGAGAGACTCACATTATTATTTCCTCACGACAAGACCGAACCAGTAGGGGTCGCTGGTGCAGCTACAGAGCTGTCGCTTGTTATTCAAATCGTTAGTTCGAGTGTGGGAGATTGTAACGACGTGTTTGAATTCTAAATATCGGGATGCAGCAGGGGGCGCTCACGTGTCTCCTCCATGTTAGCAGAAGTACTCGTTCTTCAAGCGTTCACTGGATCACCATCGATTCCTACGGCAGAGACTCCAAATGACGTCATCGGCGTCACATGGCAGCGCACACAAATTACGTGTCATGCAAAAATCGAAATCAAAAAACTTAATCTTTGTAAAAAAAGTGACTGCTCCACTACAGAGACATCACCCCCCCTCAGTGGAATCCCAGCAGCAAACACACAAGAGCAGAGTAATTCACAAACTGAGTCATTTTAAAGAAACCCTTTAAATACCAGACTACGATGGAGAAAGTTTCCAAAGCAACGGGCAGCTCCAGAGTTGGGCCAGTAATGATGTGGATGATTGGCTGTGAGGGGGAGGGGGGGGGGGGGGGGGGACCTGAGTGCGGGGAGGTCTGACTGGCTGCTGACCCCCGGGGGACGCCCAGTGGAGACCGGCGGTGGGGACGCAGCACGCCGAGCTCCTGCATTTCAGGATAATAGCAGGCACCTGAGACGAGCTGCTATATTGAGCGCTCAGCGCCGTGCACCTGCCACGGCAGCCCATTGTAGCGCTAAGACAATGGGAAGGAAACAGACAGCCGAGGTGCTTATTAGCAAGATTACAATGTGTCAATCACCCGAGGAGGGAGAGAACAACATAATAAAAGAGCAGCAGAATCCATTTCAGCGGAGGCTTTGATTAGCATACTTATTGCACAAAGGAGTTCTCCAGCGAGGTGTTCCTCTGCCTGTCAAAGAGCCCTGCTCAAATAACTTCCTGTCCAATGTGCTTTGTGATTTATGTTTGTTCGAGAGTCGTGCAACTTCCTGCAACTCTGTGCAACTTATGACTCAGCCTCCGAAAGCAGTGTGCGAGGACGAGGATGTCATCACCGGGGGACTTGTTGATCCGCTCCCGTGGTCGGAAGCCACGCCGCTTCATCGCGCTGACCCCGCTCCAACCCCGTGTTTAAAGCTGGGGGCCGGGGGGGATGCCACGTGAGCTCGCCGTGCTATCGTTAGAACGCCGCCGCGACCCCCAGGGGCCGGCCAGCGGCGCTGTGACTGGGAACAGGGGGGGGGCGGCTCCATAACCCGAGCCAGCTGTGGGCACGCACTCGGCTGCTGGCAGACTCCACAGTGCATCCACTGTGCCCCCTTCTCCCTGCCAGCCTCCGGGACCCGCTGGCTAAACCAAAGAAAAACTGTTTCCCTGTTGCTTAGCAACTGCAGGAAAGCCTTCCAGCCGGAGCGAGGGAGAGGAGCGAGGGAGAGAGGATGCAGAAGAAAGAGAAAACAGACTGAGAGAGGATTCTTTTTTTAATGTAATTTACCTAATTAAATTAAAGGATTACTCTGCCCTTTCTCAGTAATTTTCCTTCGCTTTGACACTATTTCATTTCCTTATGTTGCCGTAAATAGTTTCTTTCTGAGCGCTCTCTGGATCAATATTTATCTGCATTCCTGTGAGCTGGAGGAGGAGGGAGGGAGGAAGCAGGGGGACGAGGGAGGGAGGGAGGTCTGGAGGGAAGTAAACACAAGCACCTGCATTTCCCCTCCTGCCGCATCAACCGCGCTCTGTTTCAGAAACACAAACACACGAGCTGAAGGATGCAACTGGGAGAAGCTGCCCACCGCTGCCTGGTGGGCGATGTGCTCAGACTTAACAAGCTGGACGGTGGGCAGATGAACTGGTGTGTCTCCCTCCTGCATCCTGAAGAAAACACACACTTAACAAGCAGAGTGGGAGGGGTAATCTGTACCGACGAGGTGCACGGACCCTCGACCGCCTCGACCGCCTCGCCCACGCTGGCATCCCACCCCTTCATCCTCGCCCAAAATAACCCAGTGATTAAAGTGGCTCCGAGCGAGGGAAGAGTTAAAACCTTCACCCGGCCTGACACAAGTTCAGGTCGTTATTTCAGAAAGTGTTTGGTCTGAGTCTTTTGATTCCAGTGTTGTTGTGTTGTGAGAGCCACGGAGGATTTCAGCCGAATCCACTGAACACACACACCAGCCTCATATATTCTGATGAAAAGAAAACACACACACACACTCTCTCTGCTACGAGGCGCAGACAAGACGCAGTCCACACAGGTCAACTACCCATAATGCACTGCAAGTTTAACATTTCCTCTAGCGCTTTTCTCCATCAATCACATGCAATTAGTGGCCTTGTGTGGAGCACTCAGTCAAACAGAATCCGAGGCGGTCCCGACAGGCTTGTTTCCTCTCTTCGTTCGGTTATCGCTCGGGGCGAAATGTGAATTTCACATGTTGGTAAATTGCTCTTTGTATCTGCAGGAGACGGCGGCGAGGCCGAGGCAGCGAGGCCGAGGCAGCGAGGCCGAGGCAGCGCAGCCACAACTGCTTCATTTGCTCCAACAATGTATAATCACCACAGAAGGCGTCTCTGAAACACAAACTCCCCGAGCTGCCGAGCCCGGGAACCCGTGACCCCTGCAGATACAACTGCGATTCATACTTCTAATTTAAATCGTATCCATTCAAGACAGCTGCTGGAACGAGCCGTGGATTCTATCTGCTGGAAGAAGATGTGAAACGTAAAGTCGCCGGCGCTCAGGAGCCGAGAGCTTCAGGTCAAACACGACGAATCAGACACTTAAGTAAACTAATCCACCAAAATGCTGGATGATTTTAGGCTAATGACGTGAATGTCTGGAATAAGTTATTCACCCGACTCAGTGTGAGGAAACCCTGCCAGAGGATTTGCATACAAATTCCCTCAGTTCCTGTCTTCCCAAGAATCGCCTTCGGGCTTCACCCCAGATTTAGATAAAAAAAAAAACACACTGCAATTTAAGAGAAGTGTGAATGAAAACGCCTGGTCTCCATGTGGCTGCATGTATATTCAGTTCATAAAGCAGCTGAATTATGCAGCTTTAATAGGATAATCTTATCTCATCGAGGTGAGCACGCTGTGATGGTTAGAGCCGTGAACGCCGACTTCCTCAGTTCACCTCAGAATTAAACATCTAATTGATCAACCGAGAGATTCAAAGCAGGTTTATTAATAAAGTTACAGTAATACAACTAAATAAAACTGCTCCTCGCACTCGGCTGCTGAATAGTTTAATCCGCTGGTTTCTGCGCTCGCTCCAAAGGGTCATGAGATAAATCTGAGCGGTTGTGAGATGATGAATGTGGTTGGAAAGAAGAAAAACAAAGTCGTGCTGCACACACACACACACATAAATATATATATTCCTCCGCACTGTTTTGGACTTTTCTTCTGAAATGCTGGATATTGTCTTTGACCTTTTTGGTTTTAAATGTGACATCGATAACATGAGAAGAGATTGTGAACCATTGGTTTATGTTTTAACCCTCTGACATCCTGCGGAAGATGGTTTGATGATGATCCCAGTTTAAAAGGATCTGAAATAAAAACTATAACATCTAGAATATTAATTCTTCTTGCAGCAGAAAGTCTTTGTCTTTCACTTCGGCATTTTGTTCACTGCACAATCTTTATGTTGCGGTACGTGCAATGCAAACACAAGAATGTCCTTTATCTGTCCGTGGGATCTTATATATATATATATATAATTTTGTATTTCTAACACAATTTCAGTCCTTTTATCATTTATTATGGTCTAGTGACTTGGTAACCTTTCCGCTGAGGTTGTGCAGCTTTCAGAGACGTGAACCATTTGAAGATTCTCCAGGAAACGAAGAAAACATCCCCTGAAACACCGGAGGAACCTTTTCACTGCAGGTAAAGTGTTAAAAGTGCGTAAAGAAACCCACTGCAGTCAAATAAATGCGGTGGAGCATAAAGTTCAATATTTTTCCTCCTCAAATGTGAAGCAGAAGTAAGAAGAAGAATAAAATGGAAATGCTCATAAATAGCTTGAGGTAGCACTTTGAGCACAGAGCTGGATTAGATGTACTAACTAACTCCTGTTTTTAAACTGTCTCCTAATACGGGGAGATGGGTTTAACAAGAACAGACAGAGCAGGGAAAGTGTTGTGGAGGCTGCTGGTGATTGAATCTGTCGCCCACCTGCTGCATCACACTGGTGTCGCTGTCAGAAGCTCAGCGTTATTTCCCCATTTGTATATGTTCCTCTATCCGGGAGGGTTTATTTCCATCATGGGGTTAATTCTCTCTTATTTGTTTTTTAAAAATGTAATCTGCTCCGGTCTCTCCTCCTCGCAGTGTTGCTTTCATCAGACTAAGCGGATTTGGATAGACTCCTAAACAACATCAGTGGGGCGCAGCAGCTGGATCCCCCCCCCGAAAAAACACCACGGCGCCCTTATCTGAAAAATAATGAGATATTTAAGTCGTGCTCACGAGAAAACAATGTTTGATATCTTGAGATAACAAGGTAATTCAATTGTTACCTCCGGAAAGCAAACATGAGCACCACCAACTCCTAATTTGCTGTCTCGAGATAATGAGATAGTCAGACATGATCACATGGAAGCAGTTTGATGTCTTGAGATAATAAGACAATTAAGTCGTTATCGGAACGTATAAAAACTAGCAGGAGATGTTCGACAGCGAGAGTGAGAAGCTGCACCAGAGGTAGAGGAAGTGAGAGGAGGAGGAAGGATGTGAGGAAGAGGAGTTTAGGGTTAGGAGGGTGTGCGGTGCAGCGGAGCATCTGCAGAAAGCACACACAGCAGCCAGGGAGATTTTAAAGCATAATTAATAGTGCACCTGTTCCTGTCACCTGGATGAGTGAGGGTGCAAATGAGGTAGATGGCACGAGAAGGAGAGGAGGAGGAGGAGGAGGAGGAGGGAGGGAGGGAGGGACACTAAAGTAGAGACGCAGAGGTAAAAAAAAGTGTAATGACTCCATTATAAAATACAAGAGATGGGACACATATTATGGTGATTATGGCTCATTTCCATACATATAGAGCTCCCTGCCAGCGAGTCAAGGAGAGTGCAGCGGCGCATGTCAGCCGCCGCAAAGACTGCCGACTCTGATCCGAGCCGAGCGCCGCCGCCGCAATCCGACTCCTCCACGCGGCGGCAAAGTCAATGGGCGGGCGGGGACCTGTTTACCAATTCACTTGAATGAGCTGCGCCGGGGAAGTTGTGCACTCCTTCACCTCGTGCGACTGTTTGGCTGTTAAGTATGCCGAGAGCACCCGGGTGTGACATTCAAGATTTTTTTTTTTGAGGAATCCTGTTTAAAAAATCAAGGCCTCGGCGAGTAGGGCCATTGACTTTGAGAGAAATGAGAAATCCAGCTGCACACAGAATGTCACGGGGAAGGCGCTGAGTCATTCAGCACAGGTGTTTGTGCAGGGTTCTCTCTTCTTAGGGAACTTGTAAGGGAACAGTTGTTGATAGCACCCCCGAGGAACTCCTGCGAGATGAATCAACAGGGTGGAAGTGGGCGGCCGGGGGGGGGCGGGGTGGGGCCTTTTGCTCACTTCAAATGGGAAGCACATCAAACGGAGGGTGGGGGGGCGGGGGGGGGGTGCGGGGGGGGGGTTTGAACCCACGCAGCACTTTTCATGTCGCAGGCAGCGAGCGGCTTGAAACCCACTCCCTTTCAGGTGATCCAGCTTCTCCACCGGCTTCTCCACCGGCACATTAGGCCAAAAGGGAAAAGTTAATTTCTCGCTCGGCTCAATCAAAAGACTTTAATTGGACGAGCTTTCAGCCGAACGGTATCTGCTCGCACGCGGCGTCCCGGATCAAACCGCGGCGTGATTCTGATCCAACACCGGGAAGGCAACCTGTGGACTATTCAAAGGGGGATGTTTTTTCAAATAAGCCCGGCTCACTCATCGTCAGGTTTTGTGTTTCTGATTCTCTTCATTTAGAGAAAAGAGAAGACGAGTGTGTTTCTCCTTCGTCACAACAGAGACGGACAAGCCCACCGGCGGAGACCATGTGACGCAATTAGAATTGTTAGATATTATATCTTTACTTAGTTATTTGATGTAATATAAAACAGGGTGAAAGGTCACGATCGACAGCTGAGATGGAGCCTGGAGATATTTTTAAGTAAAAGTAAAATAAGTTTATTTAATGGATCAAAATCTATGAAAATATGCTGTTTTATAGTGACTGGATGGATGTGAGTCACACACACTCAGTTCTACCACAACCAACGAGTGTTGACAATGACTTTGGAATGACTGTGTGTGTGTGCGGTGTGTGTGTGTCTGTGTGTGTGTGTGTGTGTGTGTGTGCGGTGTGTGTGTGTCTGTGTGTGTGTGTGTGATGACATCCAGGGCTGCGCCTCCAGCAGCAGCTGTGCTACCGGCTCCTGGCGCTGATATTTATTGTCTCAGACAGGCCGACAATCTCACATGAGGCCGCTTCATGAGTGGCGTCCGTGAGGCGTCTGCGTTGTCAAGACACATTTCCAGCGTGACCCTGACTCTGAAATTAAAATCACCAAGGGGGAACGTTTGCAGCGCATTAGCAGGCAGCGCTAAACCAGTGACAGAGCAGTACAGTATCTGATCCTTAAGCTGCAGAGAAAACACTAATACATAACTCATGAGGCGAAGCTGTTGTAGCAACCCAGCCACAGTCGCACGGCGGATCGCATTATGCTGTGGCCTTTGGGGACGCTACATAATGTAGTTATGTGACAAAGCTCGTGCACATCAGCCACGGGCGGCTCTCGGCTCCCTTGACAGTAGCCGCGGTGGAAAAAGTGAGAAGCTTCTCATCTCCAGCAGCACCTCGCTCCTGTATCTCATATTTAAGCCCCTCATTATTCACGGTCATCCCAGGTCAGGACGGAGAGTTTGAGGGGCTGGCAGGACCCCCCCCCCCCCCCCCCCCCCCCGACAGGACGGGGCCAATCTGCAGGGGCCCAGCGAGAGGAGGAGAAAGAGGGGGAGCTCGGGGGCCTCGGAGGGCCAGGGTCACTTCACTCCTCTGGGGAAGAGGAAGGGGTTTAACGGCCCCTTTAGGGGCTCGGACCGGAGTTTGAGGTGAATCAGAAGAACGCTTCTCACTCTCGGTCCACGGAGAAGAAACGTGTGAACGATATTAACTTTAGTTCAACTGGCAGATTGTTGAGCAGGCTCCCTCAGGACGTTCACGTGATATAATAAACACGTCACGTCACCCGTGTTCACCCTGGGTGTCAGTCTGCAGCTGCCTGTTCCCGTCGCAGACGTCCTCACCGAGCGCAGAGGACGTCACGACTTAGTGGGAGATTTAAAGCACTCACAAATAATAACTTTGTCCTTAAGTCAAAGTAAAGACTATTTCAAATGTGGTTTAGTTTGTGCAGCTCTGATCATCGGGTTGGCTGGTTTGATTCGGATCTTGTAGAAGACGTAACGATCGTTATTTAAATAATATATTATAATTATCACACCAGAGGTTCTTCACTCTTTTCCCTCCTGGTTGAAAAGTAGAGTTTGTGAACTCCAAATATATTCTGGGCAGGTAAGCCGGCAGCTGTGGGACTGATTACAACCATGTCAGATTTTATCTGTCTTGTCTCCTTATAGAGTGTGAGTGCACAGAGGTGTGTGTGTGTGTGTGCGTGTGTGTGCGTGTGTGTGTGCGTGAGTGTATTATTTGTCAGCCATTTTCCCTCCAGTGAAACATGGTGGCGGAGGCCTCATGCGCGCCACGTTTCAACTCTAAACCCCCTCCATGGCTCTGGAATCAAATTGCCCTAATCGGAGATGGATGTCCTGATTTGTGGCAACACAAGGTGTTTGTGTCTGTGTGTGTCTGTGTGTGTGCACGATCACCTGCGGACGCTGGTGTTATAAATCAATCTGGCTGCGTGATGGAGCCGGAGATGAAGCACTCGTGACAGGTACCGGGTACTTCTCCCCGGCTGGATAAATAGACAGAATGCACCTTTATTGAAATAGTCAGCCTGAGTGCTCCAGCCTGAATCTCTAAGATCACTCATATTACGCTCAGTGGATGTGTGTGTGCGTGTGTTCATGTGCATGTAATCTCAGCCAATCGGAAACTGCAAAAAGTGATTTCATTTCTCTGCGGGGGGGGGGAGCCCTCGGAGCTACGGCTGCCTGCAGGTTGGTTTATGCCTTGACGCAGATTCTACGCATGTGGCTGACATCACCGAGCGCCGGTGAGTCTGCGTCACTTTGCCGTTGCATCACTGAAACACGATGAGGATTCTGTGGCTCTTCAAACGAGAGAGAGAAGAGGTGGGAGGAGACGATGTTCACGACCACGCGAGGGAGAGAGAAGCATCACCGTGACGTACAGGTGATGCTCTCAGTCGAGTGTCTACCTGACAATACAAACATGTATTTATACTCTCTGCTTTGTGAGAGGCAGTTTGACGTATGTGTTTTTAAAAAATATGAAATCCTGCAATAAAATAAGATGTGACGTTATCTTTATAATAATGTTCTGAGCTCTATAGGAGAGAAACAAAGCAACTTCCTCTGCAGACACCGAGACAAACTGGGTTCCAGCTGACAGCCGCTAGCAGAGCGGATTACTGAGCAGGATGGAAATGCATTCCAGAAGTTTCCAGCCAGCGTGGAAATATCTCCAGAGGCAGAAGTTGAGGAATATAGGGGAAGAGCGTGTGCTATCTGCATACATATTTGAAGAATGTGTACGATACACTTGGTAATAGTAAACAGGATGGACTTCACAATAGCTCTAATGGAATCACAGTCAACCCAGAGTGGCAGAAAGGGAAAGTAATGAGATGGAATAAACCAGGAGAAATATCCACACGGCAAAATACTCCACTGACTATGGGCAGTGATGGAGGCTGCATGGTTTTCTGATGGGGTTTTCTGCATCTGTCTTTGAGCATCTATAAAAAACTCTTTTCTCCTCTCCTGGTGTGAATGTACAGTAAATTAAACGTGAATTGAAACAGGTCAAGATGAGAGAAGTACAGTAAAGGAGACACTGTCCTCGTACAGGTTGAGACTCGTACCTGCAGCAGGACTTTGAGCAGAGGGGCCCCACACTAACACAAACACACTCACACCAACGTACTTTAACAAGCAGACAGGCACACAACCAGGAGTCACACAACCAGGAGTCACACAACGCACACGTATCGGACACACGCAGACACGTGCTCACATTCACACATTGAATGTGTAAATGTCACGGTGGAACGCATTCAGCAGTGAGATGCAGGAGCAGTGAGATGCAGGAGCAGTGAGATGCAGGAGCAGCTCAATGCAGGAGCAGCTCAATGCAGCAGCAGTGAGATGCAGGAGCAGCTCAATGCAGCAGCAGTGAGATGCAGGAGCAGTGAGATGCAGGAGCAGTGAGATGCAGGAGCAGCTCAATGCAGGAGCAGCTCAATGCAGGAGCAGTGAGATGCAGCAGCAGTGAGATGCAGGAGCAGTGAGATGCAGGAGCAGCTCAATGCAGGAGCAGCTCAATGCAGGAGCAGTGAGATGCAGCAGCAGTGAGATGCAGGAGCAGTGAGATGCAGGAGCAGGGAGATGCAGGAGCAGTGAGATGCAGGAGCAGCAGGAGCAGTGAGATGCAGGAGCAGTGAGATGCAGTGAGATGCAGGAGCAGTGAGATGCAGGAGCAGTATGAGGCAGCAGCAGGAGCAGCAGGAGCAGTGAGAGGCAGCAGCAGGAGCAGTGAGATGCAGGAGCAGTGAGATGCAGGAGCAGTGAGATGCAGGAGCAGTATGAGGCAGCAGCAGGAGCAGCAGGAGCAGTGAGATGCAGGAGCAGTGAGATGCAGGAGCAGTGAGATGCAGGAGCAGTGAGATGCAGGAGCAGTGAGATGCAGGAGCAGTGAGATGCAGGAGCAGTGAGATGCAGGAGCAGTATGAGGCAGCAGCAGGAGCAGCAGGAGCAGTGAGAGGCAGCAGCAGGAGCAGTGAGATGCAGGAGCAGTGAGATGCAGGAGCAGCAGGAGCAGTGAGATGCAGGAGCAGTGAGATGCAGGAGCAGTAAGAGGCAGGAGCAGTGAGATGCAGGAGCAGTGAGATGCAGGAGCAGTGAGATGCAGGAGCAGCAGGAGCAGCTCGATGCAGGAGCAGCAGGAGCAGCTCGATGCAGGAGCAGCAGGAGCAGTGAGAGGCAGGAGCAGCAGGAGCAGTGCGATGGCCATAGTTTCCCTGAGCCAGCTGCAAGACGCAGATATTAAAAAGGCATCGGGAGAAACAATTTGCACACAGCCATAAATTAATCTGCGGCTAAGATGCCTTTTTAATATGTGAAAGGGGGCCAGGGGGCGGCTGAGTGCTCTAAACGGAGCGATCGATGTCACAGACGTGATGTGCACTGAAAGAATGCAGAGGGAGAAACGTCCCGGCGAGCCGAGTGAGAGCGGCGCCAGGAGGACAACAGTATCACTGTGGTATTAAGGTAGAACACCGATGATAGCACACGCAGGTTCTGGCCCATTTACTGCTTAAGTGAGCGTTCAGGCGCCACCTGGCATGACGGCAAATGTATGAGAAACGCCAACAACCTGCGCACACAACACACACTTGATGCAACACTTGTCATATCAACGTTGAGAGGAGGCTTTCAGAGCAAAGTGAGGCCCAGCTGCTGCTGGTGGAACTCACCTGATCGGCTTCATACCAACAAGACGAGAAGAGGGAACACTTCTCCCATTGACCTCCCACCGTGGGAAAAGAATATGCATCTACCTCTGTATCTAATTACGTTAAAGACAACGCTCTTCCTGGGGGATCCAGAGGTTTTCCCAGGCCAGATGGGACATGTGGTCCCTCCAGCGAGTTCTGGGTTGGTTCTGGGTTGGGTGTAAACCTCCAGGAGAAGGCGCCCAGGCAGCGCCGCACCCACACGCTCTGGCTTCACTCGTGAACAAGACCCAGAGATATGCAACTCACCCCCAACCTGGAGAAAGTAATCCAACACTCACTGGGGTAATATGTAGTCTGTGATTTACCTTCAGTTCCAGTTCCTTTTCTCATCTACTGCTCCTGATTATCAACTGTTCCCGTGCACGTCTCCCTCTGTTAATAATAATGTGTTTATTCCTCTCTCGGCTTCTTTTGTATCTTCGCATCTTGTTCCACTGTCATTATCACAGGAACAACAAACCCTCATGTCAACGTGAGACTGTGGAAGCTGCAGAACGCCTCGTGTAGCGTGGGACTGAGAGTTCACATGGAAACACGCTGCTCCAATCAACACTGGGATTCAACGGAACTCAGTAAAACATCTTGTGACTCACGAAATCTTGAGTAAATATCATGAAGATACAATATTCATAAATACCGAGTGCTCCACGAAGCCATGTGAACCCGGTTACACTAGTTCTGCTAAACTCTGCCAGACATGAAACCATCCTTTCTGCTCGGCCGCTCTCATAATGTAACTATTCATATGTTCGCAGCTGAGATCTGAAGATTTCACAAAGTTCATGGGAAGTTGTGGGAGACAAGACTGGGACAAGAGAAACTCCATTATTCATTTGTGTTTCCCAACGAGGGGGGGGGGGGGGGGGAGCGCGTGGCCTGTCGTCTCCACTTCACTTTCTCAAAACCCCCGTGGCAGTAAATAACGTCTATAAACAAAAAGAAAAGATCCGACTCGTCACATAATCTCATCTCTTGAGTTTACGTCTTCAGGCCTCGTCGTTAAAACCCACGGCTTCGTTCCAGGACATGAAAATCTAAATAGCGCTCGCTAATAAAACTATTTGCTCGCAGTTTCACGCTCGGTGAGTCAGAGCAGGTGGGGGCAGGATTGGTTGTGGAGGAACTTCATCCATTCCTCTTGGCCCCGTGCATCTGCCACCATAATTTGCGATAATGACGGCGCCCCAGCAGGGCCACTCCGCGCTGAGCGATTCAGAATTGATTTAGTGCATTAATTACGCCCCTGTTACGCCGGTGTCACGGACAATATTTTACAATTTGATAAGCAAAAGACGCACCGTGGGATCGTTTTGATGAATTGCGAGGGTTCGGTCGTGGCGCGCTTTTATGGTCGTACCTTTTAATTTAACGGTAATCACTTCTCCCCCTCCACGCCGAGCCGGCAGCGAGACTCTAATTCCACCTCGGAGACCTCTGCTGCGCACCGTGTCTGCTTCGATCAGGCCCACAAGAAGGCCGGCGTGCGGGAGGCGACGCAGACGGCTGCACACCGGAGCAGAGACGAAGAGGTGGACAGGACAAACTGTCGGCAGCTTGTGTGTGTGTGTGTGTGTTGAATGCATATGTTTCCATAATAAAGCAGTGTGTGTGTGTGTGTGCTCTGGTTCCGTGGCCCCTCTGCACTGAGACAACAGCTCTCAGTGCTGCAGGCGAGACAAGCAGCAGCCCAGTAATGAGCAGGAGCAGTGTGCCTCTCCTACCACCTACCAAGACCCCCCGGGGGCACAAGACATCCCAACTTCCACACTGAGCAGCAGCTGGAACTCCCACAGGAGCCGGGGCCAGCAGTGGAAGACCCAAGTTCTGAGTTTGGGTCTGTTTATCTTTTTACACTTTCTTAAAAGTGAGTTGTCAGCGGTGTAAACAAGTCGCTCTCTGTTAGGAGCGTGTCATTTACTGTGATAAGTGGTGTGAAGCTGCAGCTGAGTGATTCACTGGCTCTCCTGCAGTTACTCCTCAGTCTTTCTGTGATATGAATAAATACACTATTATATTCTAGAGAAGGGTTCTGATTTTTATCAAATTCTATCCAGTAGAATTATAATCCTCCGCCAAGGCCCTACAGTCTCTAACGTGCTGCACCAAATCTATCACATTTAATGGGACATATTTCAAAAAAATATTGAAGATTCATATAAACTGTGGATTTATTATCTCAGCCACTCGTTGGTGGCAGTAACAGGTTTGTGGCTCAGTGGCTGAAAACAATCCTACACCCCAAGAAACCACATTCTCTGGGGAATCAGTGGAAAGGTCCAAACTAGTTTTCTCATTCTGACTTTGTCCGTGTTGATTTAACTTCCTCACAGCTCTGTTGTTTTTGAGAAGTTGTTTTCCCCAAACACGTGGAACAACGTTCTGTCTTTCTCCCCTCTTTGCATTTCTGTTTCCAGGTTGGGAGTTTTCTCTTCTCCACTCTCCGACGAACAAATGACTGAACTGCAGGAAACAGCTTCACTCCAGAAAAGACTTGTAAATGAAACAAAGAATTAAATGTGGTATTTTTCTTCTCGTGGACTTTGTACATCTCCATTATCCCCACAATTAACGGCCTGTAAGATACTGGTGCCACTGGGATCTGGCAGGGTGCTGGCTGGTGCGAGCAGGGTGCTAATTTTCCCAGCGTTAAGAGCTGTAATTATGCCGCCGCTGCCGGGCGCCCGCGAGACGCCAGCAGCCCTTTCCAGGCGACAGTCCCATGGTTTTATGAGCTCCTCAGCTGGTTCAGAGGCTAATGAAAGTGTAGGATTCTCCTGGCTGGCACGCACCTCTCCAGCCGCCGCTCGGGATCTGACAGCCGTTGTGCGGCGTGGAGCACAACGCGTGGAGCGTCTATAGCGAGCAGGAGCGGCGAGTGAGAAGAGATGAGTGCTTGACCTCATCACTGGCCTTGTCCTCTGGTGTTCTGCGTGTGTCACCATGTAAATAACAACTCTCGCTGTCAGGGGGCTGATAGCCGACTCCCCCGACTCCCCCACAAGACCCGAACCACAGAGTGTAGGTACTTTACACGGCTTCACGTAAACAGACACAAACCAACCGACCAACCTTCCATCCACTTGTTCGTGGGCACGATCACAGAAGATCGCTTCTTGTTCTGACGAGGTGGAGAAGTTGGTTTATTGATAAACGCCACGGAAACAGCCTCTGAATAAATCATGACGTGAAGCCAGCGACTGACATCAAACACTGAGGCTCGCACACGTTCTGAAAGGGAATGAGCTGCAGTCTCACATCTCCCTCGGTAACTTGTGATGCCGGTGATTCAACTTTTAAGAGCACGCGGTGACAGGGACATAAATCTGCACCCGTGATCGTGGAAATTGATTTGGCTCAGTGTGCGTCATGCTCTCGACATGTTGTGGCAACCGCCTGCTCTCTGTCGGTTGCTGCCCGTCAGAATTTATCGTCACCGGGAGGAAGTTGAATATTCCAGAAATCTGAACTGAATCTAATCTATGGTCCAGAATGTGCAAAAAAGCTTCCTCCTAATTGGACGTAGAGAAGCCACAATGAAAACCGTAGAGCCGCCGAGTGCCATTTAGTGCGTGGTGAGAACGTGGATGAATAGCGAGCGCAGTTTGAAGGACAGACGTGTGAAACCAGCGCGACAGAGAGGCGTCTGAATCAGAGGCTCACAGTAAATTAATAGCAGAGGGTCACACTCTCAGATAGCGAGAGGAGCGATCAGATGAGAGCTGAATAATGACACACACAAGCAGACTCTCCGACTGGCACACTAATCTCATAGGTTAGACGAAGGACATGAGAGAGAGAGGGGAAGAAGGAAAGTTTGTCATGTGGACGTTGTCGCTGTGAGAGAAACATTTACTTCCTGTAAACGGCCAGGAAGTAAATGACGCTGCACGGCGTCCGAGGGCGGCGAGGCGGAGAGACGTGCGCCTCCACGACAGCTTTCTGAGGATGTTCTCTTTGAGAAGAGCCGAGCTGCAGAATCACTGAGCGCTTTCATTTGCAGCTGAAACACAGCCCAAGGAAAACGGGAAGCCTTTGGTGTGAGGAGCCTCTTTTCTCTCCCCCTCTCATCTCTTCACTTTCTGCTCCGCTCGGCTGCTCGGCTGCTGAACTGAACTCGCAGAGCCACGGTAAACCCCCCCTCCCCACCACCCCCACACCCCTCTTTCTTCAGAAAAAAGAAAAAACTAATTGGAAATGAGTGCCGGGTAAAAAAAAAACCAAGAGAAGAGAGGAGCCGTATCTCTCTTTTGTCTCTGTCTCTCCCGGCTGGTGTTTGCCAGAGATAAGCTGAGTAAAGAGTGTCTGTGTCTGCATGTAGACATGAAGTATACACCTCAGTGGCCACGTCATTCATCTCTCTCTTAGTGCTGGAGCCCTGTGTGGGGGGGGGCTTCACGGACGGACATGCCCCCTCATCCCCCTGCTCTCAGCTGCAGCCCTGGCGCGGCGCCGTGTGTTTTGTGGCGCTGGCGGCCAGATTGATCCGGCTTTAATGAAGAGCCCTTCAGCCTAGGTGACATCATTAGCCGGTTGTTTTGCCAGCGCGGGGCCACTTGGCGAGGATCCCCGCCTCGCTCCGGGGAAGGGGGGGGGGGGGTCATTCTGAGTGACAGACGGTGGCGGCCAAGAAGCAGGGGGGGGGGGGGGCTGGGGGCTGCACAGCGATGCCCATCAGACACCTGTGACTACATGCACGGACTTAGTGAGCTGATCCTGCCGCAGGAAGAATTCTAATTCAGCCCTGATGCTTCACCACGGAATTTTACTCCTTATGATAATAATAACAGCGTGGACGAGATTCATCCATAAGAAAGTTGGTAAATGAGAAGATGGAAATATGAGTGGAGTTACAAAACCAAACCTCTGTGTATAAAAAGCAAATTAAAGACAATAGGTTTTGTAATTTAATTGTAATTTTAATTTATGAGAGTGTCTCATAAATACACAAGATTTTACTCTTTTAAAGTTTATTTCTATCATTATGAAAACACGGTTCAAGTCTGACGGAAACACAAATTACTAACATTTCTAAAAATGTATTTTTAGAGGTATTTCTAATTGAAGTCAAAACACCTTCACAAATGTCTCTGAATCTATATTTTTGTATAAAGCCCAGTTTGTAAATCTTACAGATCTGTAATAATTCAACACTCACATCTGATGTTATATATAATAAGACTTTACACTGTAATTCCTTTAAACCTGCACCACAGTCGCATTCATGGTATTTTACAGCGGGAGATAACTCTTCACAGCGACGTGACGGAGCGGCTGTTAAATCAAACACTGGGGTTTATTTGTGGGGGGGGGGTGCAAACTGACCCTGATCTGATACCGACAGAAAAAATTATTTCTGCTCTTCACCGTGAATCTACTGAAATATCAGGAAGTCCGAGAGATGTGGTTTGGAGGAGGCTGCGGAGCCACCTCATCCGTCTAGCTGTCAGCCTCTCACCAGGCAAAGATCACCCACTCCTCCCTCCTGTCCCTCCCCCCTCCATCCCTGCCCTGGTTTGCCCTCTTCTCTCCTCACACACACACAGACACACACACAGACACACACAGATATACAGTGCACAGGCATAAACACACAACCCCACGGCACAGTAGCTGAGCATTGTAATTTTAGCACAGCAGCTGTTTTTGCCTGCCATAAAAGTGACAGCCCTCTAGCTCTTCTCTGGCTCTTCTCCCTCCTCCTTCACTCCCCTCCTCCTTCCCTGCACCCCCCACACACACACACACTGTGCACGGACACACTGCGTTGTGTTGGAAGCCGCGGCCTGGGAGGAGTCTGAGTGAATCAGTTCTCCTTCGCCATTCCCCGACTGCCTGCAGCTCCGGAGGTGTGCATCGGGTGAAATGCACGTGGTGTGTGAAATGTGTGCATGTTGATGTGTGAACTTTGTGTGAACCTGCCAGAGTGTGTGTGTGTGTGTGTGTGTGTGTGTGTGTGTGTGTGTGTGTGTGTGTGTGTGTGTGTGTGTGTTGCACTTTGGGGCACAAACGGGCAGGAAAACATTTCTCAGACTCTGCGGCTGAAATCGTTAATTCTTTAGTTTAAAATCTAAAATTGTGAGTTGTCCATTAAAAGTGAAATATATTTTCCAGGTGGTCTCTCTCGCTTTCCTCGTGACCAATAACGTGACGGCTACAGAGTTACCATGGCAACCATGAAGCTCCCAAACCCTGAACCCCCCCCCCTCACATCCACTTAACAATCCCCCAGATGCCTAATTGTTTCCCTAATGACGCTGGGCCTAATGGGACTGTTTATGGTATTCATTTGATAGCGATGGCCCAGTAATTAGACTACACCTCACTTCATTAAACAGCAGGGGGAGGGATGGCGGTTGGTGCACGTTCTTGATGGAAAAGCACACACACACACACACACACACACACACACACACACACAGACACACACAGAGAGAGAGAGAGAGCAGCGGCAGACCCGAGGGACGAGTGTGTCCGAGGGGAACGGTGACGGCACTTTACATTCAGAGTGCCGCTCGTTTCCCGAGAGCAATTCCTATCGGTGCCTCTTATCATTAGTTCCACTGTCCTGTGTGATGCTGTCGCGCCCTGGCCTCAATCAGCATCCATGGCTTTTCACAATAAGACGCTCGTGCTGGTTATATATTCATCTGCCTGACAGACAGACGTACAAGTGGAGTCCTGGTTTCTCCACAGCTGAAGATAAAGTCTTGTTTCTGAATCTGTCGGAGATTTTTTCTGTTTTAGAGAAAGTGATTTCCACCGGTGTCTCTGTCCGTGGTGCTGAAACACGAGAGCCGGCTCCGGTTCTGCCTCTGTCCGTGGTGCTGAAACACTTCCTTCTATCTGTGTCTGAACTGTAAACTGTAAATAAAGATGGACGATCGCCCCCTGGTGGCTGGCTGCAGTAAAGCTACAACCCATCCTTCTCCATGTTAGCACGTGGGACATGGGACAAATAATAATGTGAACTATTGAGTTTAATCTATGTAGGAAATATAGAATGAGTCAGTCACAGGCGTCTGTTTGTCTGAAGCTCTCTGAAGCTAAAACATTCAAACTCAGCATTTCTCCTTCTCCATCCACCGTCACACAAACACCACGATGTCACTGTGAAGGAAACAAACCCAACACGACGACTACAAGCCGTTCCTACCTTGAGGAAGGAGAGGTTGCGGTTTCGATCGATGCTGGTGATCTCCAGGTTGCCCATGACGACCTCGCAGTTCTCGTAGAGCTTCTTCAGGGTGCGGTACTGCAGGTCCAGGTCCGACAGGGTGCTGAGCTTGTTCTCCGTGCCGGGGCAAACTGCAGGCAGAGACAGAAACAGAAAGTACGAGTCACTTCAGAGGTGATCTCTGCGGACGGAGTGATTTAGTGCAGTGAAATGTCCCAAACACGGCGTTCGGCCTCAGTGAGCCGAGCCCAAGAAGCAAAGACCTCAGAATAAGTTAAGTAAGTGGGGATTAAAAATGAAGAGGCTTTGGTAGAAACACGAATAAATGGAGTAATGGAAATATTTCTGTCGTTCAGGTCAAGCTAGCCATCTTAATACTCAAAGGTCAGACCAGCTAACCTAGATGGGTTAAACTGCTTCTTCCCCCCCAGTGAAAAATTGATGCATTTCTTTTCCCCAGAGTTTCCCCTCCGAGCTTCAGTCTAGCGAACTTGATTCTCTGACTGCACTTACAGGCGGCTCACGGTGAAACGTCCGTCCGCAGATGCACGGTTCAACGGCCAGAGTTTCTGAAGAATGTGAGAATCTGCGAGATAATGAACGGACAGCGAGCGAGAGAGGACACATTCAGGGCACGAGCGGTTTGAGGACGGCAGCTATGTGAGGTGAAGAAGGACGGACAGAGAGAACAGACAAAGGCAGAGACATTAGGTGGATTGCTGAAAAGGGGGACGAGTGCGGCAGATGTGACCCTCAACAATCAGGGAGCTGCAAGTGTCAAGACTCAGAGAGAGAGACAAGTGGGGTGAGAGGGGTGAGTATCATTTCTCTGAGGCAGTGACCTACAGTCTGGGTCTGGCACCGGCACGCTGTTTAATCAAAGATATTCAAATTGCATTGGTTGACCTTTCCACAGGGTTTCACTCAGAGACTTTACTCTGCTGACGAGATTACAAGACTTTGAAGATATTATAGCGAGTGGAGACGGTTTCAATCGGTGTGTGTGCGTGCGGAGGACGGGCAAATTAGAAGGGGTCGGGTCTCTTCTGTTGGTTTTAGCCGCACGCACAAACCAAACCATGACAGTGCACGATCCACACACACACACACACACACACACACATCCTGACACGCTACAGGCAGCTACACCTACAACTCCTATCCTGAGCTCCACGTGTGCTGTGTTATGCAAGTGGAATAAGAGAAAGTGTGAGAATGAAAAAGACAGGGTGAAGTTCTCCATGTTCTCCCGACACAGAACAAAAGCCTCCATGTCTCCGTGTCTTTTCAGGAACAAGTTAAAAACATGTTGCGTCTGTAAACTCTCCCGCTCGTCCACGGCAGCGATGAGAAAAGCATCACAATCGACTCCAGCGGCGGCTACCACTGTAATTAGCTCCTCCGCTTTCCACCCATCAAGCATCTCTTTCCGTCCCTGCCAGCCTTTCCACCAGTCAGCCAGCCTCCCGGGCCTCAGTCCTGCCGCCATCTGCTCCGCTCAGCTGGCGCCGGCACCGCGTAACCACGGGCACGGCTGGAGGTTTGTTTGCCGGGGTGTGTTGGCAGACACTGGAATGGAGTTTGGCTCATTGTAATTAAAGTGCTCATTAAAGTTTGTCTGTGACTTCCGAATATCATCATCGACTATTTCCCAAACTTCACTGATATAATCTTTCTATGAATTCTTCTGATTAAATCTAAGTAGACGTTTAAAATGTTTTATATTTGTCATTTTAGGTAGTTCTGATCACACTGATGTACGTTGTGTTCATGTTTAGGATTTTAATTAGTTATTAGATGATATGACAACCGGGTATTTACTTTTAAAAATGTATTTCTGGTTTTGCCTATTCCTCTTTTTTCATTTTTATTATTTTATCTTTCGTTATTTATCTTCTTTTGGTGTTTCCTCATTTCTAATGTGATATTTAAACCTGCCTCATAAATAAAGTCTGTCTGATTGATTGATTGATTGATTGATTGATTAATTGATTGATTGATTGATTGGTTTTACAGGTGGACGTCAGATGATTGGCGTCTGTCAGGTGTCCCTTCACCTCCTGTCGTGTCCTTTAAAAACACAGAGTCCATATTCTCTACGTCCACGTACAAGACTTTCAAAATGAAGGAAATAAAGAAAACACAGAGGACTATTGCATAGTTGAACTTGCCCCTGTATCGAACAACATTGAGAGCTCATAAACTCCCATATTGCTTTATGGATCGTTGGCTCTGTAAAGATTAGTGCGCTTCCTCCGCCCGCTGAGCCTCCATATTGCTGCGGGTTCGGGCTGCGTGGGACCCGGCGGCCGAGAGGGGACCACGGCGATGGTGATAAATGAGATTTGCTGACCACGCACACTCACACAGATGAGTTATTAGATGAAATGATTTAAGGGCAGCAACAAACTTAAAAGGAAAGTCTGCGGCAGGATCTAAAATTGGTCAGATCAATAAACCTGCGTGTGTGTGTGATGAAAGGTTAGCGAGCGTCTGTAATAATCTGTTATTGAAACCTACCTACCGGCAATTGTGTGTGTGTATGTGTGTGTGTCTGTGGGGGGGGGGGGGGGGGTGGGTGTGTCTGTGTTGTGTGTGTGTGCGTGTGTGTGTGTCTGTGTGTGCGTGGTGATAAAAGATCAGAGGGCAGAGGTGAAAAGTCAGAAGAAAACAACTCTCTAAAGTCAATAACAGCCTCCAGCACACGCACACACACACACACACACAGACACACACACACACACACAGCAGTGGTTCAGGGTGTGTGAGGTAAAGCAGATGTGAAAGAGCGAGCGAGACACAATCTCGTATTTGTGAGAGTGGGAGCGACGTCCCGCAGCATTAGCATTCATATCGACATGCTCTACTGTAAATGCTCTTTTCTCTGGGCTCATTTCGAAAGTGTCTCGGATCCATCTTCTCCACCTCCATCTCTCTTTTTTCCTAATTTCTTTTTTTTTCTTCTCTTTCCTCCTCTGGCCCCAGTAATCCATTTCTGCCTCGGCCCTCTCACTCCATTCTCCCCCCCCCCCCCTCTCTCTCTGGCTCGGCCGTGGACAATGTAAGTATTGAGCCGTTGCCATTTTTACCCGTTAATGCATCGGGTGACATAGGGCCTTGTCCACTTGACAGCCCTGGTGTGTGTGTGTGTGTGTGTGTGTGTGTGTGTGTGTGTGTGTGGTGTGTGTGTGTGTGTGTGTGTGTGTGTGTGTGTGTGTGTGTGTGTGTGTGTGTGTGTGTGTGTGTGTGTGTGTGTGTGTGTGTGTGTGTGTGTGTGTGTGTGTGTGTGTGTGTGTGTGTGTGTGTGTGTGTGTGTGTGTGTGTGTGTGTGTGTGTGTGTGTGTGTGTGTGTGTGTGTGTGTGTGATATTGTATCTGCCAGTCAGGGTGTATTATTTTTCGAAACTATTTTATATTTACGAGCATTTCTTGCACTGATTTTATCGGAACACGACGAATCAAACAAAACCTCTAACCTTTAACATCAACGCTCGTTACCATGGTGATGAGGCAGAGTTAACCACGGACCTCTCAGTCGTACTTTTACCAACATTGATTTTTGTCTCTGACCTTCTCCAGATGGTTCGGATTCTCTAGATTGCACCAAAACCACCACGATGGAGACATTAGATCTGACGAGTGGTTTATCGATATGAACGGACACGCGTGGTTATGGGGATAGAACCATCGTAACCATAACTACAGACCAGCAGATTAATGCAGTGAAGAAGGAATAGAAAGTCCAGCAGAGACGAGAGGAGCCTCCGGTGACTCGTCGTCCAGAGACTCACTTTCCACATTCACTTTGATCACGTGCACGACACTATCACTAATAGATAATCAGCGTTAATGAAAGGAAGGACTAATAATGAGCTGGCAGCCTGAGCATGCACTGATGATGCTCTGTTTTCTGAGGAGCGTGAGCATGAAAAATAAACTTCTGAGCTGTGTAACCCAGTTCTGCTGCTGGCGCGTCCTTCAAGCTGCTTTTCCAGCTGAATTTAATCTCCCTAAATTGAATTACAACTTAATCCCATCTCACACCATTCTTCCTGGAGCTGAGTTGAGCAACAATGACGGAGCCTCCTCCTCCTCCTCCTCCTCGTCCTCCTCGTGTTTTCAGAACGCTGCAGTGATGAATGCGGGACAGGTACGGGCAGAGGAACGTGGGTGGGCGTGAGCGCGCGCACGCTGGGTTTTGGCTGCGGCGCCCAATTTCTGATCCAGCCCCGAAGTGAGCGATGGAGGCAGACTGTTACCTTCTTGCTGACATATTGAGCTGTGCTTGTTCTCATTTCTCACTTCATCTCTTCTCCTTCACATTCCTGCCTCTGCTCTGGCTTTTATTCTCGCCGCGGCTGCTGTCGATTCATGTTTCCGTCGTCCTGGTGCGGTTTCAGACCCTCTGTTCCTCTGTTGGAGTAAAACTCCAGCTCCATCGTCGCTTAAAGGTTTTATCAATCACATAAAATTCACACAAACGTATTGTGTTCCTGTGAATCTGTTCCGCAGGAGCGGCGGATTCAAAAATAACTGAATAGCGAGACGATAACTGGATTTCAACACATCCAGAAGATTCAGATGACAGACAGGATCAAATACGGGAGAGCGTTATGTCCTTTCTGTCAGAGAATCGAGTTGAAGAGCGACTACGCATCAGAGTAAACACATGTAAACAGTGGAAGAGGCAGTAACCTCTGCGCTCGGAGCCGTAATGGCTGCCTGAGTGGGCGGCGCCGCAGCTGCAGAGGTCAGCAGAGCGAAGTGAACACGATACCGCTTCAGGAAAACCGGATCAATACGTTTCAAATACATAAAGCAAGGTAAAATAACGAGAGCAACATGTTGAAAGGAAAAATATGATTTATACTTTTCTTATTTGATACAGTCGCTGCTGAAGATGAAAAGGTGACCTCACAGTTCTTCATTAGACTCATGGTCTCGATCACTGGCAGTGAACAGGATTATGACAAAATCAAATATCTCCACTGTCCGTTTTTACACTTTCTGGTTTGATGGTCGGCATTTTATTCTTTTAATACCAATGCCGTGACTTTTCTTTATTAATTGATACATTTTCAGGAATCTGGTCAATAAAGAGCAGAGATAATTATTTGCTTCGTGGCATTTAGTAAAACTGACGGGAAACACCGGGGATTACGAGTCTGAAAAATGATAAAAACAAATGTTCGCTGTCAGAATCAAAGCAGAAGAAGCTGCCGTCGCATCTTAAAACCACAAAACTCACATCTTCTTCCCATTTCTCAACTCACGTCTCGTTACTGGAAGCGTTTTCTGAGCTGTCAGCATCACAGCGTCTTCCTCGTTCGGCACGAGGCTGGAAGCTCCTCCACTTCCATCCCATAGACGCCACAACACACACCACCTGAGCTGACACACGCCCACACACCTGGCTTCAAACAAACCCACCGAGCCTGGACCACATCAATGGACGGTTATTACTGATCCCACCAGCCTTCATCCCCCATCCTCCTCTCCTCCTCCTCCTCCTCCTCCTCCTCATCATCACCGTGGTTCTCTGCGGCGCTCTGCGGCCACACGGGCTCCTGAGGTGGTGCTGACGAGGCAGCGCCGCAGCTTATGGGCTCAGTCCTCCCCGGGACCGGCTCCATGGGAAATGAAGCGATTCAGTGCAAACGGAGAAAAAGCTAAAACGACCAAACGACTGATGGCCCAGATTAAAGTCCAGGTCGTCCTTGGTTCATAAAATGGTCAAACTTTTACACACACTTCATGATGAATGCCAAATTGATGATATTCCACAGCTTTTATGTACATTTTAATGCACTGCTAGTACATATATATATAGAACTGCTCAAAGACCTAATAAAAAGGTCAGCGTGACCTCCTGTGAATGTCCCAGCATGCCCCTGTGCTGCAGCGGCTCAGAGCCTCGTAATAATCAAACTAGTCACAGAGTAAATATGTGACAGACACAGTGTTGTTGTGTTTTCACTCTTTGAAGAAATGAGTTCAGCTCCGTGAGGCGGGACATGAAGTGTAACGAGACCACGCCTGCACACGGCCTGTTCCACCAATCCCAGTGCAAGGACACAGTGGGATTCAGAGCTAGAATCCCACTGACAGAGACAGGAGTGATTTCCATTGGTTCCTGTGTTTCGGGGTCTCTGCCTCCCCCCGACTTCAACTCCAGATTGTCCCCGAGCTCTGGGCGGCTGATGCAGGGCCAGCGGGGTTCACAGCCATCAATCATCTCTCAGCAGGGTGCCTTCCCCTTCAGGCTCACAGAGTGCCCCCCCTCCTAGAGCTCCTCGTCCCACCTCCACTCCACCTCCTCTTTCCTCCTTCTCTGATTTGTCTAACTCTTCCTCCAGTGTTCAATCTCCTCCTCTCACTCATCCTTTAACTTGTCTTTATTCATCCTCCATTTACACCCGTCCTCCATCTCTCTCGTGCATCTTAACCCCCCTGCAGCCAATCAGCCACCATCACTTATCATTCCATGTAGCTCCGCACAACACACACACACACACACACGCATCATGAAATACACTTAGAGGCACGAGTGTCGCACATCCACCTCTGCACCACACACACGTGAGCTCTGGACCTCCTCCATCAAAAGAGCAATCATTCCTCAGCAGGACGTCACCTGCGACACCGACACAGGTGGGAGGGGGCGAGGCCATTTGTATAACAGATGTGTGTGTGTGTGTGTGTGTGTGTGTGTGTGTGTGTGTGTGTGTGTGTGTGTGTGTGTGTGTGTGTGTGTGTGAGTCAGACACAGGTTTAATGACTCGTCCCAGCCAATTTTCAGCCGGTGGCTTCTCTTTGTGGGGAAATGAGGTTTGTAGTTAATGTAGCACAGAAGGGCTGCTTGTGTGTGTGTGTGTGTGTGTGTGTGTGTGTGAGAGAGAGTGTGAGTGTGTGTGTGTGTGTGTGTGTGTGTGTGTGTGTTAGTTCAAGTGAGTTGGCTCCAAGCTGAATATTAGTAGGAACCATATGGGAGAAATCATTATGAAGGAAGGTTCGAGCACATTTGTGCCGTAAGGAATGTGCGTTTCCATATCGTAGCTAAGAAAGGACACGCCTTTGGTGTAAATATGCATGCCGTGCGTGTGTGTGTGTGTGTGTGTGTGCGTGTGTGTGTGTGTTTGTGCTTGTTCAAGTGCGTTTAGCTTCACTCTACCTTTATAAATCACATTATGGTGTGTGTGGTGCAAGATTCACAAACTTGAGTTATTCCGAGCACAGCAGTCGCCTGCAAATTGTGTACAGAGTGAAGTGGGGTGTCACAAACACAACGTGCCGGAGAGATAATGAAACACACACACGCGCACACACACAACACACACACACACACACACAATGCACAACAGATGCTGTCCATACTGGCACTTTGCCTCCCCGAAATAAAAAATACACACAAAAGCACACCGTCCAAGCAAAAACATCCTGTATGTGAGCAGGCATGCACGGCTGCACATGTAAACACACACACACCACACACACACCACACACGCTAACAGTCGGAGGACCGGGGGGGAAACGGGCCTCCCAGTGGAGGAAATAAGTTTGGGTCGGATGTAATGAGCAACTGAAAGGCAAATGAGCCCTTCAGTGTGACGGCCTCTATCTAAACCCAGACAGCCGGTGTCGAGGGAGACGCTTTATTGCTGAGAGAATCCAAAATGTCATTCATCTCTGCACCGTCGCATCTCCTCGTCCTTCCTCTCCTGTTCCACTCGGTCATCTCCCTCGCTGTCGCCTCCCTCCTTCCCTTCCTCGTCCCTTCTCCTCCTCGTTCCACTCGGCTTCACCTCCTCTCGCTGTCGCTCCCCTCCCTCCCTCTTCCTCTCGTTCCACTCGGCTTCACTCTTCCTCTCGCTGTCGCCTCCCTCCTTCCCTTCCTCGCTCCCTTCCTCCTTCCCTCGTTCCACTCGGCTTCACTCTTCCTCTCGCTGTCGCCTCCCTCCCTCCCTCCCTTCTCGTTTTCTCTCCGGCTCCTGTTCTTCCTCCTCCTCCTCCTCCTCCTCCTCCTCCTCTTCCTCCCCCCTCTTTGGCCACAACACAAACGTAAAAATAAAAAAAACTTACTCCAAAAATTAATTACTCTGCGAACTTGTTTCATTTTCCGCCTGTTGACTATTTGTCACCGCTTGCGAACGCTGCCACAGAACAGAAGGTGAACTGCCGGCTGAGGTTTATGAATGTTTATGATCGTTTTCTCAAAAGCACGGACGGCTGCGGCCAACAACTGCTTCCACTGTAGATTAAATTAAGCTAATTACTCGCTTGATTATTTTTTATCAAACGTTTCCGTCACAAAGACAGAACATAGTGGAAAAATAAATAACGTCCCAGAGCTCAGGGAGGACGACTGACATCAGTTCATGTGGGAGAAGAAAATAACAAAATCAGCTCGTGTTGATGTGTGTAAAGTGCTTTGTGTAGAAAACTGTCCTGCTCACACACAACAGCTACACACACTGAAGAGTGAAAGATGAGTCACTGCATTGATGCCACTTGCAGGTACGTGCACAACTGCAGCTGAGAGTTGTTTGTGAAGACGAGAGAAACTTTACGGACGCTGCAACGGAGCGAAACACCAAGCTAGAGATCTTTCAATATGACTCGTGATTCATTCGATGTATATTGTGGATTATGAGACTTGATTACAAAAAGGCAAAGAATGGATTTGTTTCCATGTTCTGGCTCAAATGTTCAGCCGTAAAACCGATCGTAACAAATCCTTAAAACGCTCGGAAAATGAAATGAAAACCACCGGGCTTATCTGCTTAGTAAAAGTTCGTCGGTTTGAAGACGTTTCTGGCAAAGACAGGAAACTAGAAGCTCAAGGAAGAAGCCGCCAAACTGTGGTTTCACTAAAAACGCACATTACAACGACATGAATTCATTGACAAACAAAGTGCTTAACGGTCCCAGATCTCTGAGATGAGTCCACGGTCTGGCTCCGGACCGCGTGTTGGAGCCGTAGGTGAGGCAGTGGGCTGAGAACATGGCAGCAGCATCAAACCGGCCGTCTTGAGCTGAGTCCCAGTCCGACGGAAGAAACGCTGCCAGGAGTAAAATCATTTTGTTTACAAGATGGACGCCCAGACTGAATTTACAAACGCTGACCTCAGTCAAAGTCTCATTTGTCGTCTAATTTTCCTCCTCCTCTCCTTTTCTCTTTCAGGTCTCTCAGTTCCTCCTCCTCTCCCCACCTCCTCCTCCACCTCCTCCTCCTCTCTCCCCTTTTTGTCTTTTTGGTTTTAATTCCACGCGGCCGCTCCATTCATCTCTGGCAAAATCAATAACCATTCGCCGGCGTGCGGGAGTTGAGGGATGTAAATAGCAGAAATCTGACATTCGCAGGATATAAAACAACAGGCTTTCGATATAATCAACAGCAGCGCCGCGGCCATCCCTCAAACAATCCATAGCCTTATTAAAAAGGGGCCAATAATTTAGCCCCGTGTGGCGCCGGTGGAGGGTGAATGAAAATAGTGCCTGATGAGTCAGGGATCGTGCTGATGGCATGGTGAGGAGCGACGAGGGGGGGGGGGACTGAGGACGAGGACGAGGTGTAATTTGTTTTTGTGTTTACTGTGTGTGTCGAATCATTTTCTTTTTTCACACCTCGCTCTCGTCTCTTTGTGGATTTATAAGAACAGGATGTTGAGATTCTCAAGTTAGTTTTTTTTAGTTCTGGAACAATTTTTCTGGAGTTTAAGGAACGGCTGAAACAGAGAAGTTAGCAAACCGCTGCCAGTCCCGTTTGAAACCTCCAGGGAGGTTGTGTGCATGAGTGGTCCCGTCATGTGTGTTTTCAGGCGTGTTGGTGTGTGTGTGTGTGTGTGTAGGGGGAGCTGAGTGTGTTGTGTGTTGTGTCTCATCGTAACCTCGTAAAAATCCAAGTAAGACACCGTTTTCTGGCCCTGCGCTGTCGCTGAGGAAAAGTGGGTATGATTGTCTTGGCCGGTCGTGTGTTTGGTTCCTCAGTGTGTGTGTGTGTGTGTGTGCGTGTGTGTGCGTGTGTGTGCGTCCGCCAATTAGCCAGCACGTTGTCAGACGCTCAGCAGGAGAGTCTGTGTGTGAGTCAGTCTTTTCCCCCTCGCCGCTGCCTCTTCTACTCCACCTGCTCTCACGCTCACCCACCAAACAGAGAGATAATAATGAAAACACATAAATGGATAGATAGATAAATAAATGAATAAATGAATAATGGTCCCGGCCTTTCCGTGTGGCCATCCGAAGCAATCGATAATTATGAAATTAAACGGGTTATTGTGCCCGGCGTGCTAACTGAGGGATGGTTATTGCTCATCGGGGCGGTAATGAACTCGGGAGCGCCTGTGAGTAATTACCACCTGACCACAGCGCCGAGACGACGGCGGAGGATCCTGCACGCTGCTGCTGAGCGGTTCATGTAGGAAGAGGCTAAACTGAGCTTCCTGATTAACACACACACATCCTGTCTGACCTTCGCCTTGAAGAACCAAGAGCAACACGAGTAGACACATGTTCAAATCTGAAATCTGCCCAAGAAACAAGAGAAGGAATCTTGTTGTTGAAGTTACTACAACTACAACTTTGTCAACATCTTCATAAAGTTTGAATTGATTATTTTAAACATCTAAAATATGAATTATAGTAACAAAGAACAATTTGTTATCATCTTGCTGCAGTTTCTTGAAACTTTTCTTATCTGGAAACATTAACCCAGAAACCGATAAGTCAGAAGACCTTATCAGCCAAGCACTAAATCGGTCGGGTTCTACTTTGTCTCTGGAGTATATGAATACTAATAAATAAAAACACAAAAATTAAACTTTAGAAAAATGATGCGTCACCTCTTTGTCCACCTGACCTTCCCCACCCCCCCCCCTCCCCTCTCATTTGCCTTGAAAGCAGGACCTCAGATGCTGCGGCTTAATTACTAAATTCGCTTCGGTGACAAAGTAATCACTTCCTCCAGGACGTTACAGGAAGTGCAGCGTCAGAGCTGGAGAGACGCTCGCTTTATTAATATTTACTTTACAAAAAGCTACCGATTTCACTCACTGTGGGGGGTTTTTTTTTTTGCTTTTCACAAAAGGACGCCATGAGCGTTTAAAGTTTGCCGCCATGAGAGAGAGAAAACTCCCAGCAAGGAAATATAAATGACTTCAGCAGCTCTGCGACGATGAAGCGACGACAGACACAAAGAAGTAGCTTCAGGATGTTTGACGATATAATGAACAAGAAGGAAACCTAAAGCTCTTTAATGGAGCAAACACGCTCCAACTTTCCTGGTTGTGTCTTCAAATGAATTCCTCGGCAAAGTAGTTTTCAAGACGCCGCGGTGTCTCGAGTGTTGGTCTTAAGAGGAACTTGGCTTTTTAAGCAATTCAACGATATCAAAGAGAAGCTTCAAGATGTTTTAACATGCAAACAAATCACGAGCTTGGTTTCACTGAGCAGGGATTAGTGGGTTTCCTTGTTCGAGAGCACGTCAGAGGTCTACTTCTTTCCCCCCCATGACGTGACAGTTTTCTATCGTATCTGTAATTGCTGCTGCGCTTTGCTATCGGAGGCGTCGCTGCGGGTCGAGAGGCCGCTGCCGACGCCACCGAGGTGGGATTGGACATAAAGAAGCGAGAGGCCTAAAGGGAGAATTCAGGAAGGAATAAAAGAGAGAGGAGAGAGAGAGAGAGAGAAGACAGGCACTTCTACGTTGGCTTCACTTTCCGGACCTGGAGTTTACATCCATTGTGACACTGTTGGTGTCCTGGACAATAACAGTAACTTCCACTAGTCGCAACCTCGACAAGACCCCAGGAAGTTACCACACCGAGAAACAGTCGCTCATTGAAAAGCAAAGGAAACTTTCCAACGCCATTAATTACGATTTCAATCTAATAATTCAGTTTAATGAGTTTCTGAATCCTTTCATCGGTCTCGTTTCCCTCGTTGGAAACAGGGAGGGGACGACGGAGAGGCGGAGGTGGATGGAAATAAGCAAACTGCAGTGTTGCCAGATTAAAGCTGTCACAGAGATCGGCCATTTCAACCAGTCAACTTCATTTCAAGCCGGAGCTTTATAATTGGTTGCCACGAGTTTAAATGGCAACGCTGGCAGACCATTCATCAGGCGGAGTGACGTCACTCGGAGAGTTTAACACTCGTGACCTGCAACTGTTTAAAAAGTCCATTTAAGGCCCTTGAACATGAGACATTTGTTATTTGAAGTTTGTTTCCTTCAGTTGGAAGCGTCTTCTCTATATGTGGCCTGAGATTCAACACATGTAATGAGATCCGAGTCAATTTCCTCATTACAGACAACGACCTGCCGCTGGTTTCATTAAAGTGAGACGGAGGAATTCTCAGGATCCCCAGGTCTCAGGAAGCCGGCACGCGTCGCACCATCGGAGCTTAATTAAATCTCCGATCATTAAAAGCGACTCTGGAAGAATTAACGGCAGACGACGGACACGGAGATGAATATGTGACCTTCGGAGTGAATCGTCTGCAGAGGTCAAACCTTGTGGAGTCGTGGAAATAAAAGCCAGCGAGCAGCAGGAGGAGGAGGATCCCAGTCCAGAGCGACCTCCCTCCCATCAGCTCAGACACCCGCAGCTTAGCCGGGGCACTTTTTTTTCTTTCTCTTACATCTTTACCTTAAGTGACAAAGCCCCAGTAGCTTTCTCAATTATGTTGTGCAGGTGCAGTCAGCAAGAAAGAGTAATTGCACTGGGTGTTTGGAGCTCCCAGAGACGGATTGGAAGCTCAGGGCAGAGCTGTCAGCGGCTCCCAGAGGACTCGCAGGCTTGTGTGTGTGTTCCCGTCGCACCCCAGCAAGAATAACATTTTATTTTTCATTTTGCATGGGCATGTGCCGCCGCCGACCGCCGCCGCGCTGCCATGCACATCCTCGCCACGCGTTGGGAACGATTTGCCTCCATTAGCAAACATGCATGTTTGCTCGCAGCGGCGTTCTGACATCTGCATCGGGGGCCGAACCCGCCGGCTCGCTGACAGTGACACTCGAGTCCCCGGGACCTGTCAGCGCCATCACATGTGCCCTCGGGCCGCTGGAAGCTTCTAGATGCTTGGGCAATAACACTGCAATAAGCTCCTTGTTACAGGGATGTCACGGAGCCCCGAGGGACGAGCTGTGAAGGCTGCGGGGTCACAACGAATCAGCCAGGAGACGTCATTTGAATAGAAAATCCCAAAACAATTTCCCAATGAAAGGGAGATAATAAAGTGTGATGCAGAACAGGCAGCCGCATCACGGGGAGTGTAGATTCACATTAAGGCTGAAAGACGTCCGAAGAGAAGATTAGAGGCAGTTTAAAAGCCTCTCTGATCTAAATGACCTTTAAGAAAAAGCTTATTTTCATCTTTTTTATTTCACAATCAAAATCACAAGGGCAAATAAAGAGGTTCTTTGTGCGTGTGCCCAGGAGAGTGGTGTAATTGAAGACTCCTGAGGTTCCCCCTGGCTTTGATTCAACGCCCAGCGCTGTCAGCTCCAACCGCTCCGTCTCCCCGTCTTGATTTCGCTTGGATAAACCTCCACCTATTCCCAGCGGCACGATTGAGACTTGAGAATCCATCTTGAAAGAGATTTCCAGTTTGAGAGGTTCACTTCTGTGTCAGGATTCGGCAGAGGCAGGCCAGGAGAGGGTTGAGGCAGGAACAGGAGGAAGGAGGTGGAAAGGCTTTGCGATTTCTTTTTTTTATCAAAATCCATTCCCAGGGACAGGAAGGAGAGTTTTGTTGGTTACGTAAAAGTCTGGAACAAGTGTAAAGGGCGTTGTTTGCTGAAAAATACATTTCTGTTGAGGTAAATAAGGCTGAAGCTGAGTCTGGATGACTTGGTTTCGCCAAAAAAAAAGATTTAAAACTCTTTAAAAAGTCTGTGGTTGCCCTTGCAGTCATCGTTGTCTCTCGGGGGAGTTGTGAGATGAGGCAGGAGGGAGAGGAAAGGGGGGGGGGGGGCAGTTTTCTGCAGGCGACGCTGCCACCTGCCCCAGATGCGGAATAAGGCACAGATGTGCCGGCTTAATTAGCCTTGCCAGAGGTGCTGCGGCGTGATTACCCTGCTCCACCCCGAGAGAACGTCTGTCGCAGCGGGTGTGCGTTTGTGTTTCACAGCCTGCGCACGGCGAAGAGCGTCTGACAGCGGAGAGGGGAAGGATAATAGTGCGTCCATGTGTGACGGCCTCGCTGAGCGAGTGCAAACAGAGAGATGAAGCCAAAGAAAAAGAAGTGGCGTGCGTGGGGAGAAGTGTGATTATGCTTCTTGCGTACAAAAGCACGAGTGTGTGCATCATTACGCCCCGGCCTGCAGAGCTGCTCGGGCTATTCCATCTGCCAAGAAAACCTGAATGACCTAGTTGGGAGTGAAATGTGCCATAAAGCAGCGCTGATGGACGAGGGAGAACACGCGCTAATGACAAGGCTACGTCCACACGCCGGCGCGCTCCTCTAACGACGGCGTTCATGCACGTCAATCTTCTGATGACTTTCTGAAAGTGCCGCCGATGCTCGCACCTCGTCAAGGGGTAAAGAGGTCGAGAAAATGTCAGGCTGCGGTTGCGATGGAGAGAGTGACTCCGCGCCTCTCCGTGGATCTGGGTTACTCCTGTAATCAGGAAGTCTCTTTGCAGACTCACTGAGCTAATGTGTGAGATCCACACGAGCACAGAGGCGCACAGGCAGAAACACAAAGTGCAGCGACTGAGCCCGAGTCTGACGAGTCGTCGCTTCTCAGCCGCTCGTGTGTGAAGCTAATCTGAAGGAAATTAAGACAGGAGATGTTTTAATTAGCCCGAACCCGGGAGACGTGGAGATCTCTGCTACAAACATCACACGCGCACACACAGCGACGCACACGTTCGCCGGGGGGAAAACGCAGACTCACATATTTCAGGGCAGAGATATATTATTTATGGATTCAGCAGGTATCATACAGTAACAGGGAAATGTGCATACAGTAGAAGGAAGGAAGGATGAGCTGGGAAGAAGGAGAAGAAGAAGAATTGAGAAGTGAGACTGCAACCAGGAGGAAATGTGGGATAAAAATAAGGAGGAGGCAAAAAAGTACAACAAACATCATCTTCCAGTGTGTGTGTGTGTGTGTGTGTGTGTGTGTGTGTGTGTGTGTGTGTGTCTGCATGTGGTACCAAGCAGACGATTGCTTATTGACGCCTCAGTCCCCTGGTTGCACACGACAGGGCCACAAATCTCAGGACATTCCCTCCATTAGGCACAAGGAAGGGCCCGGCTGGTCGGTACGAGCATTCAAACAACACACAACCATGCAAACACACAATAATGCATGTGTGAGTGAGCAGGAATGACCACACACACACACACACATGCAGCTGGAATTCCCACAGTAGAACGTGAAATGTAAAAAAAGACCAGCTTCGGCGCGTCGGCAGCTAAACGCTCTGAATTTGTGAGGACGTTTCAAGGATTTTAAAAGCTACTGAAAACCCCCGACACGCTCCCTGAGTTCTGTTGCCGTCGCCGCACACGTCCATTCCAGAACATGAGCGAAACCCAACTCCCGGAAAAAGTGCCAGAGTGGCACGAGGCCGACCCTGAGCGCAAGGCCGGAGTCTGAAGCGAGTGTCAGAGTTTGTCTATCTCAACGGGGATCCTGATTAAACGGCCCCATAAAGGATGAAGCACGGCTCCTGGAAACGGTTTGCGTGAGCACAATCGGCCCCGCAGGTAAATTCATTTCCTCCTCCGCACGAGAGGAACGCAGCGTGTGTGTGTGCGCTCCACAACAAAAAAGCAAAGCTCCCATAACTCTGACTTCCAACGGCGTCACACTGGACGGAGTTCCACACACGCGTGTGCGAGTCGAGGCTGCGCTGATCAATCAGCGAGTCCTGCGGGAGTTGAATTGAATTAAAGTTTATCTCATAATGCTGGTGTTTGATTTGTTTGCCGGGCCTTTCATTACATCCTCCCGCAATCTGAAACCTGCAGACGTCCACATGATTTCAATATGCTCCCAATGAGAATCTTTAATTAAAACAACACTGAACTGAAATCTCCTCCCCGGGAGCACACGTGGAGAAACACCGGCAGCGATTCATGAGAATGAATCCATTAATTAGTAAATATAAATGTGTTTAATGAGCTAATTCGTACTTGTCTTCGTGTACATATGGATATTAATGTGAATATCTAACAAAACAAATCAATCAATCAATCCTTCCTCATTCGAATGCACATTGAAGACGAGGAGTGAATCCATCCACGAGACAGGAAGTACACGACGAAAGCACATCTCCGTCTTTTTCATCCCAAAAGCCAAACTTCACTTTTTCTTTGCCTTTGGCGAGAGTCAACCAAAACAACCTCCCTCGCTGTATCGCCACCTTCACCTGGACAATTTACGGCTCCCTCGCCTCCGTTCATTTAGTGCTCTGATCGTCTTGTCATAAAGCATGTGTGAAGCCGCTGGTGGGACGGGGGGGGGGACGGGGGGGGGGATGGCAGGGAGATGCCAATTTATGAGGGTGGGCAGCGTCGACAGAAGCAGTTTTACAGCTCTGTGATTTACAGCGAGCCCCAGACACAGCAGCAGGCCACCGCTTCTCTCTTCCCCCTGTTGATGGCGGCGCCTCGAAACCCGGCATCCACCTTCACCTGTGACGCCCGCCACCTCGTTTCCTTAAGGTCATTTGTGTTTGCATCCAGGCCTCCGGCGTGTGCGTCTTGTATCGTTCAGGGAAACACGGCCGCTGCGTCGTGTAGCGTTTAAGAGGTTCAGGGGAACACGCGGGCCGGGAAGGGGGAAGGTCGAGTGAGTCGAGCGCAGGACAGATTCACTTCTGAGGACCGGGACGAGATGTCAAACTGCTCAGAGTCGTTTAATTATTTTGTTTTTGTATATAATGGTTCCACCTTTGGGCCAATTTATCTCTTTGCAAAACGCTCTTGGTTGAATTTGACTCGAGCTTCCTGCTGAGAACTTGTCAATAAAGAGATGAAATCGGTCAAACTGGTTATTTACACGACCCAAATCTCTTCAGGGGAGGAAACATTACAACATCTACTTTGTTAAACTAAGTAATGTGTGTTTTGTGGGATAAAGCTTCAGCTCCATAGTGAATCTGGCATTTCCTGTACTTTGTGCAGGAGCTGTTTGTGCCGGGGCTCAGCAGACGTGTATTCTAAAGCCTCCACCTGCAGGCCCGCACCTCCCTGACTTTGTTCTGTGTTTGGACTCTGCGCAGCTCCTCCGGCAGCCCGTGTGTTGTGTTTCCCCCTCCAGTTAAAAGACTTCTCATCACTCTTGGCAGCCAGCGAGACAGAGGTCACAGAAATCAATCCACTTCCTCCCAAACACAGAGAAGTGGCTCACAGTTTCACCCCCCACTGGGATACACAAATCCATCCTTCCTCTTTCTTCCTCTTCCACCAGCGTCTCCTTCCCTTCTCTCTCTCCGTCTGAACCGCCCGCCCTTCCTCCTCACATCTCAGAACAATCTTCACCTGGGAGCGTTTTTGAAAGCACCTCGCTCCTGTGAAGTTCTCCTACGCTTGTTTCTCGCCTCTTTCCTCGCCGTCTTCGGGGAACGGCAGGGGAACACGTCCGCGGGCTGAACGAGCCTCACATAGGAGGAGATCTACTTAGTCTTCATCCCTCTGTCTGGGATATAAATCCACATGAAGGTGTTGGGGAACAACACAACAACAAACAAACAAATATCAATAACACGCAGCTTTGGGCGATTACGTTCTGCAAAACTAAGCAGTGATGCTGGAAAGTTCATAAACTCAGGTAAATCACACACTTACAAAGATATGAAAGTATCAGAGATAAGAAAAATCTGCTTATTTATATAAATCTAAATTTGAGAGTTTTCAAAGATAGGTTTTCTCCTTTCTTCAAACTTCTTTAATTAGTCGCTCCATTAATCTCACAATGCAAATTCTAAAACGAGCAAATCTTTGATATTTTTGTGCCTTAAATTATAAAATGAATATCAAAGTTGTTGCCTATTGATCAGCTAATGGTTACAGGCCTGCAGTTAAATGCAAGTTTATCTTTTTATTAACCATAACCACATTATGGTTATGGTCTCCAAACCACAGCCAAACCACAGAGTTTAAACTTTTGCCATCAAAGTTCTTGCCTGACGTTAACCACAGTTTGTCGTGTAAACTCAAACATGTCACCCCCCCCCCCCCCCCCTCCAGACTTCCTGTAAACGAGCAAACTGAAAATACAAATGACTTCTTAACCAATATGTCAGGAATTTCAAAGAGCGTCTCATGTGGCCGACTCCTCCTCGGCCCCAAAGGCCTGTTCAGGAATCCAGGTATTATCTCTGGACATAAAGGGGGGGGAAAAACCTTTACGATATTCATGAGCTAAGAATTCTTAGAAAACTTTCTTGCTCAGCTGGAGTCAAAGTTTTTTCATATCAAGCGTAAATTCCAGCGGCGTGAAAAGAGAAATCCCTCTTCCCTGCTTTAATTGAGAGTAGGAGCACAAAGGCCACTGTTACAGAAGAGCAAACCTTCTGGAGATATCCTCTCAAGAGCCGGAACAAAGCGCTTTTCTTCTGCTGAAATCACCTTCGCACGCACACAAAGAGAGACACAACTCCGGCAAACACACAAGCGGTCATATTAGAAGTCACCCCCGCCCAGTGGAGCGTCGCCCAGCCTGGGGTGAGGAGCGGGGGGTGAGCTGAGGACGAGCTGAAAGCCTCTTTCTGGGGAGGATACGCACTCGTTCACTCGGTGACCCGCGGAGGGAAAAACAGAGAAGTCACGATTCCCTCCGACTGTCGAATGGAGGTTTGATTCGTACGAGGAGCTCGGTGCTGCCGTGGCCGTTTGTTCTGCACGTTCCAGACGACGGTAGCAGCTTTTTATCAGATTTCCCCCCCGTTGAGGAAGTTTTATTTTCTGTATTCAAACATATTCTCTGCTTGTGCTCCTTCAGAAACCATCGCCGCCTGACACTGAGGAGCAGATTGAAGACGTGCAGCTTGATGGACGAGTGATTTACTCCGACAGCAGCTAATCACACAATAAAACGTGTCACCGTCTTCCAGCTGCGTTCTGAACCTGGAGAGGAACCCGTACGTGCTCGTCAACGTCAAGCGTGAAGACGAAGCCCAAGTTTAGTGCTCAATGCTAAAAGTAAGTGGTTTAGTTTACAGGTCTAATAGAACCTATTAGACTCATTTCATGTCAATGAAGTTATTATCTGGTGCAGCTGTTTCAATCTCATCCAAACTTCTTTCTAAGTTTGCTGTTTTCATGAGCGCAGCTCGTCTAGCCAGATCGGCTGGAGGATGATGACAGAATTAAGCCCCTCGCCAAAGCAGATCCGGGCACAGAACCAGACCAAATCAAATTGAAAACCAATTGAACTGATTTAAACCAATTAAATCGCTCGTTAAGACTAAGAAGTAAACTGAGCTTCAGACGTGACGTCGTTGTAATAGAGCCCGACTGACACTGATACCGATATGAAAACCCTTGAGACAAAGAAATGTACTTGAGGTTTGATATCAGTTTAACTATACACTCAATAATAAATAACTACAAACAAAACCAAATGTATAACTTGAAATAACATCTTTTGTGCATTGTTGATTCTAAGTTTTCAGATTCTTTGTAAGAATCTTCTTTGTACTGGACACTAAAGAGATTAAATAAGACAAATCATAGCTACCTCTGTCCACTGCCTCAAAAGAGCTCTTTTTTTATTAAGGTTCCAGTTATGAATATAAAGATTAATGTTCTTTCACAACTTTTAGTCCTAACTCTCTATTATCTCATTCAGTTTTATTGAGTATGGCTCTAAGAGCTGGAGAGAACAAAGGAGAAAAAACTAAAAAATCAACATAGAAACGATAAATCTCTGCCTCGTTGTCTGTTCACGTTGGACTTGAAAACAAAACGGGAGTGTAAAGAAAAGAACACAAAGCAGAAGGTGCAGAAGAAAGGGAAATCTGTACTTCTTTTGGCAGCGAGACCCCTCGGTCTCTTTATGTTTCCCTCTCATATATACTACTCACAGACGAAAAGTCATCCAACCCCTCAGAGCATTCAGCCTGACAAAAAAAAAGAGAGAGGAGGATAAAAAACACTTGATGGCTGCTTCAAAGGCCATTACTGGTGCCTTTGAAAAGTTACCAGAGGGTGGAAGTTCTTCAGAGCGGAGTCGAGAGGTCGCAAAGGGGTGAGGTAGCCACCCTCGTCTTCCTCCTCGCCCCGTTCCGTCTCCTCGTTTCCGAGCTCTGATGGAATACTAAGTAAACAAGATCAAGGCCGGGCCGTGATACTCAGGGACCCGCAGAGGCCCCAGCCGCCGTCTGGGAGGAACACTTAAGCCCAGCAAAGGATAAAGTCGTTTTCTGGAAACGAGGGGCGGCCCAATCAAGTGTTCGGGTTCTCACGGGCCTGCGATGACCAAATAAAACACAGAAGTGAAGCGAGCAACGCTTGTCCAGGATCGGACTCTGCAGAGGGTCGTCTGGGCCGGGTCTCCTCTGAAAGCTTTGAATTGAAAGGCCGGTTTCGGATGAGCACCTTGGAGAAATATGCAAAAGCTATGCTGATACCTCCTCGTTAGCCTCCCAGCTGATGAGGAGATTCTCCTGTTACATTTAGAGGGTTTGGGCGACTTTCTAAAGTTGAACAGAATCTGGATGTTTGTGTTTTCTCTCGTGCCGTTTTATGCCGTCTGTTTGGCAGATTTCGAAAGTCCCATCAGGCCCACCAGTCCTGTCCAAACAATAAAATGTTGCCGGGGGCCCTGACTGGTAAACACTGCTCCCCCTCTCTGTAAAGTGCTGCACTGGGCAGGCTCAGCCCATCCCAGTCCCACAGCTGACGCACGGCGTGGCTGGGCCGAGGGCCGAGGGCCTCGCCTGGCAGAGCCACGCTGTCGGGTTGACTGGACCCACCTGTCAACACAGTGGGGGATTAGTGGACATATCAATCCATGGCTGCACAGATCCCCTCACCTGCTCCATAGATCTTTCCTTTTCCGAGCTTTACCTTCCAACCATCTGCTCTCTGTTGTGCCATCCCTTCTTCTCTGCCTGCCAACTTTCTCTTTCTCGGATCGGTCCAGCTTTGCTTGGCCATTGTGTTCCCAGAATGAGATATGCAGTGACTGGCAGCCATTTATTTCACTGGTGCAAGCGTTTTTTGCTGCCCAACAAGAGAAATAAAGCCGGTTTCCCCTGACCACTCTTCCTCCTGCAGTCAGAAACCACTGCTACAACACCTCTCAGGGTATTGATCGGCGACAGAATGTGCAGGTTAGTTATCTATCCAGAGGCTCTTTGAGCAGAAGAAATGACTAATCCAAACTTTGGAGAAAAGAATGAACGTGTGTCCTAAACAGACAAATTGGACTGAGGGTTTCCGGAACCTCGCCAAGATCGACTGAATCTCTGCACGATCCCCACCATGAACTGGCAGGAGCAGACAGAAGCACACATCTGAGGAGTGATCAGCCTGCAAAGTGGCCACGGAAAAATATTATATAAGAAAAAGAGATTATTCTTCACTGCGTTTCTCGTATATCTCTTATTTAAAATAAAGAACTTAAAATAGAGTTCAATGAGGATCAAATACTCCAGCCTGGAACTTCATCTTAGCCACGACAGACGTCTAAATACATGTTCTCATTACTTTAAAGAGCGGCTGCATAATGCAACAAGCTGCGGCTGGAAGCAGCCAACAGCGCAGTTGTTCTCGTCCTTGGGTTCATTCTCTACGAACACAATCGGGACTAACTGCTCAGGGTCATCAAGAAGAAGAATATAGGCGGGAGAGTGGCGGTGAAAGAGGACAGAGAAAAGAGCGAGAGTGAAGAGAGGGGAGAATAAGAAGAGGTGAAGAACACAGGAGGAGGAGGAGGAGGAGGAGGAAGAGGAGGAGGAGGAGGTGAGGGAGAACTCGTGGAGAATAGGTGTGTTCTACGAGGTGTGTAAAGACCACCCTTTACTGTCCCTCTCTCCACGGTGTGGTCCCTGACCTTGATAGGACAAACAGGGAGGAGAGTGGGGGTGGATGTGGGAGACAGTATATCTTCAGAGCGTGTCATAATTCCTCCACACACACACACACACACACACACATCGATCTTTTAGAGCACACACGACGTGAAAGGTATGAAATCCTGCAGCATCTGTCATGTTCTCACGTTACACTGCACAGGCTTTGTCATTGCATCATAAACGCGGCGCAGAGAGAGCGACTGCCGAGCCGCCGCCGCCCCGTCTCCAAATAAGAGATAAATGGAAACAAGACAAACAGACCTTCAGAGGTGAAACTGTTTCACGGCTACAGGACTCCGTCGTTTTACCGGCTCCTATAGAAGAACGGTAAAGTGTCGGGCTGCATCTAAAGCGTCCAAACATTGAAATACAACAGCAGGTGAATTATCTAAAAGCTGCTGCTGAATAAAGTGAATTCAGTGTTGTGGTGTTTTACTACAGTGTGGTCACTTCACACAACACACACACAGACACACACAGAAGACAGATCGAGATGAGTCGGGCGACACGAAGACAGAAGTGACACTTATTTATAATATTTGGCAAAGAGGCGAACGCTGACAGGCAGATGAGGAGGAGGCGCGGCGCTCCTTCATCTCTCTGGACACTTCACCCACTTTCAACGCATTGTTTACACAAACCCTGTCTGCCGGAGGGGGGCGTCGGTGGGAGGGTGTGTGTCAGTGTGTGTGTCAGTGTGTGTGTGTGTGGGGGGGGAGGATCCACAGAATTATACAAGCTTTCATGAGCTTGTACGCCTGTCACTGCATATGCTTTACATGTGCAATAACCGTGGAATAGCTTCATTCCGATCTGAGACACGTTCTGAGTCCGTCGGAGAACAGACTGACGAAAGCAAATTAGCGTGCGTGCAGAGGAAGGAGGGATCTCCCCAGATTCAAATGTCGACTGTCAAAAGAATATTACAGAAAAAAAATAAAACGACACTTACAAGGCCAAGCGCCTTCAAATCACAATTCCATTTATTACGGTTTTGTCCTCACCTGGGGTATAATGACGCCCCCGTTTTGGGTTTGGAGAAGCTCTTCAGTTTATTAGACGACTGCCTTGTTACAATTTTTATTTGAATTCCTATGAAACCCCCCCCTTCAGCACATGAAACAACTTCATAACTTGAAAACTGCATTTTTACTGCACCATCGCTCGACGGGACTTTATTCTTTCACATCTTTTTCACTGAGGTTTAATTAACTCAATGAGGGCTCATGTCCTCTGAATGATATCACCCGCAGGAAACACTTCATATCCATCGATCCATCTATCCATCTATCAGTTCGTCCATCTATCAATATTCAATATCCATCCATCCATCTTTAACTGTGCACACAAGCTAATGCAACATGCACGTGGCTTTGGGTTGAAGGTGTGTGCATTATCTTTTCATTAGAATAAGTAATGGGAGTGGTTCCCCACCCTTAAAATGCCATTAGCCCCTGCCTCCTCCCCTCTTCCTCCCCCGTCTCTCCCCTCTTTGCCCTTCCCGATGCAAAGCCGAGCGCCGTGATTAGCTTTATGGAGCGAGGGCGGAAGGCGGCGAGGAAAACTCTACAAATGATATTACTTTGAGCCTGAATAAGCATACGACACATGACATTATCATCACGCCCGACGGAGACACCGGGGGGAACGTAGCAAACGCTGGGATCCATTTTGCAAAAACACAAAGTTAAATTACGTGGCGACGGAGCGGCGATCGTGCAGGAAATCACGCGGGATGGGAGAGGCACGCGATCCGTGAGGCGTCGGCTGGAACTTCACGAGCGGAGCAGAAAGCCGGAGGCGATTAGACCTTGAAACGACCTTTAATTTGTGATTTCAGAGAAAGAGAGAGTCCGGGCCCGCTCTGACGCCGGGCCTTATCGAGCATGTATTATGAATTTGACAGAGACTTTGATGGAGCTTGACACTGTGTGATAGCTCCGTGCTCCTTCTGGTTTCTGTAATATCTGTGAACGTTTCATTTGATTCTCTTGAGGGATATTATTCAGAATTTCTTTAACGTGTCGTTTAATGAGTAGTTGGACGTTTCACCTGCATTTGCATTTCTGGGGATTTTTGCTGCATGAGAAGATGGATACCACTATGATACCGGTTTCATGAAAACAGTTAGCTTAGCTTAGCATAAAGACTAGAAGCAGGGGGAAACAGCTAGCTTGGCCTTTCCCAAATTGCCTCCTGTGGTATTGCAACAAAAAAAAATAAAGATGGACGACATGACAGCTCCCCAGAAGTGAAGCCAAACAATCTTGATTGCCCCCTGGTGGCTGGTTTCAGTATACACCTCCTCCAAGTTAGCAGCTGGGACATGGACCACATAAAAAAATTATAATGATATAAAAAAGGGGCTGAGACGATATGATTGACAGCTGAGACTGACTTGTGATTGGCCACTGAGAGACGTGTCGTCCATCTTTGTTTACAGTCTGTGTGTGATGCTCATGCAACAACGTGTCCCCATAAACCCTTCTGGTCCCTTCTGGTCCGTTCCCACCAGGCGCACACACACACACGTATGTGCAGTTTCCTTTCAGTATGTTTTCCTTTGCATGTTTAGATTACACCCATGTTTGTTTGAACAGTCCTTTCCATGTAGGCGAGGGTGTATGTGTGCACCTTCTCTGCTGCATTGGCGTGTTTTATTGCACGTGTGTGTTGATTCCCTCGCACGGTGATAGGGGCAGCATGAGCGTCCGCGCATGTAAACATCCTGGCACGTAAAAGCCCTAATCTGTTCCCCTTCCCTGGTAATTACACTGACTAACGAGCAAAGCATGCCGACCCCAACGCAGAGAGAGAGAGGGAGGGAGAGAGAGGGAGGACGAGGTGGAGAAAAGAGGGGAAGACAGGAGACAGATGGTGAAAGAAGAGAAAAGTTTTTATCTGAGAATCCATGAGTGGACATGAGTGGAGTCCGATTCTGTGGGTATGCATACACTATCTGTCTCTTCAGTGTGTGTGTCTGTGTGTGTGTGTGTGTGTGTGTGTGTGTGTGTGTGTGTGTGTGTGTGTGTGTGTGTGTGTGTGTGTGTGTGTGTGTGTGTGTGTATGTGTGTATGTCAGGGCCAGATGCCTGCATCTAACAGCCCATCTGTGAGGAGAGCCCTGCCAGACCACTAATCAGGCAATCCATCACCTCTCTACCTGCCACTGGCCATTACTTGAGAGCCACTCACACATAGAAACACACACAAACACACACACACACACACCTGTCCGAGCCACAAGCAGGGGTTTACCTAACACGTGCACGTCCTCCTCTACATGTGCATGTGTGTGAAAGAGAGAGAGAGAGAAGCTCTAAACAAACTAATCAGTAAAAACAAATGACCAATTTGCTCATTGTGTGTAAAGGTCAAACACGCGCACGCACGCACACACACACGCCGCTCATAAGCATTACAGTGTAATTATGCACATTCATAAATACTAAACGCCTGCGCACTTTGTCCCATACACGTGTTTCATTACAGGAATATTCCACAGAAAATCTGCATCTGATTATCAATCAGAAGTTTGTGGTTCCTTTAAGGACGATGGCGTCTGTGGCCTCAGAAAGCTCAACGACGGCCTCGGAGTTCGAGACCCACGCCTTCCCATCCTCGCTTCCTTTCTGCTTCTTAGCACACGAGAAATACACCCATGAGCCTTTCACCTCATTTCCTGAATTGTGTGAAATACTTCACACATCTGTCTGTCGTGCTACCTTCACATTACCTCATCATTTCATCCCAGTTCTTTTCTTCTCCACATCTGTTTGACTGTTTCTGTCCCTCACACGTGATTTGAAGAAAACACTGCAGAAGGCAAAGGGAACTGGGCTCGTGCAATGAGCTCCTCGGCCATAGTACTGACTCCACACACACACACAGGTAAAATCCACCTGTGTGTGTGTGTGTGTGTGTGTGTGTGTGTGTGTGTGTGTGTGTGTGTGTGTGTGTGTGTGTGTGTGTGTGTGTAGCCTGCGGCAGTAACTGCACGATGTGCCGTCTGATCGCTCCCGTGGAGGCAGGAGGGATTTCATCTGGCTCTGAATGAAACACGTTTCAAACTAAAGGCAGGAGTATGGCTGCTTAAACACACACACACACAGACACAGAGACACACACACACACACGACAGAGTACAACTGCACACTGACAAGTAAAATGACAAAGGCACACACGCATGTAAGTTTGCACATACAGGACTTACACAAAACACACACATCTGTACAAACAACCAGATAACTCCTTGTACATGCATGAGCCACACACACACACACACACACACACACACACACACACACACACACACACACACACACACACACACACACACACACACACACACACACACACACACACACACACACACACACACACACACCTATATAAACAACACAGTGTGTGTTACTCTGCAAATTAGAAACTGCACTGTACTACAGCTCTTTACCAAGGTTCATTTCATTGTATTAATATTTGTATAAATTGTATAAACCCAACCTAACATTTCATAGTATAACACAGATATGAGTACTTTTACTATTGATATCTTGAGAATATTGTCCTTATTATGCAGAAGCTTTAGTTGAAATGTAGTGTTCTTATTGAATAGAGTGCGTCCTCCACCTCTGCTCATGATTATGTTGAATAAAGATAGAATATATATTTTTTGCTACTCGTTCAAACAAATTGAATGAGGTGAATTAAAAAATATATTTTATTCATAGGTACCAAGGTAAAAGGGTGAGGGTTAGGGTTAACAATTAATCATAAGAGTTGAATTTTAGGTCACATTGTCCAGCCCATTGCCTGCACGTGTGTGTGTGTGTGTGTGTGTGTGTGTGTGTGTGTGTGTGTGTGTGTGTGTGTGTGTGTGTGTGTGTGTGTGTGTGTCCACAGAGGTACAGTATGTAGTGTCTGGAGCGTTAAGCTGCAACCCTGTGGTGTTGCAGTGATGTGGGGTGGCAGCGAAACACACCACCCACGGGTGCCACGTCCCTCAGCAGACCTTCACTCACACACACACACATACACACACAGAGAGACACACACACACACACACACAGAGAGAGAGACACACACATGCGCACACACTGAGAGAGACAGCCATGAGACAGCCAAAAACAAGGGTCCAATGCAATAACTTTGCATTGCATAAATCATTTCTTGTGGGGATCAGTTGAATTCTAATATAAGTTTCTGTGTTTGTGTTGTGTGTGTTTGTGTGTGTGTTGGTGTGTTTGTTGTGTGTGTGTGTGTTTCAGGGACAACCAGGGAATCAAGAGGAGACATAGCGTTCATTGCCATCTGTTTTCGAGGCCGACAATTAGGACACATTCTGAGCAGCACAAGCCAAGTTCGCCCTAATGCAATATTCTATCTGACACACACACACACACACAGACACACAAAGAGACACACACACACACACACACACAAGAGACACACATCTCCCCCTGTGTGGTGGCTGTCGATCGATGGCGTGCCTTGTCTGCCACTCTCTTGCTCACAGTGCCGGACAGTAAATCATACGGATAAGCCAAGACCTATAAAGTACAGGACCTGAAGGCCTCTTGAGCCACACACACACACACACACACACACACACACACACACACACACACGCACACACACAACACACACACACAGACACACACAGGATGGATGTGTTGCCAAAAGGAGCTGGGGCAGTGAAGTAGCAGGGGAGAGAAAAACAGACACCTGCGGCATTAATCTCAATGCAGGGAATCAACACAGAAACAAACACACACACAAACACACGTTCTCTTAACATGATTTAATGACCATAATTCGGAATAATGGTTAAATATTTAGTGGCAGACGCAGGCGACATGGAACCGCGGCAGAAAGCGTCTCCATCATAATTAGACTCCTATTGTATTAGCTGTGGCAGGAGAGACGCTGTAAACCAGTTAAATTGCAATTTTCTGGCGTTTACGCTGCCGGCAGCGCGAAACACACGTTTCACACCTTTCAATACAGCCACTGTTTCTTGAGTTCTTACAATCCACACTGACTTTACAGTATTCATCATCAAATCAAATCATATCTTAGGCCTTTGGTTAACGTTTAAGTCCGATGCTAAAAGCTGCAGGGCTGGGAAACGAAGGGGAACATGCACAACCAAATGATTGTGCTGTAAATGCAAGAAATTAAATTTGGTGCAGAAATCATAAATACCGTTGTAAGCAGATGAGATGGGCGTATTTAATTAGAGCGTTCTTATATCTCCTGTTTCTTTAATTAAAAAGGAAGAAGAGGGCGACACGGATGAATGTGAATGAAGGAGGAAAAAGAGAAATGATACCGGAAACGCTAGAATATCAAAAGAGAATATAGGGAGGGAGGGAGGAGAAGGGGGGGGTGGGGGGGTGGGATGGGACGGACGGGGAGAAGTGACCGGCCTGGACTCTTGTACTTCCACCAGTAGGAGCAGCTTGTGTGGCAGCAGGACGACTGTCACCGCTGCCTGCCAACCACGGCCACGCTGGCGCCGCAAAGCGTGCACCTGTCACTCAAAGCCGTGTTTGTTTTTAAGTCGCTTCCAGGCTCATCGTTAATCGCCGATCGAGAGCGAGAGAGAGGGAGAGAGAGAGAGAGAGGAGAGAGAGAGAGAGGAGAGAGGAGAGAAGAGAGAGAGAGGAAGAAAGGAGAGAGAGAGAGAGAGGGAGAGAGGAGAGAGGAGGGAGAGAGACGAGGAGAGAGGTAGGAGTAGAGAGAGGGAAGGAGGAGGTGAGATGTGGATGAGAGAGGAGTAGAGGATGAGAGGAGCGTTCTGTATATCTGTTTAATTAACGGAAGAAGGGCGAACGGATGATGTGATGAGAGAAAGAGAATGACCGGAAACGCAGATATCAAGAGAATATAGGGAGGGAGGGAGGAGAAGGGGGGTGGGGGGGGGGATGGACGGGGAGAAGTGACGGCTGGAGACTACCAGTAGGAGCAGTTGTGTGCAGCAGACGATGTCACCGTGCTGAACCGGCACGCTGGGCGCAAGGTGACTGTCAGCTCAAAGCGGTTTGTTTGAAGTCGTAAGGCATCGTTAATGAGATCGAGAGCGGAGAGAGGAGAGAGAGAGAGAGAGGAGAGAGGAGAGGGGAGGGAGAGAGGAGGAGTGGAGAAGAGATAGAAGAGAGAAAGGAGACAAGGTTTCTGGCCGGAGACGCTCTTACGAAAGTCAGGTGTTTCGCCGAATTAGCCTCGGTGTGACACGGTTACACAACCTCAGCTCATTCATGTTTTCACTCACAGACAGTCAATCAACCAAGTGGGGGGGGGGGCACATTACCGAGGGACTTTGTCATCCGTGATGTATGTGTGCAGTTAATTAATTGAATTCTGCGTCCAGGCCCGGGAAACAATGACTCATCCCGACAGGCTGCGAGGTCGCATCTACCTGCTGAACATCGCACTGACCAGAGAACAACGTCTCCCAGCAGCTACAACACGAGTCTCAATAATTAGCCTGTCGGAGAGCGGAGTGGGAGCCGGGCCTGCCGGGCTGTTAGCACACAAAGCAACAGTCCACAGCGCCGCATGCGTGTGACTGTGTGTGTGTGTGTGTGTGTGTGAACAGCGAGGGGCACCGCGCTCACAGCCTGTTCTGACCGCCCCGCCATCTGCAGGCATGCCGGGTGCCCGCCTGTTGGCCGTCCTATGCCAGGCACTTTGACGTGGTTGCATGGTAACAGGTCTGAGAGGGCGGCGAGAAGCTGGTGGCGCCGAGTGACATCAGGAAAACACTGACCTCAGTGCAGATCGGGCCCTGACGGCGAGGAGGCTGCAAGACGACGCCAGAGAGAGACACTTACACTGATCTGACACTAGGGGGCTTTAAATTAGCTTCTATTAAACAGGCAAGTGGAATGGGGGAGATGGGGATCGAACTGACAACCTACTGGTGAGACGACAACCCGCTCTACCTCATGAGCTAAAACATCTCAGACTGGAACGCTGCCATCTTCAGAGTCTCTGCAGAAGCGATCATGGAATAAAGCTGCGGTAACAAGGTCCCACGGATTCACACGTTCCACCAAGAAAGAAATTATGAAATAAAATAACTACAAGGCCTTAAAATGAGTCAATGAGCTTGTGTGGATGTGTGAGCGAACACACAGGATAGTATTTAATCTGAAATCTTTAATTTGACACTTTATGGTCGACTTAAAAATACCGAAATATGTGCTGCACAAAAGGCCGTGCAGATTTTTGTAAATTCTATTAATGAGTGAAATTAAATATGTGAAATAAATGTGGGATAAAAGCTTTAAAGTCGTTGCGTCTTCATTCTGCTTCAAGGTGTTGAACGTGAACGTGACCACGCTGGATTCTCCTGCTAACGCTGCAGAGCTCATGTTCCACAGCTGCTGCTATTCTCCTCCGATCCTGATATATAAATAATATAATAATAATAATATATAAATAAATAATTCCATCCCCTTCCTTTCACTTTATTTTGATGTCAGAGAGAATCAACCCTTCACAGGTCTCTGTAACTCTAAACCAGACGTGAGTGGTGTTAGCTTGGAGGAGATGAGAAGCTGCTCTGCTGCGGTGAACAGGCAAAAACTGAGAACACCCCCCCCCCTTCTATAAAAAACCCTTCCCCACTGTCTGTATCACACACATGCGCAGGCAGGTGTCTAAAAATAAAACCAGATAGAAACAGTGGCTCAATCATCCGTGCCTCCATTTTACTCAGCGGCGCCACAGGAAAATTAATTGCACTAATTGAGTAGCAGAGTTCATCAAACCGGTATTCTCATTTTCCACATTCATTAGGCGCTCTCTTTTGTGAGAGCATCCCCGAGGTGGTGCCGCCGCCGCCCGCTCGGCGGTGGAGGGGAGAGGAGAAGTCGACAAAGCCGGCAGAGGGACTGAACCGAGACTTTTTATTGTTGCCAAAAATGTCCATGTCGATTTTTTGTTGTACAAATCCAATCTGCAGCCACACAAATACACAAATCAACAGCCCTGCACGTCTACACTGAGCTGTCTTTGCAATAGATTTCACACAGTTGCAGTGTGCTTGTGTTTGCGGGAGCGTGCACGCGCCGGCGACACAGCGGCAGCCAACTCCAAAGTGAATTGCGATGCGAGCAGAGACCGATCAACACTGACAAGTCTGGAGAAACAGATAAACAAGGGTTCCCCCGGCTGTGTTCGGAAGTGTGCGTTTCTCTGTGCAACACACACACGCCGTTGTGTCCTTTTCTCGTCACTGGGGGGGTTAACGTGTGTACTACGGCACAGTTGATCTGTGTCGGGGCCTCACAAAGGAGTGCGCTCACACACGTGCACGCACCAACGCCACCGTCTGCAGCAGCCATCTGCGCTGAGAGGTAGGGACCAGAGGAGAAAGACGAGGAGTGTCTGCTCACTGCACTGCTGCTGCCAAAATGCAATCTTACTTAATAAAGTGGGGAGAATTGAACCTTTCAGACTAACACACTCCCCGTCAGACAGCTTCCACAATTAAGTGCCACCAGCAGCGGTGAGCGGACGACTCCTCCCGTCGCAGGCTGACGTCCGCCTGTGTGCGGCTCCTGGGGGGAGATTTAGGATGTGCATTATTTCCGACCAACACTTCCTTCCTCGGAGATTTATGTGAGAATAGCAGCGGCCACGATTGTAAAGTGGGGCAGCAAACAGCACGTCACTGCTCGTTTGGCACCAAGACGCACCTTTCCATAAATTTCAGTCATGAGTTCAACAGGATTATAGAGTGTTAGTACTTTATTTAAATCTTCACATCCTCAATTACATGAAGCTTGATTCAGACTCTCAGCTGAGGAACCGTCCAGAGAGGAAACCGAGAGATTGAGAGTCTGACATGAAGAAAACTACCTTCACCGTCTAGTGTTATATCATCAACCAATGAGCAAAGCTTCCTGCAAATTATTGATATGCCTTATATTTAGTGCAGTGTTTTAAATCCACCAGCCGCCTGTTCAGCTTTGACACAACCATGAATTAAAGGTGCGACCTCCTTCTCCCGGCGAGCTTCTCTTCAGCTGACACACTCGATTGGTTCTGCACACTGGCATTAGTCAAGCATTCAGCGGAGTCATTATAAGCAGCACTCGAGCATATGGAATAACCTCATCATCCTCTTATAGTAAACTGTGTGTCTGTGTGTGTGTGTGTGTGTCTGTGTGTGTGTTCATATTCTGGCAGTTTATTGGCAGATAGCAGAGGCTGACTGGTAACGTGGGATTAGCCATGACAGGAAACTCAAAGCAAAGCCCGACCTCCTCCTTCAGCCGCCGTCACGACCTCACTTCCTGTGAGGCCCTCTTGTTTTTCCGCACCTTGCCTCTAACCCGGCTGACCCCTCCCCTCCCGCTCAGTCACCGCTAAAGTCCTTCTGCGCCCGGCGTTGGCCTCAAAGCAATTAGCCAGAGAAGTCTGCCCGACTCGTAGAAAACCTCTCTGACCGACCCCACTTGGGTTTGGAGGATTACGGGGCGAGAGCGCGTCCAGCGGTACGAGCGGCCGGCTCATTGAGTGACAGGTGACACGGGGGGACGCAGAGCGGACTCACCCGTCCACAGGGAGGAGGACGAGGAGGCGGCGTTAGAGGAAGGCCGTTATAATTGGCAGCAGGCGACATGACGACCACACACATTTGTCTTTCTGTAGGTGTGAGAACATTCAGTGACATGATGACTCTCTGCCCTCTGACCTTCACCTTCACCTCACAACAAGTCTCAATCGCCCCCTGGTGGCTGGTTGCAGTACAGGTTAGCAGAGGGGACACGGATCAAACTACAAAGATGGTTTCTGTCATTTAAGGTGGTTCTTATCACTGGCGTCCCCCTTCGACTCTCCTCCGTGCAACATGCATGACCGAGAACTTCCCATTTCCTCCGGAGCAACATGTGCTGCTGGCGCAAAACTTCATTTGAGTGTAATTTCATTAAAGGGAATATTATTACAAATGTGCATCAGGGTAATTTTAGGTGGCGGGCTCACATCAAGTGACAGAAAAGAACATGAAGATTTCCCTGAGGTCACGTCATTCCCCCGTTTGCTTCTCTCGTCCTCCTTCCCCATCATCATCACCCCCCCCTCCTCGCCACCGCCCCCCCTCCTCGCCGCCGCCCCCCCTCCTCGCCGTGTAAGCCAAGTGGAATAATCACCTGTTATGCTCCCTGACAAAACACTGGTGTGGAGCCGACTGAAGAGTGAGCCACCGAAGTGTGAAATCTATCAACCAATCTCATGCGCTCGCTGAGTGCGCTCCACTTGACACAGCTTGCCACGCCATTTATTGAGCGTCCGTGAACCCGTGTCCTGCCAGTGGCAAAGTACACACATTAAAATACACGCATGGACACACACAGTGACACACACAGTGACACACACAGTGACACACACTGTGCGGGAAAAACACCTTCAAATAATAACGTTTATGAGTTGTTAAACCGTGTCTGTAATTACAGTGATGAAAGGAATAAGTGCGGATTAACAGAATATAGAGCAATATTAATATACGTCATATTTGGAAAGTCAGAACCAGCCAGTGTTAGACACTCATCCTCTCGTCACTCTTTACCCAATCAGAGAAACACGAATATATTTGATTTGTAATAATATCAACAGAAACAAATCTGTAAATTGTTATTAATATTTAAGAAGGTGAAACTAAAATATACATTTTGAAGAACAAAAAGATTTTAAAATAAACAATGTCAAATCTGAGAAGCTACAACTGGTAAAATAAAAAGCATTTTTGCTTCATCAATGACAGTAAATGATAAATATCAATGATTAAATCCTAAATATGTTCATTTGCATCGATATAAAACAAAGAACAGCAGCAAAGTCAAACATCTGAGAATCAGGAACCAGCGAATCTTCATTTTCTTAATTGCCAATCAAGTAAATATTAAAACGTTTGTCAAATACTTGGACTCCTCCGAACTGAGCTGCTCAACGATGGAGCCTCGTGTTTTACACGACTGTAAAACCAGCAGAGAGCCTCACTTCAGTGTTTATTGTGTCTGAAGCATCCGACGCTGCGTCTCCGCATCAAGGACACGATCTGCCTGCGTGATAATCCGCCAGTGAATTATATAGCGGCTGAGAATGATGCGGTGCACTAAATATCTACAAAAGCCCCATAACTGATGTGAATGAGGCTTTTCAGAGTGACTTGGGAGGCAACACAATGGGAGAGGAGTGACCTTGCAACGGAGAGGGGCCGCGAGAGAAAGGCAGCGATTATGTGGTGCGTGAAAGCCTCGGCTGTTGGGGGGAGCGGAGGAGGCTACGACACAGGGAGGGAGGGAGGGAGGAGGGAGAGGAGAAAGGGGGGAGATCATCACTCCGCAGTTTGCCTGTGGAGACGCAGGAGGCGGAGATGGAAGGAGGGACGGGGAAGGGACACCGCACTCCCTCCTCCTCCTCCGGCCTCCCAGGACTGGAGATGTGAAGTTACCACACAAACACAGCCACTGGGCGGTCACTCGGCCACACTGGTCCACAGCCAGGCGTTTTAACTAGTGATACAGAGGCTCGCATACGGAGAGACACTCCTTCCTGGTGTATTTTGGGCCTTTCATCCAGATACCCTCAAGTGGATTTAACTCCGCAGAGTGCTGATATGATGTGCTTGGATTTCCTGTGTGTCTGCGCGTGTGTGTGTGTTTGTGTGTTTTTCAGGAGGAGAGATAAAGTATTTTTTTATGGGTATCCGTGCTTTGTGTCAGGGGATTGTAACGAGTGAGACGACTGTGACAAGTGTGCAACTGTATGTTTGTGTGTCTCTGCGACGGTGGCTGTCAAAGACAAGGACAGACACACTTGTTCTTTTATGAGAGGACCTGGTGGAGCTCCGCTGGGAATGAGATGTCAGAGAGAGGAGGAGAGGAGAGGAAGAGGGAAGGAGAGGAAGAGGATATTAACAACTGAACCTCCTGCTGCACAAACTCAGCTCCAATTGACGTCATTATTTCAAGATGGCGGCGTGCGTGTGCCAGATATTTCAGCGTCATTTTCGAACGACCGCAGGAATTGAAGACGTCATTTACGGTTTATGTTCCTGACCTTTACGACATTACGATGCCAGCACCGGCTAACGTTGCCCCTCACTATTCCTGGGATATTTTCAGCCTTTAGTACATAACGTTTAAAGGCACCAGGAAACACGAGAGGCCGAGGGACACGGACGCTGCAGCTCACGGTCAGCGTCTTCGCCCCGAGGCGGCCAGGGCGCTGCCAGACGACCCTGAGGTTTATTGCTCGCACCCTGGACGCAGCCGTCCTGTTGGAATGTATCCGTATAAAAGCCGATCCAGGGACGGGGCAGTGTAAAATTATAGCTCCAGCTATAAATGCATGTGGCTTCGGTCCATGCTGTAAACTTGCACCTATAAAAATAAGTAAAAATAAATGAATGGGTTGTATCATTTAAACTGCTGCAGCGGCACAGCAGGAAGGAGTCGTATGGATCGTTAGGGACAACCTGCTTTGTCGTTCGGTTCGGAGAAGACTGTAATATCGTGCTGGTGAGATATCAAAGTGTCAAATAAAGACAAATCAGAGAAGTAACATCCAATCTGCTGAAAGAAGAAGAAGCTTTTTCGAGGGTCGTATTTCAGAACGATTTTTTTTTACTGTGGAGCTAATGAAAGAGAGATTTGACGGATGCTTTGCAGAGATATCGTGAAATCACACAGAAAGCAAAATGCAATATTGGTGTTTATTCAATTTGAGCTAATTTGATGGCTGTCATCGTCATCGTCTGTCCGTGTGGGACGTGTGTGGGGGGGGGGGGGGGGCTGCCACCTCATCAGCCAGTCCACTCATGCCCCCGCCGCCCCTCCACCGTGGGAGCTTCACATTAGAACAGAATGAGCACAGTAAAAGATTTCCACCTTGGTTTTTACTTTTTCTGTCTTTTTACTCCCTAGTTCTCTCTCCACCCCCCCCCCCCCCCCCCGCACCTCAATTCTTTATTGCCCATGAGGGGGGCCGGTTCTTTAATTCCTCCATTTCCCCTCTTTGACTTTGAATTAATGTGCGCCGCTCTGAAACTGGCAGAGACAGGAAGTGTACTTCCCCCGCTCTGAACCCTGCCTCTCTCGGTTTCTGCGTGGCAGAAGATGTGAGCTCGCTCGACGTGTTTGATTTCGAGACACGGCTTGAAGTTTGAGAGTCACGGGGGACGTCTCTTGTATTTTACATGGTAGCTGGGGGGGGGGGGCAACGAGCTGTGAAAACACCACTTAATGTTTCTGGTTTTGAAATTCCATGTAAGGTCAGGCCCGGCTCAAAGGGAATCGGCAAACAGCTGCTCAGGAAACTGTTGACACGCGGTTTCTTCATTTGATGCAGTTACATCCGAGATGCCAGAGCAAACAGGATTATGATTTTTATGTTTTTCTAAATCAGGAACACATGAAAATCAAAGCAGAGAGCATCTTTTAATCAAGCTACATCATGTGACAATGACTTGCACGTCACATGATGACATATGAGGGGTTGTTTCAGAGGAAGATGGCGTCTACTACGAAGGATCTGCTCGGTAAAAGGAAGCAGGCGGCGCAGCATCGTAACCCAGCTCCTCCTCAGCTCGTCTCGTGGACAGCCTTGGCAGAACGTCTCATAAAGGTAAACTCTTCTCGCCACACCCCCAGTCCATCACCAGCTTCACGGGCCACAGCTCCAGCATATAAAAACACCATCTCTCTATCCTGAAGGATGGACTAAATCAATTTTCTCCTTTTTTGATATCCCTTCTCTTCGGCTGCCTCCTCTGTCTGCTCCTCTCAACTGTTCGTGATGCGCTGAAGTTCAGTCTGGGATTTGAAGTTTGCAGGGATGCTGTCTGGAATATTTTCTGGCCGCATTAAAAAAAAAGTGAGGGAGGTGCTATTGGATTTCTGGTTTGAAATAACAAATCCAATGACCTTTGCAGCTCGGTGTGTCTCAGTGTTTTTGTATCTGTGTCCCGCAGCCAAAAAAAGATAAAGACAGATGAAAACTTCCCAAGAAATCAAATATTGTTTACTTCTCTCACATTAGATCATTTTATTGACATGCAGCAATTTTAGTTTGGACATAAAGTGGTGTAAGAATTCATCTTGAAGATTGAAATTGTATATTTGTATATCTGTGCATCGCTGTCTCTCTCCCTCGTCTCCTTCGGCAGCACCGGGAGGAATCCTGCCACGTCGGTGGGCCGTCAAAACACCCATAAAGATTTCCTGTCCTCGCGAGCAGCCAGAGCTTCTATGGTAATTCTTGCAATATTTCATAGGGCACAATCCGAATATAAAAAAATGCACCCGCTGTTTTCCTGGTGATTCAGTTTCGTGTAAATGACGCCTCACGTTTCATTTCCTCTGGATTTGTATTTGTACCTCAAACGTTAAAGTTCAAACTGCACCTGTGAGACCATCTCATGCCACAAAAATCTATAATCCACAATCTATACACACGTTTTACAGTCTGCAGAACGACAGAGAGTCAGAGCCGAGACGCTTCAGCAGAAGAGAAAACACAATATGCATCGATACGAGAGAGAAGCCTGTCGACCAGGAGGAATAATCCTCTGCCACAGGTTGTTTCCTTCTTTAAAGCGAGCAGTGGAGCTGATGTTCAGCTTTCCTCTCAACCACACGCTGGTGGTGTTAACAGATTCTTTCTATTTAAAGTAAACAACTGTCGACAAGTGTCCTCGTGATATTTTAAAGTATCAGGTAAATGGAAAAGAAGTTGAACACAGTGTTTAAACTGTGGAGATTTGACTCCGACAGCGACTCAGAGCCTCATTAACTCCACACAGTCGACATCCACCTCTCAGAAGAAATAAGTCAACAAGCGCCGCGTATGATCTTTACGCTGATGGACGACACAGCCAGAGCTATGAACCTCGCATCAAAACAGATTGAAGAGGAGCACGTGGGTTTAATAGTGTATTGATGGCAGCCCCTGCCTCGCCCGGGCCACGGTGACCCCACTTTGACGGCGACATCGGCAGGGCCAGCCAAGGCCACCGCTTAATGCCGCGTGGCTAATCACCGCAGAATCCACCTAAGAGCGGCTGCGTGTGTGTGATTGTGTGTGTTTATGCGAGTTCGAGGATCAGAGGAAGATAAACTGTGCGTGGGTGTGTGCACATTCAAACGTCTATCCAGTCACACGGCTCGGTAATTAGCCAAAAATGAAAAGCAGCGGCGAGGTTCAAATGTTTGGCAGGTATTAATTAATCGCTGATGGAAACACAGGGAGGATGGGGGTCAGTTCATTTCCTCGCTCTTATCTGCGCCGCGCAGGAAGCCGCTCACACAGAATGTCATGTAGCGGCGTGTGTTTGTGACTGGCGTGCTATCAGCGTGCAGGGAGAAGACTGGAGACGTTTGGCAGTGGAAGATGTTTTCAGAGGAAACAAGCCCTTTCGGGACAATTAGCAGCTTCTTCCCACCGGCTTGTCACCGGGTTTGACAGGTGATGTTTTGGCTTAGCATCAAAAAGAATAATCTGTCCCTGCATTAAAAAGATCAGAGGTGCATGGAACACCTCCGATACACAAGTTAAAGTACCAGAAGGTTCATTTAAATAATCACACAAATAAAAGCACAGGAGTTTAATCAACTAAATTGCAAAGTTCTGCTAAACATGCAGCAACTTGTGTCTTTAGATAAAAGTTTAGGTTCCATAGTTGGGTTTGCCATGTGGGTATTACTGTGTTGGCCCTGTGTTCCAGGGAACTGTGCAGTTTTCAGAAGGCAGCAGGATCGAACCCCCGCCCAGTGGCCGAAGTGGTGCAGTCTCCACTGGTACGGCGGCTGTACCACTGTCCGCCATTTTTAAGTACAGTACTGAAGTATATTATCGCTTCGCACCACCGGAGAAGATTCGATTCTCTGGCTTTGGGTTTAGTTTCAGCCGATTTTTCAAATCCCCCCAAAAATTGTAATCGACACTGCTAATGCACCAAAATGTGCAAATATCCATATCCATATTTAAGCTGTGTGCAGTCGCTTCTTCTGTGTCTGCAAATAATGAGTGCATTTGCATTCCAATCAACTGCACGGCGTCATAAACACAATGAATAATCCATGTTTCATGGAATTGAGGCATAAACCAGATTTACCATATGACGCTCGCACATAATTAGGTAGAATCACAATAAATAAGCCATACATTACTCATGACTAATGCAGGGGGTCCTTCTGCAATCGCATTGGGAAGGAGGGAAGAGGGCTTACCTAGAGGAGAGGGAGAGAAGAGAGGAGAAAGAGTGATCATCATGTCAGTGTCACGCTATTCATAATTAATGTCCCTCAAGGGTGAAACTCGCAGACGGTGTTGCAGCATGAGGTGTAAATATGAGCTAGGTATCACATTAGCTCGCCAACTGTTGCAGAAAGCAACTTAAATCCATCAGGCGACGGCGTTCTGGGTTGTTTCTGCCGATTGTGAGAACAGAACCCGAGGCTGGCTGGAGTTTGTGACCGAGCGGCGCGCGCTCGCTCCTCCAGCAACAAAGAACAGCGTTTCAAAGAGGAGAGAGAACTCCTTTTGACAGCGGCCTCCTGTCAGGAGGGTGATTTGTTTCGGTAAAAGCAATTTTCTTTCAAAAAAAAAATGTATCTGTTAGTTTCCAGATAAAGTGCAGGGTGCAGATAGCAGGATCACCATCGCAGCTCGGCGCAGACACTTGGAGTGTGTACGCAGGGTTGAACCACACACTCACACACACATATTTATTCAGCACACACATACTCCCTGGAAGCTCTGGGTCTCTGCAGTGAATATAGGCCAGTAAAGTAAATAAGCCACTCTGATCTTTATTTCAAAGGAAGAAATATGATGTTTATCGCAATAAAGTAAATGCAGAGAAATATGTCAGAGCTCCTGCACGCAGTGAAGGTGAGAGGGAGAGGGAGAGCGAGACGGGAACAGAGCGAGTGTGTGTGGGGAAGAAAGAATGACACTGCAGGAGCAGGAGAGCCTCGGGGTTCCTGCCGTGCTCGCATTGATTTCTCATTAGTAAATTCAGACCTCGATTTCATCAACCCCGCCACAGAGAGACGGCTAACGAAGGCATGGCAGCTACTTTGGTCTTATTTCCCACCAGAGGGCAAATTTCCCCTCTTCTTTAGCTGGTGATTAGGAAGGGAAGAGGATCTGGACTCAGTCTCAGGTAGGAAACCTGCTGCGAGGCTTTTGACCAGCAGGTCTCTGCCCAATTAGCCAGTCCCGCAAAACAAAAAAATAGAAAACAGAGGATTTCCTGCAGCATTCTGCAGAGATTGCTGCTTCATTAGCTGGCGTTGCACTGCTCCTGCATGCGGAGCCACTGGAGAGGGGATCCTGGACGAGCGCGGAGGACTTACAGAGACGCCAGGTATCTGACGAATACAGAGAAAACCTCAACCCACTTCTGAGCAGCGGAGAAAACCCTGGTCAGATGGAGCCTCTCACTGTCTGGTCAGGTGTGATGATTTCAGAGCATGCAGCGCTCCCAGGCCGCAGCGTAATGTGCACTGAATGGTTGGTTAGCTGCATCTTCTGCAGCAAATTGGACAGGGCAACTAAACTTAGGTGTGTTCGCTTGGTCGGGCACATTCATCTCGGAAAATATAAAGAGCCCTCATTAGATGGCACGGTGTACTCTGCAGAGCTCCTTCTTCTTTACGGAGCGCTTTATGAGAATAAAGATTGGTTTTATCTGTCAAATATCATATGGGGGGGGGGGGACTGCATGTTTAGTGGGCATGTTATAGAGAATATTGTGTTTTATTGCAGCTGGAGTCGGACAAAAGAGACACTGCTGCTGATGTATCAGCCAGAAGATCAGGCGGATTGGAGCTGGATAGGTTTTCATATCTAACATCAATGCACTGGACGGCAATGAAAGAGCGAGCGTGAGAGAGAACGAGGGAACAAGAGAGAGGGAGCTGTGTTATTCACCAGCAGATAAGTGCATGGAGATGAAAGAGGTTGCTATTGATCTTATCGAAATAAAGAGGGTCCATCTCTAACGGACGCGTGCGCACACTGATGCCCTCCCCTCGCACTCGCACTCACAGATGGAGACACACACACACACACACACACACACACATTCTGCTGCTGCCTCTAATTAATTCAGTTCCCCAAACAAAATAACTGCAGAGGCACGAGGTAGCACATATGGGTGTGGTGGTGGTGCACTCGGCATCAATCTGAGACAGCCGGCCTGAGGACTACGCGAGCGGGTGAACGGCTGACCGAGCAGCTGCCCAACGCCGCCAGACACCTGCCCGCAAAGATGAAGACGGCCGCGAGGCCTGGGATAACGATTATTGGTCGTGGACGCAATTAGAGTGGAGATTAGTTGATTAGTTGTTTATCCAGTGAGGAAGTTCCCTCGTGTTTGGGATACGAGGGAGGAACGTGGACAGAATCTAAAAACAATCTTTTTGGGGGGTTTTGGGAACAATAAAAGCAACTTTACATTAACTTCCCCTTTAGGAAAATGTGATTGAGCCCGATTACACGACGATTAATCAGAAAAATACAAATATAATTGATGGAGAAAGATTTAAGACGTGTAAATATTTTTAAGATTTGACTCGTGGTTCCTGGCTTTGCTGCGAGGAGGGAATTGAACCCTCATCATCAGTAAATAAATCATTCTCTCGTCCGTCATCCTGGAGGCAACGGCGCCACTTTTCACCCCAGTTATTTTAATAAAATGCAAACTTCTCCTCTCGCGTCGTCCGTCAGACAAACAACGGCCTCTGCGGCGGAGGCGGTTCGGAGGAGAACAGCAGGCGCAGCGCATCCTGTGATCACGAGAGTCTATCTGATCTTCTTCTTCTCTTTCCTCCACACACACAAGCTCGTGCTGCTGCAGCAGGCGTGACTGCGCACAGAGGCGCTGGATGAGGCGCAGAGCGAGGCGTGTGTGTGTGACGGACTGACGGAGGCTCGATGCGTTGATCTTCATCAAACCGGGCCCTTGGGGACGGGGGATTAGCGGGGGAAAGCAATAACTAGTGTCCCATGTGGATCAACGCTAATGACTTGGAGTTATTTATGTATTTGCATTTCAATTGACAAACTGTGATTCTGTAACTTCCTCCTGGAAACTAACCAGCTTTCCTGACACACCACACACACACCACCACACCACACACACACACCACACACACACCCACCACACACACACCACACAACACACACACACACACACACACACACACACACACACACAGACACACACACACGATGTGAGCGAGCTTCACCTCGCCGAGTGTCACGACGCCTGAAAGTTTACCTCAGTCGGGGAATCGCTGCGAGGCACAGTCATAAAATAAAAATGATGTTGTCTTTTCCGAAACCCACACGGTTTGTTTTGTTCAAATTGTGAAGCAGCTCCGGTGTGAATAAGAAGGTAACGTGCAGCTCGGACGAGGGAAATAATTCACCAGCATGTGTTTTCATGTTTCTGTCGCTCTTTTGAAAAGCATAAAGTTTTATTCAGCTGGAATGAATGAATTCCCTCGTCTCCCTCCCTCTCATCCCAGGATCCCAACAGGGATTCCAGGACGAACCCCATGCCCTGCAACCTCCCCAAGAGGAGCCGGGAATTTTCAGTGTTGTGTGTGTCTGTGTGTGTGTAGTTGTGTAGCAGACATGTGTGTGAACATCTCGCTGCCTCACACTGGAGGAGAAATGCCCTCCAAGCATAATTGCTATGGATTTCCCCGCTGCATAAACGGCGTTATCACAGTTTGTCTAATTGTGAAAGCTGCGATCAGCATAAAGAAAGGGTGAGCCTCGTTTGTGTGTGTCTGTGTTTGTGTGTCCGTGTTTGTGTGTGTGTGTTTGTTGGGAGCTGTTTTCCCTCTCCTTCCCATCATCTTCATCGCTTTATCATCATAAGAGTAATTAGCTTAAAGGTCGGATTTGTATAAAGAGAGAAAGTGGATGAGGCAGCCGAAAAGGAACTTAAGGGTTTGTCAGATGATGACGCAAACACGCCAATGGACACGCGTGGCACTCGCATGTAACATGTGACTCAGGTCATGTGTCTACAACACGTATCATCCACTGCACAAATGCCGCCATCTTGTCTTGTATCCACAACGCCATCATTCTCTTTCCTACAATCCTGCGTACGGAGAGATAACCCGAGATGTTTAAATAAGTCATGTAACACCAGGGATCCAACGCCTCCTCCTCGACGAGCACCCGTACACATGTAGATTCAAACTTTCCCCCTCAAGCCAAACGTCAGCTTTAACCAAACCTCTTAACTCTCAACAAGACACGTCTCCCTGAACCTCAAACCAGATCCACGCCACCTCCAGCAGTGATTATCTATTCATCCCCTCTCCTTCCTCGCCCTTTTCATTGTGCTACAGCGTCTCATGTGTTGCGTCTGGAGACCTCGTCTTCACTGTTCATTTCATCCCCGATTGAAGCGTGGCGGCTCGGAGCTTTTGCCCTCGCGGTTAAACGAGTGGAGCCGTTCTGTGAAGTGAAATCCACCCGGGCGGGGGTGGCCTCGCCGACACCAGCTATAAAGATGCTGGTGTTCATTTTGTGCCCTGAAAGCCTCTGGGCAAAAGAAAAACCGAGTATCCAGCTCCCCCGCTGTGACGTTGGTAATATATGAGGATACAGTTCTGTTGACATACGGAAAACACATCCTGTAAAAACAGCTGTTGAATAAATAGAGAGAGAAACAGCAGTAGATAACCGATCGCCTGTTTAAGTGTGTATAAAGATGGACGACACACGTTTCCACTTCTTCCCACACATCCCCGGAAATTGGAACCACCATCTTTTGCCTTAGACTTGATTTGGAGTCTGTGCAGCGGTGACGGTGGAGCGGAGCCGAGGTATCGAGGTCCACACTCAACCAATCACAAGTCGCAGCAGTCAATCGTGAGTCTTCAGTCCCCCCCCCCCCCCCCCGCTGCGACGTGGGGAACATGCAGCACGAGGACGTGGTGCTGTGGACGAGCGGTGGAGCCGGTGCATTTGCATCCTGTAAAAGCTTCCGTTAAACAAAGTGATTCATGTTCCACTAGGAGGGATACAGCGGTAGATAACCCATCGCCTATGGTCAGCCTTGTAAATGAAGGGGGGGGGCGGTGGTGAAGGTGCCCTTGAGAGATGTGTGCGTGTCTTCAGTGTGTGTGTGTGTGTTCAGTGTGTGTGTGTGTGTTGAGTGTGTGTGCGTGTTCAGCGTGTGTGTGTAACCCAGCGGGTGAGGCAGGCAAAGTAGAGGGAGGTTTGATGTCTCCCACACATGAACCATGATTAACACAGTTGGGTTTCAAAGATCTGAGCGCCGCCAAGAAATGGTGCTTAACTGCACTCGTGAGCGCACACACACACACACACACACACACACACACACACCAGCGTGCACGCAACACACACACACACGTGGACAAATACTCCCACATTCAGAGACGAGGGATGACAGACACAGGGGAAGGAAAAAGGGCCGCTAAATTACAGCTCGGCAGCCGTGCGCCGCGTGTATTTAAATATGCCATATTACAAATCATTACGCTCTATTCATTCTCTGCGTCGCTCTTCAGACAATAGCTCTCGCTTCAAAACAATTAGAGCGCAATGACACAAACGCTTGATGGAAGTGGCTCCGTTAGTCACAACGACCGGGAAATTATACAAGTGATTAATGCACAGACTTGGTGGTCTCGCACTTTTCAACAAAAGCCAATTGAACCCCCCCCCCCCTTTCCTCCTCCTCCTCCAACGCCGCCGCCGCCCGCCACCATCCCCGTCCACCAACCCCTGCACCCACACCCGTGTGATTGAACCGTGGCGTAATCTGTCATTCAGTGACGGCGACTGCCAAAGATTTCATTACAATAGGAAGTAATGTTAGAAAAGCAATTATTCCGCTCCCATAATGCACTCCTCCAGCACGACGGTGACCTTTTCCGTCTGCGATTGTTCATTTTCACAAAGTGATCTCCGTGGTGAATTTACATGAATATCACTCACTTCAGGAGAGAAGAAGTAATCTCACCTCGCGTCTGTTTCCCTGTGTGGGAGGACGGTAAGTAAACTCAATCAAGTTCCTCCAAAGTAAAATGAAATGGATTCTCTTAGAAATCATTAACTTGTATAACTGTTCTCTTAGTTAACGAGTCGTGGTTGATTTGGCGACACCTGCAGTTACAGGTGGTAACGGCAGGTCACTCGCTGCTGGAGGCAGCGAAATAAACTATTCAATAAAGACGTCAAACAATAATTGTCCTTTTCCCATCATGAGTCATCATAAGGGAAAGGAACTGGTTACCTGGCAGCTCTTCATCCCAATCCTCCATTATCCACTGACGTCATTTCATTCATGTCATTCATTGATTATTAATATTTTTCTTATTTTAGAAACATACTTTTTCCTGAGCTCACTGACAAACATGTTAGGTTTCCTGTGATTATTTCATATTAAAAGTTCCCTCGTGTTTTCACCACATAACAGACAAATGGTTGAGAAAAGCACGATATTAGAAAAAAATTGTACAGACGCACTGACCTTGACCCTTTGACCTTTTGACCTTCGAATTCTAAAAGTTAATCTTTTCATTTGATGTGAGTTTATAATACTGAATCCAGTTTGTGTGAGTGGGCTTCAGCAAAGCTCTGAGCCGCAGTGGTTCAGAAACAACCCTGAGATGAACTCGATCCAAAAAACTCGGATTTATCTTCAATAAGAAAGCGCCGCCCTGTGACCGATTGGGGTCAGTTGCATGGCGGACGTCTCGAGCTTCTATCGCTCCACGACCGCGGCATCGCCCGCATCGCCCGGGAGAATTAGCCCTCGCGTGTTCGGGAAGGAAACGGACGAGGCGAAGTTGAAGACATGCAAACTGTTCTCACCCCAGTTAATGCGACACGGCGACACAGAGAGAAAAACAGAGTAAAGCGCGGTGTCAAAGTTTTTGTGAAGGGCAATCAAGCGCTGCGGATAAAGTGTTGTATCTGTAACATCTAACTGCCTCCGCCTGCATCTGAACTCGTCCCCCCCCCCCCTCAGTGTTTGTGCTACCCCTCGCTGCGCAACCTCTTTTTCTCATTCTGCCCTTCTCTGTTTGATTTCTCAGAGCTTGTCATCCCGGGCCCCGGCGTGTCCAAGAGACTCCGAGCCATTAAATATTCATCCGCTCTCATCAATTGCTCCCCCAGTCCGTTTGGAGGAGGGGGAGAAAAATGACATTGAATTATTCAGGGCCCAATAAGGGCTATTTCTGGCGCCCGGGATGAGGTGGTGCAGGCGGTGTTTGTGTGTTTTGATGCGGCGGCGGCTCCGTTAACTCCGTGTCCATCCTCAGCTGACATAATTACAGGCATTACACCATTATGCAGGGGTCATCAAATGCCCACTTTTCTCCTGACTGCAATTTCCCCATCATTGCTGCACGGCTCAAAGGCTTCAATAGATCAACTAAATCGCTATATGATGTTCTGTGTGCAAAAAAGATTTTGTCCTCGCGCACAGATAAGGAGTGCGAGAGCTCCCCCGCAGAAATAAAACATACACACAGATTAAAGCTGACCTTCTATAATGCCTCACCCCTTTAGTCTCAGTGTCACGCCAGAATAAAGCCGCTCGGATCAGAGAGTGAGCGACTTCACACGCTCTCGTACCAGGAAGCGGCACAGGGCCAGGGAAGAGAGATCTTCACAGAAAAGAGAGATCACAAACACAAATCAACATCTTTCCAAAGCCAGAGAGAACATCCAGTCTCGAGAAGCTCATTTAAAATGGACAGATCGTGGATGATTTGCTTTTCAGAGGCCGGGGAGCAGCGTTTTCTCTCTCGTGGAGGAAGGAGCGAGCGTGATGAGCAGGAAGCAGAAGGCGGCGAGGGGAAAACATCTTAATCACACTCTGCCGAAGTGAGGACGGTTTCTCCCGGCTCGCTGGGTCACGGAGGTCCCACTCCTCCGTCCAAAGATAGTAACATCTGAGGCTAATTTGCCCAATAAAAATGTCACTTACAGATAAGTATTATGAGCTGCGTGCTCATTATTCTGAAAGGATAAGGATGGGCAGTCAAGTGTGAAATTTCGACACTGGCACAAGGGGAGGGAAACCACTTAGCGGCTGAACGCTGCACCCAGAGACCCGGGGCTCCGGCTCCACAGAGACGCAGTTGATGAAGGTAAATGACGGCCACAGGTCCACATGTACACTATTAGATATTTTTCTTTAAATCAAAAAACATTTGCAAGTCTTCTTCCATCTTTGATGTGGAAGACCGAGGCCTCGACTTTGTGCTGTAAAAAATAATGAATGTTCGAACTGTTATAGTTTTATTTTATGATGCAGTGAGTCAGAGGCCGCCTGCAGGAGCTCTGTTTTCAGTGGGTAAATAAAGACAACAAGCTCTTTATTGCCCTAATACCACTAATATATTCTTTAGTTCACTTGTTTTAAAGATTCTCTGACAAATGTTACTTTCTAACTGATGTAGGTCACTAAACGTGGACAGAAACTTAGCTTTACAACCTATTATCATTTTTAAAATCTATGAATTCAAAAAGTTTCATCCTAGATGACATTTACAGGGATGTTTCCCAGTCAGGACCTAATTTATTCCGACGTCACATCCCCTGATCCTGCAGTTCATTCCCTTTATTCCCCATTGAAACACACGCAGCACGGCTGAGCGGCTCCACCTCTCCCAGCAGTTAACGTGGATCCAGCTTGTAACTGGGATTTTATTTGGAATGCGTCCTCATGAATAATGTTTGAAACCGGTCGGGGGAACATGTCACCAGCGATGATATAATGTGACCACGTTTAACTATTCATTAATATTTCCTCCTTCTGTTAAAACTCATGTTCAACCTCAGCGCTAATTAATTACCCGCAGCCGATATCTCAAAGCGTAACCTTCTTGCTGCTGTGCCAGACACGCGGAGGTCACCGCAGGTCACAGATTCAGCAGCACCTCGACCAGCGGAGGTCACGTGGATGTCACATAAGCATATAGATACCATCTGTACGTGAGGGGAGGACGTTCTGCGTCTCTCTGAAGGATGAAACCCCCCCAGATCAGCCCCGGAGCCCCTGGACCTGAGTAATGAAAACAATTAACGTCTCTAATTACCATCCTAAATCAGCGCTCAACACGCTGCCCATTGATTTGATAGACTCCCTGAGTTACGAGCGGCTCCCGATCGAACGGCGTGTCCTGCGTAAAATGCTTTACGGCGAGCCGATCCAGCCTGCCAGCCTCTCGCAGGGAGAATAAATCTCAGGCATATAGGCACAGGAAGGCCCGCCATCAAGTCAGAAAGGTCTGAGGGGACGCACGCATCTGGCAAACGCCGCCGTCCAAGTGTGGGAGCTAATTGCTGTGAGGTAACGGCCTAATCACTCAGCGACTCCATGATCGCTGCAAATGCTATTTGTAAATACAACATTTGCTGATGAATACAGGTGTTTAGCACTTGTCTCAGTCGGGAGGATGGAGACGTTCAAGCCACTAGGTGTCCCGATGTTAACTGGGGGGGGGGGGGGGGTTACAACCCAGAAAGCTGAGATAGAGTATCAGTGTTTAACAAGTGCATCAGCTCTGTTTTATTAGCAGAGCGGCCGTGTTTTATTAAGCAGATAACATGTAGAACAAGATTAAAAACAGAGCACGCTTGTATTCTACAGTGCGGCCGAGGCTCAGGAGGATAAAGGGAGAGAGGGATGGAGAGGCGGAGAACAAACGGAGAGAGGGCAAAGGAGAAGAGCATCTCTTTCCTTCTTCCTTTTATTTCTATGGTGTGTCTTTTTCTTTTGTAGGATCTGCACTGTAGCAGTGACAAGAGAAATGTTAACTGGCCTGTACATTGGAATAACAATACCAGCGCTGACAGGCAGATAGCTGTTGACAAAGCCTCCCCTGACAGAGCCACGCAGGAGAGGGATACAAAAAAAATAAAAAAGAGGAGCCGGCGTCTGTCCTCGCAGCGTGAAACACCAGAGCTGCAGAACAAATAACACAGGCAGCCGCACGGCCCGGTGACTTCTCTCAGACAAATGCACACCTACGTGGTATTCTGAAAAAGGATGCTCAGGTCTGATCAGATGCAAAACACGCCGGAAGGATTAAGCTGTTTGCAACACGGGTGATAGGATATCTCCTCCTGCATCACAGCTTAATAACAGCTAAGTACTCTGCTAAAGCATGACCCCATCCATCGATCGCTGTCCTCACCTGAACAGCACAAACACACAACACACACACACACACACGCAAAAGACACAATCTCGCACAAGCAAAAATACAGTGGCAATTTCAAGATAGCATCTGGGCGAGCCCGGGCCACAATCTCCTCGACGTGAGTGATGTTCGCTCATTTCCCTTTGGGGATGAACAAAAAAAGAGAAGAGCAGGAAAGTCTCTGTGCTTCTTCGACCACGAGGAAAAGATCATCGTGTTCGGAAGGAGAAATTCTACAGAGTCCACAACACAACACAGGATCGGGGGGGAGGAATATCATAAGGCTAAAAATAAAAATGTATTGATCAAGTTGTGATTCAATGAAGATTAATATACAGGAAGGATTTCAGGAGGCTGCAGTACAGAGCTTCTAAAGTAAAGACTGTAAATAAAGATGGATGACTCCCCCACATAAAGCCAAAACATCTGGATCACCCTCTGGTGGCTGGCTGCAGTATAGCACATCAACCCTGCACAACTAAGACAAATCTGAATACACGTCAAATAGATGGTTCACGTCATTTTAGGTCGTTCTTATCAAACTGATATTTGGTTTTAATTGGCCGAGCCTGACTCCCGATTGGTCAAGCACGTGTAGAGGATGAAGGTGACCCTGACGAGGAAGATGTTTGCACGAATATGAGACAAAAATGCAAAAATATGGATTCGCTTCAGATCGTTCAGCCTAACTAATGGTGCGCGGCCATGGACAGCCTTTCATTTCAAATGAGCCAATAACAAACGAGAGTCTGTCACTGGAAGTCTTACCGGAGCGCTTTGGATGAGTTAATCGGAGGAGCTTTTCATAAAAGATAAATAAAACAGCCAAGTAAACAGCCTGGAGCTGCAGAGAGTGTTGGCTCCGTCAGCCGGCAACAGGAAAAAATGCCAACCACACACAAACTGCTCCATCAACAAACAACATCATAAAGAGAGAATTTTATATGAGGGGACGGACGAGATGGGAGAAGATGAGAGGAAACTGAACCAATCCCTCTGGACCGACCTTTACAGCGACCTGGAATAAGTTGGAACCATCTTACTGGACAAAGAAACTGAGCGTGTTGGTGAATATCCAAATCAGAAAGACAAATACTGCACTAAATCCGTTTTATGAACATTAACTGCAATTTCATGTTGATTTGTTCCCTAAATAAATATTTTAAAAAACCGATCTGCACCACAGCGAACGGCTCTAATCGCCAACCCTTTCAACTCCGTCCCTCCCACCAGGCGCGGGGAACAACAGCTGGATGGAAGTCATCCAGCGAGTCCAACCCGCCCCTGCGTTTTGTTTGTGACGGGACGCAGGTGCTGCGGACACAATCCCATCCCTGCCAGCCTCCATGTCTGTAATAGACTGAGACAATAGACGAGCGGAGACAATGAAACAGCCGTATTTATGCTTGTCCTTGTCGCGTCGCATCAGTCTGGACGGTGCTGATGGAGCCGATCATGAAGAGCCTCTTTTGTGAGGTCTGTCGGCGGTTTGCTGTGGCGGGGTGGGGGGGGCGGGGGGGGCTGGCACGCCGTCAAAGCATGTGGGTACGTTCCCTATCAACGTTTGACACAGGCTTTTCAATGGGTGTGAGACAGATTCTGGCTCTTTGCTGGTTATAGCTGGTATTTCATGTTGCACAGTATCTTTAACAGGGAAAACTAATATTACAAGTTATTTAAAGAAACCAGAGATGTGCAATGTGGGCACGATAACATAACAAAGAGTAAGAGCCAAGAAAACACAAAAACAAAAGAGAGGACTTAACTAAACTCTCCCGGAGGATTGCGTGAGCAAGGAGCAGTTTGAAAAATATATAAAAAACAAAGCTGAAAAATCTGTCTAATGATGAGGAACCTTAATAATAAATGGTAAACTGTTCCAAAGCTGTGGAGCCGCTGGGGAACAACTCTATTTCATATCTCACAACTTCTTTGTTTTACACATTCTTGGATCTTTACCCCAACAAACACACAACGTAAACCGCATATGAACAAACATCTCTTTGTCATGTTGCCGATTACAAGATGGCGTCTCCATTGGATCTGCAAGTCGGCCCAGCTCCAGCCAGCACACTGTTCATCTGGTGGCGGACACCTCATCCAAAATTAGAGCGTGGCGTGGATTTCAAAATGGCCCCGTCCTGTGCAGCGCATCACCGCTCAGTGGAGAGTTAAACTGGGACTGGCACACGCAAACACCCCCCCCCCCCCCCCCCTCACCCTTGTTTACAATCTGTACAGTGCCAAGCTATGAAAGAAAGTCTCCAGCGTCGGCCTGAAGGATCCCTGGCCCCTCGACAACGAGCAACGTCGGTGCAGATCGATAACAGCGGATCATCGCTTTGTACGTACGGACACAAACACACACACACACACACACAACATGGTTAGTTTGTAACCTTGGACGCTATAAGGCTTGTTTTCCCCTGTTTCATTTGTCATCAGAGCCACAAGGACGAGAGCACAGGACAGATTTGTGCAGCGAGATGTACTGAACTTCAAATCCACCTTGAAATGGTGCAAGGCGTTGAAAGGAAAAGCATACAAAGACCCGAGACGCTGCAGATATCAACATTTCGAAAAACTTCACTTAAAAATGTGGAAATTGATTACTCGGCCTCCCCGTGGCTTCTTAAATTGGCCGCGGAGCAGAGGGTGAAACGTGTTACAATTAGTGTGGTTGAGAGGTGGGCCCAGCTGCTGCAACACGAACCTTGGTTCATGAGAGCAGCTGTGGCCCGAGTGGGGAGAGAATACTGAGAGACTCCCACCGTGCCTTCACCTATTGGAGGAATGTCTACAGCCAAAGGGTTCAAGAACAAATAACCACTACAGCGCCATCGATATCTGCTGCGTATCGATCCACCACCACCTCTGGCTCTCTCGGGCGGAATAAACAAACCACCTGGCTCCTTCCTCCTCAACTGCAGGTATTTTCTTCCACTTCTATCTGAATTTCATGTGTGGTCATTACATATTTTTCTTTTTCCATCTGCCGGCTGAACAGCAGGAGCCTTTTCAATACCGGAGAGGTTTATTTATTTTGTGGTGTGTATAAAAAAAGACGGGAATATAAGATGAACATGCCTCGCTGCCTCTCCGCCTCCTTCTCGCCCCGTAGGTTATGCAGCAGCTGACGGGTCCAGCAGGTGGCACATGGCGTTGTGGGTTGTGTGTATGCACGCATGGATAAAAATACCTTGACCCTGACACTAGTCCGAACGCTGCCTCGCATAGCAGAGATAGTCTCGCGGGTCCCAACTGTGCCTCCTCCATTCCAGCACACGTCTGGTGCTAAAGAAGTGGGGGGGGAATGGACCTTTACATGATCCCAGCGCGTCGCTAAAGCTCCACTTGGTTTAAAACACGCAGCCACACTTTGAACTCTGCAGTAGAAGTGATCCGCCGCTGCCTACATGAGGAGTTCTTCCTCATTTCTTTGAGATTCTTCAAATGCTTCATGTCTCTAAAATCTGTCCAACCTCAGCTGACGGGTCGTGTCAGTCAATAAACCATAATAAATGATAAAAGTACTGAAGTTGTGTTCAAATGTTTCTCACTGCTAAATAAACATGTGTACAAGGTAGTGAGGGTTAGGGTTTCTCTGCTGCAGAAAGAATGGATGTTCTGACTATTAGAGTTTTTATAGTTATCTGCAGCTGCGTAATAAAGACACAAGGAGAACAACACAACCTGTGGATGGTTTGGTTTATGTTGAAAAGACCAACAGGCTCCACCTGCGATGACTTGCATCTACAAACACCACAACACTATGAAAGAGTTTCTTATTTCATGAGTCTAGACACATGAAAACCTTCGGAGTTCAGCGTGAAGGCGAAGCAGCCTGGATGATAATGGAACACAACAGGTTGGAGAGAGCTGCCGTACGCTGTTTACTAACCTCGTTAGGTCTGCGCGGGTCAGGGAGGAGGTTTTACGTTCCTGCGAATCACCACAGATATCAAAAAGATTCTCAAATGTTTGATTTTGTCAGCAGAAAAATCTGCAGCGCTGAGATATGTAAAGACGAGTGAGAAGAGGAACAACAACCGCAGAGATGAAAAGATGCAACTGAGGAGGCGGAATCTATACACAAACCAAAATACGCTCAGCCCGGTTTCATAACTGACCCCGCGGACTGTTCTCCGCTCTCACTCAGGCATCTGGCGTCTGCTTTTCTACAGATGGTGAGAGAGCAGGTCCACGCTCACTGACGTGCAGAAACGGAGGTTTTCATTTTAGTCTGACTGCTACTGAGCTCTTCAGCTCTCTTGTGAGTTGCAGGCAAAATAAAATAAAATACACAGAGATGAATCTTGACTGATTTGTGGAGAGCGTGCATCGGCAGGATCGTGGAAATCTGCTTTCTAGTTTTTGCCTAATTTTCCTAACAAGCAATCACGAATCAACGGGGGGCGAGAGCGTGACCTTCTCGGTCGAGGTAAAAAGAAGAAACTCAAGAGGCATAAAAACCCTCGACTTGCACTATCGTGGCAGGTGAACCTCAAACACTGTTCTTTGAGGGGAAATGGCTCTTTTTTTTATTTGTCTTTTCTGTAGCGGCCCGCTGCAGCCGGTTAAAATCACTATGTTGGAGGTTTGGTTCCTGCCGCAGCTCAGGCACTTTGCTGTGACAGTGAGTGGTGCTCCGTAAGCACTTAGCAAGGCAGGTCCTCGACATCTACCTCCTCCAGAAACAATGGAGGTTTGCGGGGAAGAGACAGCGAGAGGGGCGGTCGATGTCTATTTTAATGCGCGGTGATAGACAGGCTGACAGCGGCGGCAACGGCGGCGCCCTTGTTCCCTTCCTCTTCCCCCGTTCCCTCTCCCTATCTCATCTTCTGCGCGGCTGCGATGGTGATGGGCCCACAGCTGTGACACATGTGGAGTGTATCTGTCACGGGACGAAAAGGCAATCGGTCGAGCCATCCGCTCCAATATGGAGGCATCTCTCGCCTGCTTGTCACGGGCGCGAAGAGGTCGTGATCAGGGAAGCTGTCGCCCACCTCCGCACACATGACAAAACGAATAGGATCTTCCCTTCGCTTCTCATTCCCAGCTTCTGTGCTACTATATTCTCTTTTTCCTCGGCAGAGTCATGAAAAGAAAAGGTTTTCCAGGGAGAGAGGGAACAGGGAAGACGCCTCCATCAAAAAGCAGCACTGTGACGTCAATTTTAATATTAAAAAATTCAAATTAACTTTAATGTTTGGGGCAAACCGCAGCCACCGAACATCCTTTAATAAAAGCATCCATACAGAAATACACTGTACGAGGACTTTTTGCACAGGCAGCACTTCACTTAATATAGAAAAATAAATAAACATATACAAATAATGGAGAGAGGGACGGAGGATACGAGAGAGCAGGTGCCAGTCTGCCCACCTCCTCTGCTCCGGGAAAACACGACACCTCTCTGACCTCTGTCTGAGGCAAACATACTTTTTATTTTAAAATTCAGATTCATTCTCCTGGATTGTTTCGCGAGTCTCCTGTGAGTCACAAGTGACATTTTCAATAATCCATCTATGATCTAATATAATGGATGACGTAGATCCTGCCCCGTCCAGGGAAAGGGATAGCAGAGGTTTGGTCGATGGGACGAGGGAATCGAACGTTGAACTGAGAGAAGGGGTGAGGGAGGATCGGCAGGAGAGGAGAGCAGCCGCTGCCAGGTTTCCTGCCTCTCTCTTTATCTCCGTCTTCCTTGCTGTCGTTTTTTGAAGCCGCAGTAAACACAGGTGTTTTCTGCTTTATACTCCAGGGGGCCCCCTCTGCCTCCCAGCTCCGCCCCCTCAGTAGTATATTGGAATGGCTGCTGCAAAGTTCCCATTTTTGTTTTACCGCTGTTGTCTTTACTTGCCACCTGTCTACACACACACACACACAGACACACACACTATCAGAGGCAGTCTTTTACTGTCCAGTTGTTGTAATCCGGAGCAGACAGGCTCGTGGCCTTCAGCTGCTACGCCAACAACAAAGAGCAGTGTTGAGTGATTGAGGGGTTTTTCACCCCGTCACTCGACTCCCGGACTACACGGGTGGGAGGACGCCTGCAGACAACACGCAGGGTAACAGTAGGGAAATAAATGACAACCCGACCAGCTTCATCTTCATTATCTCGTTAGCTAAATACCACAGACAGACAGTCAATCACCACAAGATGGCAGTGTCCATATCCGGGATACTCTGGCTTCATAGTGGACACGTTGTCCATCTTTATTTACAGCGCAGCCAACCAGCTACTAGTGTCTTCCTCGTTTTCACCCACAGACATGGAGAGGGGTATTGATTGAGCCTGCTCCAGATAATGTTATTATGATATATAGAAGATAGAATTACACATATAGCTCAGGCTGTGCATTAGAGGGCTTTTGAAAATGGATTTTTGGCAACTGAAACTAGATTCTGAGGCTTTAAGTGTCTTTTCCATTCTGAATTGTTGTGGTTAAAACTGCAGAAGAATCTTAAAAATCATGCACGACAATAAATGATGATGCTTTCCGTGCTCGACTGACACAGACGAAAGCAAAACAATAAAAACAACCCTGCAGCCTTATAAAAAAAACAACCCTACACCTTTGATTCACAAATGCTACTGTATGTGTGAGGCACGCCAAGTTTAGAGAGGGGGGGGGGGGGGATCCAGGGGCCTCCGACTGTGTGTGTGTGCACGTTGTGGTGCCAGCGCTGAGGCTTGGCACAAAGCAGGCAGTGCCACCAAGAGGGGTAGGTGCAATGGGGCATGGTCCATCTGGCCATAGTGGGCCGGACAGGTGCTACCTGTCAGCGGTGAGAGGTTCAGAGAGTGCGCTGCACGGAGAGGAAGAGGAGGAGGAAGAGGAAGAGGAGGAGGTTGGAGTTGCTCAGAAAGCACAGTAATGAAAAGATGTGTCGTCTGTCATGTGTGTTTACGTTGGTTATCATCTCTCCCACCGAGGAAAGCTCACACGAGTAAAGAATAACAATCTGCTGAGCTCACACACGAGAACAAATCCCATACAGATGTGCACACACACATAAAACACCTCATTACATCACCACTGTCGACCAGGCAGATTCCCTCCATTATCCGCAGAGATAAGGCAAACAGGCAGGCGCTGGGAGTCGTTAGCCAAAGCTCTGTAAACTCATCTGAAATCGACGTGGTGTGGAACAGCAGAGCTCAACAAAACTGGACAGCGAATTGCCAATCAGCGGAAAAAACACCCTCTCCCTCTGGCTCGCACACACCTGCACGCCGACTTCCTCGACCTTTGCCCGGTCCGTCTGTCAATTTGTGCAGCACCTCTCCATTAGGTGGGCGCTGACATGGCAAGTCCTGGCCCGAAAACAGTGTTGATGCTCATCATTGCTGCTAACAGTGTTAATGTAGGTCCACTCTGAACCCGCGGAGCCAGGTGGTTATTTTCTCACTCCCGGAGAAAGTGTGTAGTGATTCGACGCGGCGCTGCCACAATGGAGTCCGGCAGCCGTTATACATTGTTGTGACTGCTTGTCTTTCCAGGCAATCTTCCATGGTCGGGCAGTGGACGGAACAGCAATGTTTCCATTTTCCTATTAACACGCAGACACGGCGAGGATGGTTAAATGGAACACAAATGTTTGCAAAACAAAACCCAGGCTGAGTTGCCCTCAGACACAGAGGTAGAGGCCATGTGCCACCAGGTCATTTTTCATTCTTATTATGACCAGGCCCAGAGCGCTGAGGTCCGACACCTCTGCCCTCTACAGGAGGTCACCATTACAGATGTGTGTGTGTGTGTGTGTGTCCGTGTGCGTTTGATCTTGTTCGGGAGCAGGGACCACGACTGCACATGTGCCTCTTAGCGTCCGCACAATAATTCATCCGTCAGCCCTGAAGAGCGGAGCAGCGCGGCTATTTCTGCTCACCGTCACCATCAACATTACCTCCCGCTGCCCCCGTCAACTGCACACCACCCAGGAATCTCTCACACACACACACACACACACACACACCACAAGCGTGTTGTTCTGCAGGTCAGAGCCGAGTCCCAGTGTGCGGACTCATTGGCAGGCAGGGTGAATAACAGGAATTGCAGGGAATACTAAGTCCAAGAAGGGGCCAGTGTTATGCACTCTCCCACTATAGATAGAACATGGTCGAGGTCTTCACTCGGCCGTTTCACATACCCAACTAACAAGAGCGGCTCTGCCAGGAAGCGCTGCTGAAGAAGTCCCAGTAAAGAAGCTGTCTTTTAATTAGCCGTGAAGGATTTTGGTCCAAAATTAGACATAAATGACACTTTCTCTTTCTCAATGAGTGACGGAACAAAACTAATAGAAATTAAAGTACTTTTTTAGGGCGAATTAAGCTTCTCTGGATCCACCGCCTGAAAAAAATTACAACTCTTGTAAGGACTAGCTCCTCTGTATTACAACGACACTGAATAATGAATTCAATGAGTTGAATAATTGAACGTCAGGTAATGATTTTTCTCCCCCTCTGAACTGATAACACCGTGAATTCACATGTATTTAATAACGAGCATGAAGAGGATAATACTGCGCTCGTGCTCCCGTGCAAGCGGCGCCACTATTTACAGGCTTTTTACAAGAGTAATCCGTTTATTAATTCATAACAGGCGCAGCAATTCCTTATCAGAGGATTAACTCGGAGCACCTAACACCATGCAGGTATCAAACGGGAGCCACGGGTTGATTCGCTATCAAGGCTTTGGCCCGAGACAAGTGTTCACAATGTGGGCTAAATATACGCCAGTGCCCAGTCCCAGCCGCGACCCCCACTGACCCCTATCACGGCAATAATAGCCGTGGAATGAATTGTTAGCATGTTTGCTAAATGAAACGGGAAACCTCTTTAGCTCCTTTCCGCCGCGGCCCACGGAGCGGGCTTTGTTGTCCTGATAAACACAAACATGAGTTGCCAGGAGTTTTAAATGATGCCATATGGGAGGATATCTGTGAGTGTGTGTGGAGTCGCAGCAGCCGGCCCAGCAAGACTCTTTCAACTCGACAGCCAAATAAAGTTAAAGGCAGTTAGATAGTGGGAGCGGCGCAGCGCCAGAGGTCACGCTGCTTTGGATGATACTCGGTCTCCTCCTCCTTTTTTCTTCACAGTTTTCAACCAAACCACCTTAAATGGAGACAACTGGCGTCGAGGATATTTATATCAGGCCCGTCCGCGGACGAGCTGGACAGGAATATTCTCGGTTTGACCAGATTAGTGACATGTGAGAAGGGATTGAAACTCACTTCTCCCCTCGGAGTGCAGGCCTCGCTGAGTCGGACCATAATAAAGATGCATTCCTGATGTTGCATTCCAACAGAGTGTAACAACACTGCTCACGGTTAATGAGCAGCAGAGAAACGGCCGATTCCTTCTCCTGATTGTTCTGCCATAATCTTTTATGGAGTAAGATACAAAGAGCAATTAGCGGAAATAACCTCAAACATCCTTGATAATAGACAAACAAGCCGGCGCCTGTGATTGGCTGTGTATTCCGTGGAGGGTCCGCTTAGCAGCATTACACAATGTTCTTAAGATGATAAGTGCTTTAAGATATAATAAAACAACAAATGAAATGTACTTATTGAACCCGGGGGAACGTTTGAAGCAGGAGAAGGTTGCTGCAGTTTTTCAGTGTGTGTTCGCCGCGTGATAAAGTTCATCCGGGTGGATTCTCTCATCTGGATGTTCAGAATATCACGAACAGGTACGAGGAATTGCAAACAAGCCGGAGAGAAGATGGTCAAACGATGCTCGTAGTACAGTACTAAGTGTTTTAATCATAGAGATGAGAATAATAATTAGAGCCGGACTGATATTGATTTTTGGGGGGCAGAGCTTGATATCAATATTAGGGAGTAAAACATTTCTAATACCAATATATCCTGCCGCTATATATTTAACAAAAAACTTGGCAATAAGAAAACACAAAAAGCCAATATATAGGATTTTAATAGTAAAACAGATGTAGAAGATACAGTAAATAAATAAAGATAAGTTTGAAAGGCAAAGCAAACAAAAATAATGTCTCTCGTTGAGTATTTAAAGCAACTACAAATGATCCTCTGCTTCCTTCGCCAGTGGAATTATTAATGACTGAATTTCAACAACAACAAAACAAAAAAAGCCCGGTTCCTCAGCCCAGACGAGCGCAGGCCAACAATCCTAAACAAAGAGCGCGCTGCCCCCGGAGGCATTAAGCACAGAGGATAATCCATCCAGCCCAGCAGTGGCTCCCCACCACACTGGAGCTCATAAAAATCAGATAATTGAAAAGCCACAGCCTCACCTCCTCCTCCTTTCAGCCCCTGCCAAGTGTAACTGCAAGTGAGCAAATAAAAATCTCAGACGGCTATTAATAATTCATTTGCCTGATATCGACTCTTATTCCATTGTGTTTTTTCGCAGCTCATTAGAAGCTGTCCAGCTTGGCACAGTAATTGGTCAATAGGGGTGATAGATGACCGCCACACGCGAGCTCCTGAAATCCTTGTGCACAGGAGAAGGACGATGCCTCTGCGACTTGGGAACTGATTTATTATGCTCGATCCCTTTGGGGAATTTCTCAGGAGCGTCACGCTTATGGAGTCATTTCGTGAGAGTCTGTCTTTTTACGATGCCATCGTAATGGCTGTATCAGTTCATCGTATGATATGAAAAATATGGAAGTGTGATGTGGAATCTTACTCCACGGGGTGATTCCAATTCAAAGAGCTCTCGTTCCGTGTCATCCAGGCCCTGCGCCTCTCCGGGGTCCGTGATATTGTACAAAATAATAATAAAAATGCTGTCAGCCAGCCTGCAACAGAAATCAATGAGGACCAGCAACATGTTTCCTCCAACACACCTGAGTCCGAGAGGAATAACAAGCAGCTATAGACGGAGCGGGCGGCGAGGGAGGGGAGCGCATGTCACATATCATAAGAGGGAGCGGAGACGGAGGCAAACTATTCCAGACGCTGCGGAGTAATGAGCCGCTCGCAGACAAAACATTCACACATATCCATGGTGACCAGACGTCTGCGAAGACAGCGGGGAGATAACCACGTGTGCATGAGTAAAGTGCAACCTACACACACACACACAACACACCAGGAGATGACACGTACTTACTGTTCTGTTCAATCTATAAATTCCTCCCACTGAGCGGCAAGGGCCGCTGCCTCCATACTCTTCCTCGCCATCCATCATGTCTCCACCCCCCTTTGTCCCTCACCTCTCGTCCTCCAGCATGAACCCAGGAGAGCCTGTGTGTGTGTTTGTGTGTGTGTGTGTCCAAAATGTAACCTGGACCTACTGTACATCCTCCTCATGACACACACACACGTACGCATGCACAAACACACGCTGCCCCGAGGTCAGAGCCCCGGGCCCGGCGGCCCTGCCAGGGGGCCAGCTTTTGTCCGGACAGAGGGCCCAGAGGTGGACAAAGAGCGAGCCCAACCCACCGAGCGCTGCGACCATCCGTCTTCTTAATGGCCCTGCCACCTTTCATAATAGATTTTAATTCAGCTACGCGCCACGCAAGGGGAAAACAAGGCCTTTATGATCCGACGAGGGCTCGAACAGCAGGATGTGGCCGCCGTCCAAAACACAGTGGCTCAGGCGAGAGTTGTTCACACGAGCCGCTGACTCACTCGCAGGCAGATTTGCGGTCATCAGGCAGCGGGACCGGTTCAGTTTTAAATCATTTTATAAATCTATGCCATAAAAAAAAAAGATTTTCAAATTTTACAGGGATTAAGTTAAAGTGTAGGGATCAAACAACAGGATGGAATAGTAATTAAACCAGGAGGCCTGGGTCGGCACCGGGTCTGAGAGCATCTGCTGCCATTACTGGGATTTGGCAAAATCTCTTTTTTTAGTTTGAAGCCATTTGTTTGTCTCTGTTTTTTCATTTTGCCTCCTCTCTAGTGTCGAGTTAAAAACACACTAACGTTACTCAAGAGCTTCCTGAGATAATGTGGATTCACAGAGAATCAACAGTTTATGAATCCTCAATACTTTTAGAATAATATCCAAACGATCCTGATGGATTCGGGCAGATTTTGAAGGACTGTGGAGTCTTGGTGGACGTGTGAGCTCATTTTCTAAATATCTCTGAGAGACTTGCTCTAGCTGTAGCTGTGTTTGTTTCTGTGTGACGGGCTCGTTCTGCCCGGACCATCAGGAGTGACTCACACATCCATTCAGTCAAAATGTGTCCGAGGGGAATCTGGGATTACAACATCCTCAAACTCAGGTCACGAGTTGATGCGCTGAACACAACAAGTTTTGCGAAGCTGTCGTCCAACTCGACGTCCCAGCGCCAGTGCTTAAAAACTGGAAGCAACAGCAACCATCATGGGATCTTTACGATTTGTGTGAACTGCACCAGTGGGGTGAATTAAAAATCCACACACGTGCTATAGATTTATAAACAGAATACACCCACAACACTGCATTGAGACGGGCAGTGGTCAAAGTTGGAGATGTTACATCTCCACAGGGAGAAGTGTCCTCCTCTTCGCCGCGGACACTTCTACTTTTCTCCCAAAGTCAGAGACTGTTTGACTGACCCCAGCTCCTGCTCGCGGTCTCCTCGTGTCTTAAGCCGCTGACTCACCCCGGCCTCCAGGCTCTGCAGCAGCCAGCGAGGCAGCCGGCCGGGCCGAGCGACCGACCCACGGCCAGCTCTGTTGACAAATTGATATCTGATCTGTGCTGCAATTGGCGGGGGAGCAGACTATTCCAGTGTTTCGGCTGTCGGCTGCCAGCTCCGAACAGCTGAGGGATTAGCTCCGGGCTCTGTGAGGCTGAACTCGTATTGTTCATTGAATGTTATGCACCAAATCAGACTAATGGGAGAAAAGCCTGAAGTGTGTCGTCGGGAGGAGAGGTTCTGGGTGGGTTTGGTTTTGGCGGCGCGGAGCCACTTACCCTGCATGTGCTGAGAAACATTCACGTGACACGTCTTCACGTATGTGTGTCACACCAGCAGTGTGTGTGTGTGTGTGTGTGTGTGTGTGTGTGTGTGTGTTGTGTGGTGTGTGTGTGTGTCAGTCAGGCAGTGGAATGCAATGCAAGTGGCAGTGCTGCTATTCTGGGTGCTTTTTCCCGGTGAGTGCGAGTGTGTGTGTGTGTGTGTGTGTCATCAACATAGCACAGGGGGGTTCAGCTATTCCAAGGTTCTGAGTTCTGATTCCTGGCATTAGCGTTTTATGTGTCGTGTACGTGTGCGTGTGTGTGTGTGTGTGTGTGTGTGTGTGGTGTGTAAGAAGTGTTTCCATGTGTGGTGGGTGAGGGTTGGGTCACTAAGTCACATCAAACCTAAACACAACCTACATGTCAAAAACTAAAAACGATTACGGCGTGGGTTCAATTTAATCAATCACTAATTAAAAACACAAGCCAGAACTTTACTCTTGACGTACTTCAAGAAAACATTAATACTTCAACATGGTTGATTCGTAAATGATTTCCTTTCCATCTTTGTGTACAGTTCAGTTCTGGGTGAATCTTTCCAGAGCAGCACTCTCCTCCCTGCGGCCAAAATATCTCCTCAACCCCTTCCTGTAAAAGCGGCTATGGCACTCCCCGGCTTACACCTTTTTATAAACCACGCTGCCCTGTTTTGTACCACAATATTTCACATCACCAGGCAGCAACACACACACACACACAGACAGACACACACACAGACACACACAGGTCCCATCTGCCAGAAAGAAATGTGATCGACTGCAGAGATGCTTGTTGTCTCCTCCAGCGATTCTCCAGGAGCGAGCCGACATCATTTCCCTCGCTTTGTTTCTGCCTCGGTCAGAACGCTCCCTCGCTGTGAGAGAAGTTACATTTTATTTTCAATAAATGATAAGAAACTGGAAATGTATCCGCCACTAACTCAAAGACAAACATGAATCGCTCTTTAAAGAGATGACTCACAACATCCAGATTCCCTGGCTCCCTTCCACGCCGGCGCTCGTTTGGTAAGAGCAGGTGTGCGCTGTGTTCAAACGCTTCCTAATTAGAAGTAAACTCTTTAAAAAATACATCAAGAATCGCGTCTACAGGGCGATACACCTGTTAGAACAACGTTGGACAAGACTGAATTAGCACGAGGCATCAAAACAGGATATTTCAAAACGTGGGTTTTATAAAGTATTAATATATATAGGATTTCTGCTCTCCCAGCCGGTGGGTTACGGCAGAATTTGAAGGACTTTCAAGGAACAAAGATAAGACTCCCACAGAGCGGAAGGATCCATCTCCCTGACACGGGGGGGCAAGCGAGGGGATCGATCGGCGAGTTTGCGCAAACATGTGCCGTACATTTACAGGACCTTGACCAGGGCCTGTGTCCACGACAGGCAATTCCATTACTCACAGCCGGGGTGAAAGGTCGGGGAGCGATCAATACGAAGAGGATGAAGAAAAGGACTCGCCGTGTCCGCTCTGTGGTTCTGACCCGCCCACACGAGAGGTGTCGGGGAAGGGAAAACAGACACACCTTGACCCCCGGCGAACCCGGTCGCCAGTGGCAGAACCACCTGGTAGCAAAGCCCCATTGTTCAGGTTGACAGGTGAGCGAGTACTCACGGGAAGGAAAGGACAGTGCAGAGGGGGCACGGGTTCCTCTCAAGCTGATGTATTTACAACAGTTACTTACAGGACGCTTATTTGAATTCCAATACTGTGCAGTCGCTCATGAATATGGAGCGTGGGCTGCTGCATAACAAATACAACCTCAAGTGAAAGCTGCTGTTCGATGTTGCTGTTGGCACCGAGCTGCAAGTCTTGACGCCTCAGTTTGACGTTCTGTCCGACTCCAGCAGAAGTTACGAGATTGAGAAACTAGAGATTGAGACGTAAACTCCTCAGGAAACCGTTTACTGACGGGATGAATCAAGTGAGAAGGCAGAGGACACAAGTTTCACGCACTTCACTACTTTACTTTCCTACCAGAGCGTTAAGAAGCAACAGGAAGTGAAAACACATTAATACGACGTCTGACGAGTTGTTTACTGCACAACCAACGGGTTCTTTGGATTAAAAGCAGCATATTAGCAAATATATACGTGACTCAGCCGTCACCCGCCTCCCGTCTGACTCACACCAGCGAGCCGGGTCATAATGTTTTACAAGTACTTGTTCAGGTCGAGCACAAAGGACGGAAAGTATGAACGCAGAAGCTTTATTTCCTGGAGCTATTGTGTGTTTTAATCTCCCTCCGTGTCTGAAAGCACTTTGACTTCCTCTGAGTCAGTCGGGGAAATTAATTCACAGACATGATTCTGCCAATAGAGTTTAAACCAGCGGCCGTGATGCAGAACCGCCGCTCCACCAGGACCGGCTCGGGGCTCGGGGCTCGGAGGAGGAGGAGAACTGCACCGATTTACTGTTTCACTGTGGCCGGGACATCGCACACAAGCACGTTAACACAACTGCACAATGCTGCAACACAACTGCACACGTTACAACAGGAACGTAACGTTTAACTTTATTTCTTCTCGTGGAAATAAGCCTCAAAACACAGCCCCCCAACCTGTTAGCTTAAAATGCTAAATGCTATCTTCAAATACCACCTGTTGGCTAACAAGGAGCTAACTCACCAGCTTCCTGGTTGCTTGAAGAACAGCTTGATTAAAACAGGTGACAGGTCCTCAGCAGATGTTTTCCAGCAGCTGGATCCACAAACAGCTGGATTCCCATCACATTAAACTGCCAAACCAGTATCAACTCCCACATCTGTCCTCACTGGGGCGGCCATTGTTGTTGTTGTTGTTGTTGTGAGGGTCCCAATATAACTACTTCCTGGATTCAAAACACACGTCCCCTTTAGGGTGACTTGTAATTGGCCCGTTTAAATGTCACTTTTAAAATGTATTATATTTCATTTATATATATATATATATATATAGTGTTAGAAATATTTTCATTTCATGTTTAATGATTTTGAGAGGTTCCAAACTTAAATGTGAACGATTACATCCACAAAACAAATAACAATACGGTGATTTATATATATATATATTTATATTGACGCAGTATATTGAGAGAGATCATTTGAGTGATCATTCAATCAAGTGACATGTAATTGATTTGACTTATTTAAATTAATATAACATTTCTTTAAACTTTAAATACTGTGCAGCTGCAGGCATCTTATAATAAGTTGATATTCCCTCACTCACACAACCGCCTTCATTCAAATCTCTGTTTATAAAAGTTTTGTTTTTATGTAAGTTCTTGTTGCGATTGGACGTGTGACTGCGTCCACATTCACTCATGTGTAAAAGTACAACTGCTCTGACACCATATTCCCCGGCGTCGTAAACCTCGTGCTCGAGCATTCCTCAGCCCTCATCTGATGGAGCTCTGCGTCGCCGTGCTCGGTGGCGTGCTCCCCCGGAAAAAAATAATTTATTTGGAGAAAACAATTATCATAAATTACAAATTTGCAGGCCGCCTCCTTCAAAAGACACGCTCGGGTGCTCTGTGGTTGCGATAAAACAAATACACTCCGCGGGCTTCCTGTGCGTTGTGATGAAGTAGGAACAAGAAGCCTGTGTTTTTTAATGAAGCGCCGGCCGTTCCGAATGAAGACTCAATGAGGTGTGGAATGGGGCCTCTCCATCCCTCCCCTGCCTCACCCGCCCTCTCGTCTCTGTGCATGTGAACCTCTTGTACCCCTCATCTTTTAGAGGATTAGAATAAGGGCCATTACCCTCTGCTGGGGCCGTGCTCACAGCCACGACTGATGGGCTGCGAGCGTTCTCTCTCCGCTCCCGCAGCCACAGACGAGCACACAAATATCGGGGCCGACTCAAACCCCGTGCAAACACGAGTACAATTTCAATATTCATCTCTCATGTCGAGCTGAATGCTTTTTTCTCAACGAGTCTGAACACTTTTCCCCCGTCGCTGCACACTGGGGTCCCGGAGCTGGGGCCCCCTTTCAGCTCCACTCTCCGGCCCCTGACACCAACAACCTCCAAACGGCCATAATAGCAGCGAAGGCCCCTCGCTGGCGATGGATGACACGACTCGCCACATGCAGAGATTTCCTTTGTGCGGCCGCACCATAACCGCCCACTGTTTCTGTCCCTCCAGGAAATAATCTGTGTTTTATCCAAAAGTCAAGCAGCAGCACTGGGAAATAGAGGAGAGGAGGGGGGGGGGGCTTTAAAGCAGAGTCGTAGGAGGAGAAACACACGGAAGAGTTCTTTGTTTTTAGTATTTCTTCTTCCAAAGATGTTTGTTAATATACTGAAAGAAATACAAAATGAATTCCTTCCTCGCCCACGTCACTTTCATTTCATCCACAGAGGGAAAACTCCCCCGGAGGAAGTCGCCGGCTGGACGTCAGAGTGGAAAGGGGCCTTGGATTCCACCACTGACAGGAATTAAACCTTCTTTACAAAACAAGACGCACAGATTCAAAAGGGAAACAGCAGGAAGCTCAGCTTGTGCACATCTTGGTTTGGGGTTGGCACATCGGGCCTCGGAGCGAGACGTGCTGCAGTGAGAAACCGGGTTATCAGACGTTCACAGAGAACGTCTTTTGTCTGCCTCGCTCTGGGTCTCGCTGTCTCCATCTCCCCCCCCCCATCTCTCATTCCACTCCCATGGGCCATTTTCTCTAATCTGGATTCCCACTGTCTTCCACGTTACTGACAGAGCATCAATCACAGTTAAACACATGCCCTTTACCGTGCTCACTGTCAGCTGATGTAGTGTGTGTGTGTTTAGAGCGGCGCGGGGCTCCCTGGATACCTTCTAACCCCCCCACCCCCCCCGTTAATCCCTCAAAAACGTCCGAATCGCTGTGGAAATATTATGCCGCTCTGCACTGTGGGATAGCAGCAAAAACGAGTCGAGGATTAGCATATATTTCAATTTATTTTGTTTGAAATACAGCAGCGGGTGAACACGAGGGCAGCTCCTGCCAACAGTGTTTTTTTTGTTTGATGAAAAGTTGAGAAAGGAGGCAGTGATCTGGAGTGCGGAGGTCACAATATTCAGAAAGCGGTGGCATAACTACATTTCAAGAGCGTTCGGCTCCGTAGTTGTAAGCACACTTTACAGCTTCATTCCAAATGTTGAGTTTGTAATTGCCTGTTTTCCTCTCTGCTGCTGTCTGGCCTTCTGAGAAACTTCAACGGTCTTTCTCCACTGGCTGCTTCTTTGTTCTCTCCTCTCTGCAGCCGAATCCAGAGCCGCGTATCCGAGTCCAGCGCGGGCAGAGGAGCCGGAGAGAGCAGCGGAATGAATTCATTTACTTTCTGTGCCTCTTCTTTTGAGGTTACTGAGGGAAAAACATGAAAACCTGCTCCTTTATGTCACTGGTTTGAGCGGCGGCTGGAACTGCTGATGCTCTATTGATGCATCTCCACGGTTTTCCCACTCGTCGCCTGTGGCAACTGAGGTGAGACCTTTTCATGAAAACAGACGGCAGCAACACAAGAAGTATCGGATGCACTCGCTCAGCAGGAGCAGGAGAAACTGCACGACGAACCCTGACGCATTGGGTAAATATCAGATCATGCATGTATATGTGAAGCAAAGCTCTTAAATCACAGTGTGTAAATAAACTAAAATATGATCGTACTTTTAATTCATACTCTTTACAGGGGGGGGGGGGGGTTCAGGAAAGGTTCAGGAAAACGTCCGAACTTGAAAGCAACGGGCCGACTCCTGTGAATATAGAAAACAGCTTGTGGCGTCAACTGTGCAAACTCAGCTAAATAATTGCTGTTAAATGATTTAATGACTCGTATCTGCCTGTATAAACGTATTAATGAGGATTTATTTAGTAAATCTGCATGTTTATGAAAAGCTATTATTTGCAGGCGACCTTCACCTCTTCCCTCTCAGAGCTAATTGTCCTCGTCCTGCGGAGGAGGCGTCGGGAGTCTGATGGAGCGACGCTGCTTTGATGAGAACGATGGAAATGAAGAAAAGAGCTTAGACATTAATTACATTCGATTGTGTCAGAGGTAAATAATCAATGGAGGCAGGAGCAGGTGTCTGTCATCACTCAGCAGGTATAATTATGACATGGCAGCGTGTGTTGCTCGGTGACAGCCAATCAGGAGGGTTCACGGCAGGCTGCCATGGTGAGGGAAGATTTCTGGAACATAATGAGGATGAGGTTGTTCTAGAAATGTAATATCCAGTATTTCAGAGGTGGGAAACGTTCTGCCTGAGTTTGATCTGGTGGAATTTATGACAAAGTAGATGGAGGAAATAACCTTTATTTAAACAGCTTATTCCCAATAATTATAACTTTCCTCTCCATGAGAAACAGCAGGAAATCAAGTTGCATGTAAACAAGTTGAGCAACAGGAGCTCCTCCGTCAACAGCTGCTTCTGGACCAACGGCAGATTCCTGACGGAGTTTAATTCACGTGCGAGCCGCCGGGTCGAACGAGGACACGAGCGCCGGAGCAATTTCCCCCCTAATGCAGCGGTGACCTTAAGGACGGATAATAAGAACAAATCACATTCCCCGTAAACAGCCGTCGCTGCCGGTGTTTACCACAGCGCCGACAATCAGGCGACGTAACGGCCTCGGAGATAAAAGGGAAAAGCCTCGACGGTTCGGAACACGAGGCTATAACACAAAATGTGGAGATACGACGCCACGGAGAGGAGACTCAACCCGAGTGAACCGGAGCGCTGCACACACATTCAAGGCCTGAACCCAGTTCTATAAAACCAGCCAATAAAAGCCACACATTTGCATAATTTCATCCATTAGCAGCCATTAGCTCCACAGGCTAAGTTGGCTATTAAAGCCCCACTTCTCCCCTCTTCCCCCACATGGGCATTGCATGTTAAATTGCTATAATCAGAGACGGAGGAATTTTTTTTCAATGAATTACACTCGACAACAGGCAGATCTAAATTCAACCTGAGTAACAGGATGAGCCCAGAGCCCATTGTGGCAGAGTCCCAGTGAACATACTGCAGAATGGGCACAGACTCACATGGGGTCACTGTGACCTTGATCTTTGACCTTCGACCACCTACATTGAATGAGTTCATCTTTGAGTCCAAGTGGATGTCGTACCAGATTTGAACAACACACTGTGTTTCTGAGATATTCCAAACAAACCTTATAGCTCCGGTCACCTTTCATCAGAAATTTACATTTAAAACATCGATTTATTCCCCCCCCCCCCCCCCCCCGAACGTCAGATGCACAAACTTTGTCGCTAAACACCCGAAGACGAGCGACACTTTCACCTGCACGCGGGACGAAGACGAACATCTCCAGAGTGGAACCACGACGACCGAGCGGAGTCAATTGCCGAGAAATGATTGAATGTGTGTGAGGAAGCCGAGTGTGATGGGATGTGCGCTCCGACACGACAGCGGAGACATCCTGCACGTATGTTGCTGCGCTGCCTCCCCCCCCCCCCCCCCCCCGCTCCATCCATCTAATAACCGGAGGAGACGGAGAGAAAATGCCTCAGTGTCAATGGCCCAGCCACTGAGATTCCATTATTACTCCCATAAATCCTCACCCATCCCTCCCTCCCTCCCTCCCTCCCTCCCTCCCTCGCTCATTCTCTCCGTCTCATCCACATGTGTTTAGATGACTAAACTTCTCACACACACACACACACACACACACACACACACACACGCGCTTGAGAGTGTTAACTTTGCCGCCGTCATGAAAAATAACCGTCCATCACCTCGTCTGCTCCGACACCTCCGCTCCCCGGAGGCGACTCTAACTGCTGTCGTTAAACAGTGCGAGGGGATTTGTGCAATCTGCCCGTGCCTGGATCTCAGTGTGTGTGCGTTTGCCATTTTCACTTTTCTGCCTATATTTACATTTTGATGGAGCACACGTGGACGCTTGTTGACAGTGAAGTACTGGGAGACGGTTCGGCTCGGGAGGGAGGGGGTACCGGCTCCATCGCTGGAGCTGGGCCCCGGTGGCTCGCGGTGATAAAGACGGACCCTCGGCGAACTCGATTAAACAACGGCTGCGGCAAAACGCACATCGTTATCACACCGGAATGACACGAGAGGAGGAGCGTGGGGGGGGTTCTCTGCCAACTGGCTTCTGTTGAGTGGCATGAAGTTCAATAGTGTGATTAATTAGGTGAGAAGGAGACGGTGATACGGTTCAGAGAAGACGTGCGTTTTCACAGATAGGAAGAGAAACAGATAGGAAGTCACGTCGCAGTCCATCCATTCACTGATAAGTGCTGGAGCTGCGTTTCCAGTTCAGCCTCCGCACCCCCCCGGGGGCCGCGTTCAAAGGACGATGGCGTCATCCTTCAAATGGGGCCGAACAAACGCATCCCAGCAACAGAGCCAAACTGTCCCAGGATTCATTGCGACAAACCGTTTTTTAAAGAGATAATGGCGGGCGGTGTGCAATGGGGGTGTAACGGCGGGACGAGCTCTCACTGACCACGCCTTCTCGATACGGGCGGTCCCAGAAGGAGGCGGTCCCAGGAAGGAGGCGGCCCCAGAAGGAGGCGGCCCCAGGAAGGAGGCGGTCCCAGGAAGGAGGCGGCCCCAGAAAGGAGGCGGCCCCAGGAAGGAGGCGGCCCCAGAAGGAGGCGGCCCGGAAGGAGGCGGCCCCGGAAGGAGGCGGCCCCAGGAAGGAGGCGGCCCCAGGAAGGAGGCGGCCCCGAAGGAGGCGGCCCAGGAAGGAGGCGGTCCCAGGAAGGAGGCGGCCCCAGGAAGGAGGCGGCCCCAGGAAGGAGGCGGCCCAGGAAGGAGGCGGCCCCAGAAAGGAGGCGGCCCAGAAGGAGGCGGCCCCAGGAAGGAGGCGGCCCCAGGAAGGAGGCGGCCCCAGGAAGGAGGCGGCCCCAGGAAGGAGGCGGCCCAGGAAGGAGGCGGCCCCAGGAAGGAGGCGGCCCCAGGAAGGAGGCGGTCCCAGGAAGGAGGCGGCCCCAGGAAGGAGGCGGCCCCAGGAAGGAGGCGGCCCCAGGAAGGAGGCGGCCCCAGGAAGGAGGCGGCCCCAGGAAGGAGGCGGTCCCAGGAAGGAGGCGCCCCGAAGGAGGCGGCCCGAGAGGCGTGAAGGAAAGCTGTCCCAAAAGCGAGCCCAGAGGTGAGTGAACGGCCAGAAAGGCCCTAAAAAAGGCGGCCCAAATGCACCCCGAAAGGAGGCGGCCCCAGGAAGGAGGCGGTCCCAGGAAGTCGCATTTCTCCGAACAGACCTGCTCTCTGAGTTTTTACGGCTGTGTGGATATGAATTCCCACAATAGTCACAACACAAAGAGGTTTGATGTCTGAACGGCTCAGACTCATAAAGGCTCTTTTGTCATAAAATAAAAAAAAGGTTCCGGAGCAATTTCTCAAACTGCACCTCCGACAAAAGTGAGCAGAGGAAAGTCGTAAGTTTGGATTCCGGTCTGAGGAGCAGTAACTTTTTTGAACCTTAAAGAAGCAGCTCAATAAAAAGAGTGTGATGGTTCAGTGAGTGTGAACACGGAGAGTGTTTCCCGTCTGTGTAACTTCAGTCAATGGGTACAACCTCTCATATAAAAGGCCCCTGACGCTCCCTTGAGCAAGGCACTGAAACTCCAGCCACTCAGGCTCAGTGTGCACAGACAAGAAGCCGTCGTTGTGCTTTGACTCTCGGGTGAAGCTGCATAAACATGAGAAGTGTTGCTGCAAAGAAACAAGAAGACTCAGCCGACCTGAACTCCTAAATAAAACCCACGGTGGCTGTGTGAAGGGAAGTGACAGCGATCCGGCCCCGAGCGAGCGAGCGCCAGCCGGCCTCTCTCAAGGAACACAACACAGGCTGTTTGCTTCCTCTCAACCTTCTAAATGAAACTTGTTAGAAACAACTACATCCCGCACGCCGCCCCTCGCCGGGGAGCCGCCGCTCGGGAGGAGCCTGCTCGGGAGCCGCGGTGCAAAATGAAAGTGATGCTAATTTCCTCAAATGAGCGTCAGTCTTTGGGGCGCGTTGCATGAACAATGAGAGCGAACTCTCCTTCACCTTCCCGTCTTCAACTGCAGCTTCCACGTCTTCGCCAACCCCCCCCCCCCCGTTCAGTCGGCACGTGCAGTGGATAGCCTCTAATTAATCCATAGCCGTCAGTGGGGAGCGGTTTGCTTGTTTACTCTTATTGAAATTAGCAAGACCTCCCTCCCCGGGGACGCAGCGTCAGAAGCACAATTAGCTGGCACTGGACTAATTAGGACACGGAGCTAATGACACCCCCACGAGCGAGGAGGAAGAGGGAAGGAGCCCGAGAGGAGAGCGGAGGAAACCAGAGGAGTTTCTCAGCAGAGATAAAAACTCAGAGGAGGGTGAGTGGACACAATGAGCTCGCAGCCGAGCTGAGGTCACGGAGGCTGAGCTGGTGTCCACACACACACACATTTGATGAGCCTGCCTCCCACCTTCTCTCCTCCAGGCTCTCTCGACACGTTGGCGGGCAGCTGGCCTCGCCGCCACCACTAGCCGCCATTACGCTGATCATCACCCCTGTCAATCACATGCTCCGCCCTGCAACACCCGGAGGAGGCAGGGGCGGCCAATTAGCAGGAGGAGCAGAGAGGAGAGGAAGTGAGGGGCAGGGGGAGGAAGGACACTAATTGTTCTTTATTCTGATGATACAAGAGGCAAAGTTGAGTCAGGAGGGAAACGTGTTTCTCTCTAATTCACACTGAACACGGAAGGTGTTGATGAAGCGAGGAGAGTCGGGCGGCACGTCTCAATCTGCCGGAGCAGGGAGGTCACATGGTAACAGTAAACAAGCCTCGCACTGTCAACACGGGCTTTGATCGCTCGCACAACATGGAGGCGGCACACAAAGTTCACGTTAACCTCATTAGAAAAAAAGACGACTCAGTGACACCAGCTCCCCGCGGCGAGAGAGAAGAGGAGGATGAAGAAGATATGAGCGGGGAGAGAGAGAGAGAGAGAGAGAGAGAGAGAGAGGAGAGAGAGAGAGAGAGAGCCGCCCCATCAACGTTCCTGAGTAGAAAGTGTCCGGCCTGATCACGGTGTCGGCTCCAGCACTTCCACTGTGTTTCAACTTGTCAGGATGATAAAAGTGTTTCATCAAGTGCTGCCCAATTTCATCTGGGGGAGAAAGAACAAAACACTTTGTCCTCATCTCCTGCTGTTCCTTCTTTTCCTGAACCACCGCTCCACACGGGGAACTCACTCTACAAAGGCCCGAGTCTTCAGAGATACATAAAAAAGAGGATAGAACAGAAATCCAAGGTCACGGCAGCGAGGAGAGACTCGCCGCGGTGATGGGAGCATCTCTGAAACTCGTTCTCAGAGACCTGACGTGACGACTCTCAGGCGTCTTGCAAAGGAGGTCACCAAAGCTCGGAGGTGTACAAATAAAGAGACGACTTCATTTCAGCAGATGACCGCCTGGACACTGGAGGTAGAGGCGAGCAAAGCCCCGTATGAAAAGAACCGCTTCCATCCCAGAGCTGCACAAACCCGGTTTCCCGAAATCCGGTGTTTTTGTCGTTCTAATCATTTGTGACTTGAAATTATGTCCAAACCAAGGTATTTTAAATCTGACATCATTAAAACACTGTTTCCCTCTGGTGCTTTCAACGCTAAACTCTGAGAGCCGTGCACTTGGTTCCACTCTGGCTGGGAAACTTCTGAGGAAGGAGAAAGAAACCTGTCAAAATCCACTGCTCTCTGTCAAGGTGCTGATTTAAATAATGCAATGAACAAAAAAGAGGATATTCAGCCGTACTTAGCGAACAAGGAAAGCACTCAGCGCCGGGAGGCAGAGCGAACAAAGAGGTTTCACCAAATGGCGCACAAACAGTTGTGGCTTTACAAACCAGCCGTCAAAACCTTTCAAACAAAAAGGCAAACATGCTGGGAGATGCTAACACGACGTCTGAGGAAATATCGTTTTATTAATCTTGTTGGAGATTTGTTGGACTGGACGGGTTTGGCCCGAGCTGCGGCGTGAAGGAGAGAAGAGTCGGCGCCGGGCGAGGACGGAGTCAGGCGTGAAAGACGGGTGGAGGGCGGCGCAGAGCCGTGGGACGCGGAGGAGACGTGGAGGTCAGGGGGTCAGGGGGGTCAGGAGGTCAGGGGGTCGGTGTCAAACAGTGGCAGCACGAGGTCGAGATTGTGTTCAACGCGGATCTCTACACACTTTACACGTGCATGACCACAATTTAAAATAATAAGTCCTGTTAAAGTATTTATTTGTGGATTTAGAGGTTTGCTTAATAGTTTTACGTGTGTCTTTAGGTGGTGTGTGGCTTGTGTGTGTGTGTGCTTGTGTGTGTGGTCTGTGTCTGTGTGTGGTCTGGTGGTGTGGTGTGTGTGCTGTGTGTCTGTGTCTGTCTGTCTGTGTGTGTGGGGTGTGTTGGTGGTTGTCTGTGTGTGTGTATCCCATGCTGCTGCTGTGTGCTGCAGCGGCAGTTTGTAGCTCCATGCTGTGTTAAATGCGAGTGTCCAGTCTGTAACTAGGCCTCATTCATCAGCCTGCAGGGGAAACTGCCTGGGACACACACACACACAGACACACACGCACACACGACACACACACACACACACACACACACACACACACACACACACACACCAACACACACACACACATGCACACACACGCACACGCACACGGCTGCAGCCTCGATCTCACCAACAATGACAGAATGCATAGAGATAGGTACGAAATGAGTATCAGGACTTTTATCTTCCACTGTGAAAATGCATGTGTTAATGTAACTTTCAGAAATTACACCTTCCCCAACTTTCTCAGTTGCCTAAGCACGGGAAACCTGGACGTGCCGGACAGGATGTGATGTTTATGCTCCGTCCTGAGCCTCAGTGCTTTACTTCCTCTACCCTCTCAGCCTTCCTCATACATAAACACATACACACACAAACACACAAACCAAGAAGAAGCTGGAACCACGAGTGAAACTGCCAAGTATTCTCGTTCTGGTTTATTACAGACGTGTAGCTTTAACCCTGGAGTGTCTGAGGGCTGCTGATGAGTGGAGTCAAACAAATACATCTAACTTGAATCTGCTTTGAACACACAATCTCCCTGCTCTCACATGTCACTGATAAAAAGATGACAGGAGGAACCAGGGCGACTCTGAGAGAGAACAGAGAGCGGAGAGGAAAGCTGTGCACGGAGCCAGAGGGGGAACCGGTCACCATATCCATAAATGAAACACATGAAACAAAGCAGGAAACACATTGAACACGGAGTGACATTTAAACTTCGGCTGAAACAAACAACCACACGCAGCCGAGGAGAAGAGGAAACGTGTGCGTGCTGCTGGGGTTGGATTTAATTAGGAGGTAAAACATGTGGTATTTAAATGGGAAATTAGTGGCGCTGTGAATTGGCCGTGTTGGTCCAAGCTGTGGCAGCGCACACGTTTAGCTGCTCCGGGGACGTCCACACACACAACCGCACCACAACCGCACACAACCGCACACAACCGCACACCCCACTGAGCATAACCATAACGGCACACACTTAATTATACTCTTAATTAAGCCTGGAACTCAAAAGGCCAAGTACACGCACTGTATGGACAACTGCACGCCAGGGGTGTGTGTGTGTGTGCGTGCAAATTAATAGCATGCTTCTGATTAGCTGCTGTGTGCACGTGTGTGTGTGTGTGTGCAGGGTAAATTAATGCCGGTGTTTCATTTGCTGATTTGTGTTTGAGTGTGTGTGCGTCCAATTTGAGCAAATGAATGCCATTTCTCATCTCCTGGAACATGCGAGCGTCTGCATGAACGTGTTGTGTTGAGGCCAGTTCAGAAACAGTGAACCAATTCCTCCCTAACCCACTCATCAAAGCCCGGCAGGTACAGTTTGGGTTTTACTTGGATCATTGTTAGGGTCTTGGTTGTGACGGGCGAAGTCTCAGAGACAAATATCTCAAACCAGAACGTCTGCAAAAGCCCAAAAGTCCTTTTAATTCACAATTTGCAGCAATCTGTCCGATTGCGTAATCTTGCAAAACAAACGGACAGAGGTGAAATAATCTCCTCGGTGCCGGTGGTGAAACCAAAGTTGCCACGTGTGCTTTGATAATCTGGGTGAACTCTGTTTCACTGCACTTCCTGTGAGCGACGTGACATATGGCAGCGTCCCTCCGTCCGTCCCCCCGTCCCTCCGTCCGTCCCTCTGTCCGTCCCCCCGTCCGTCCCTCCCTCCGTCCGTCCCCCCGTCCGTCCCTCCCTCTGTCCGTCCCTCCCTCTGTCCGTCCCCCCGTCCGTCCCCCGTCCGTCCCCCGTCCGTCCCCCCGTCCGTCCGTCCCTCCGTCCGGGCGTCTGCCTCGTCCGCACTGAACATGTGTTGTGATGCAAATGAGGCCGGCTGCCTCCACGCTACAACACCACTTTTTAATTGAACCTTTTGATCTGTGGCTAATTCCACTAATTAGCAACACACATTTTCCCGGCAGAATGTTTTTCTGCCGTGCAAGTGTGTGTCTGTGTGTGTGTGTCTGTGTGTGTGTGTGTCTGTGTGTGTGTGGGTCTAACTAGCCGCCGCACCAATTGCCGGCTGGCATTTAAAAGGGCTTCCAAAAGAAATAAAGAAATAAATAAAAGAAGAGCACAGACAGGTGCGCTGTTAAAGGTAACAACATGACATAAAAAAAAAAAGCACAGCTGCTCATTATACAGACACACACACGCAAACGAGCGGTGTTACTCACCAGTATACTTTTATATGGGTGTGCACCGGAGAACACTAGTGAATCCGGTTTATATTCACGTTGTGTTAATGTGGTGATTAGTTTCAATTTGTGTTTGCACGGAATTAATTGTGTGCGTGTGCCTCGTGCTGTAGGAACCAGCAGCCTTCAAATGCCACGTGCATAAACACAAGCACGTCGTTACTCACGGAAAGGACAACGACGCCGTAAACGTTCCTGCAGATCATCACTTTCTCACACGTTTAAAAGGGAAGAACTCATTTTGTGTCTTCATATATTTGGATTAAAAACTAAGAAGACACAGTTTCCTGACGTCTCGCAGATTCAAACAAATACTCTGAACTGTCAGGAGCCGACAAATCATTATAACAGAATCTACAGTCAAGTTTCTCTGGGTGTTTTTGATCCCTGTTTCTGTGACTGCTGTTACTTTTTCCTTTTATGATTTTTATCTTGTTATTTTCACATCATCAAACTGCTCATAACTGGCTTATCAAACACCTAATGAAGAACAGACTTCCACCCCGGCGTCCCCTGCACACAGTCGCTTCCCACTCTCACTTAAAATGCTGAAATTAAGAGAAAAGGCTTCACGCCACTGGAAAATAAACTTTTATTTCATCTGCTAAAGTCGAGGTGATCAAACGGACGCGTGTGAAAATAATTAGTTACTTTGCTTCTGCTCTCAAAGCAGCGATCGCGTTGAAACAGGAAAGTGGTTTAAAGATGGAGGTTATCTCACTCACACACACACACACACCACACACACACACACACACGATGCCTGAGCTTTCTTCTTCGTTGCTGCAGGTTCTCTGTGAATCTCCAAAGCCGTCTTGATAACTAGGGGCCCCCCCGCCGCCTGCCTCCCCTTGATAGCCGATTACCGCGGCCCTCCCACGGATAAAACCGGCTCCTCACACCGCCGCCGCCGCCTCCTTACAAAGCTTCATTAGCACTCATACCTTCCTCCCCTCTTTTAACCGGATTTACTTTCAGGCCGGTGACGGGAGATAGAAAAACTCGTTTGAACATAAACAAACGATGGAGGTGATAAGCGTCGTGTGTCGGGAACTTAACGCCCTCGTAATGTTCTTCTGCATTTCACTTGTTTCCTTTCACTCCTCTTCTCGTCTGTGATGGCGGTTTACGTGCTCTGCCGTTCAGCCGACTTGAACTAGTTCGGGCACGGCGGGGGGGAGGGGGGGGGACGACAGGAGCATGAACACGGCGGCGGCGTACAGGTTTTTGATGTCACACAACAAAGAGCGCCGAGCCTGGAAGCCCCACGCCGCGAAAACAGCAACACAGCACAGCAACAAACTCAGAACGCCGTGTCAGCGTTCGGCGTTCTCCCCTCTCTCCCTCTCCTCATGCCAGTCAAACACTCGCAGGCGGAGGAAATGAGACGGAGAGATGATACCGATCAGAGGAGGAGGGGGGGGGGGGGGGGGAGGGGAGGAGGGGTGAGTGACAGCTGAGAGTCCCCCACCCCAACACACATGTACCACATCGAATCAAAACAAGTGTCCGAGCTTGATTGCGATCAGCGACCACTGATTGGGTCCAACTTCCCTCTCGGCTCACTTGAGACGCACCGTGATTGGTCAGGTTATTCATTTGCATAATTAGCTTAAATCTTTATGATTGAATAATATATTAAAACGTGATTGATCCACTGTGCAGGGAACAGCTCTGTGTGAGGTTACATATATCGGTTTGCCATTTCATCTAAAGGACTCTGGCCTTTTGTGAAATATCAGACATCCGGTTGTCAGTGCCCCCCCCCCCCCCCCCCCCGCCCCTGAACCACAGCGGCATTAAAAATAAAAGTGTGTAATACCTGCAATGCGGATTTATTTTCATTTCCACTGTTCTCCTTTATTAGTTTAACTGTCTTTATTCTTTGTTCATTAACTCTTCATTTAAAAGGCAGCTGCAGCGGCGGGGTCACCTTGTCTGAGCGAGCCGGCAAACTATTAAGTAGAAAGTCGTTAGCTGCGGTCGGAACCGAGAGACATGAGACTCAAACATGCGACAGTGTTATGGTTGAATTTCATTTCTAATAATCTGTGAAATGCACGTGTTGGATGCAGCAGGACAAACAAAAGCATGGAGGCAGATGTGTCTGCAGACTTCTGGCCACAGTGAGTTTCCTGATGCTGTGAATATAAAGTTATGTTATTTACGTTTTCAGAGGGAGCGCACCCCCCCCCCGCCCGCCCGCCCATAAAGTAAAAAAGATGAAAGTATAACTCTAGAGGATAATTAATAATAAAATCTTCTAAGAGTCTAAATTCTATTAGAGCAGTGGGCGGAGGAGGAATCTGTAATTGTGTGTTTGAGCCTAAACAAGGTCACTGCTCTCTTTTTCTGCAGCAGATTCTGTTTATTGAAGCAGCTGCTGAAATCACCTGCTCTCCCCGTTCTGAACAAGACCTGCCTCGGGTCAGGCCTGGGAACACACACACACACACACACAGAGAGACACACACACACACACACACACACACACACACACACGTACCTGCAAACACAGGAGGCCATTAGGGAGCCCAGGCCTCGGAGATGCAGCGCTCTAATTAAGTCAATGAGAGAATCGAGGGGCAGATGGTGGGAGAAGGAGAAAAGGCAAATAGCCACACTTCTTCCCGAGTGAAGCCCACAGCGATTTCTTTACTTCCTCTTCTCGCTTCCACCTTCTGACGTTAGTTCACTGTTTTAAAATTAGTAAATAAATATAAGTCAACGGGCCGAGTTCCACTGGAAATCATGGGATTATCGTATCGCTGCGAGAAATACATATCCCTGCTCTTTCCCCCATAGACGATCTACTTCCTGTCCACACCACACGTTTCAGATGTGGACGCCGATTATTACCGATCCAGGTTTTAAAAAACATATTAGTGTGGATGTCGCCCTTTGTGTTTCTTATCAGCAGCGTCGTGTACTTCACACGCGTGTCCCGTGTCCTGCAGGTAGATATCGCCTCGCCTGACGGAAATGAAAACTCTCAACATACGTGGAATAAACTGCACTCTCTCATCCTCCTGCTGTTTCATGTCAGTGCAGCTTCTCTGCAGCGTCGTCTGACAGTGTGTGAAGGTGTGTGTGTGTGTCTGTGTGTGTCTGTGTGTGTGTCACCGTCTTATCTTCACTTAAAAGAAAAGGCTTTTAGCTCCAGCTCTCTTCTGGCAGGCTCAGTCAAACCATGACATTTACTGCGAGTGAAGCAGCTCGGATAGAATCGCTCGCTCGGGGAATCCAACCGGCTTTGTTGTCTTTTGTTTTTCATCTGTTTCAAAAAAAAAAAAAGGAAGTTATAATCCTGAAGATTTTAATTAAAGTTTGGATTCTATTCTCAGCCTGCGTGTTTCCAGCGAAGGGACGTGAGCAGCCACGGTTCCCACACCCAACATGCCTTCACACTAAAGGCCTTCAGATGGAGAACCACAGGGTGGCTTTTATTCTGAAGGAGTTACTAGAACCCCCCATTAAAGAAATGCACTGAGAAATGTATAAAGACGTCACGTTGAAATACAAATGGACCCATAAATACCACAGACAACATACGTCTCCCTCTTCCTCACAAATACCGACTCTGGGTTTTTTACCTAATTGGATTTACGCCGAGTCCTCGACTGGAGAAACCTCTCAAACCGCTCAACGCTCCATAATCCGCCACGGAAAGCTGTCGCACAGCACAACAATGAGTTCTGTGAGTGAACCCGTTTGTACGCCCCGCTGCCTCGCGGTGGAAACACCATTTCCACGCAGTGAAAAGCCTTCTGAGAATTTCATTTTCCGGCAGAACACAGGTTCACGGAGGGCAGCAGCGTGACGGGGTGAAGCGGCGGCTGAAACGCCGGGCACGTGTATCTGAGCCTCTCTGAATGTCTCTCTGTCCGTCGCTCCTTCTCTCTCGGCCTCTCCTCCTCCTCCTCCTCTCTGGGTTTTCTCACAGAGCTTATCTGCAGGAGAACACATGAGACTCTCTGGAATGAAGCAACACTCAGAGTTCTGCAGGATTCTAACGTCGGTTCGGTGGTTTTGTGTAAAGCTGCTGGGAAAGTCCGGTTTTTAACCCCGTTACCGTGTCCACCTGATGTTTGATATGATACAGGACACATCACGAGAGTCCAGAGTCAACGTCATGGAGTCATATCGTCACGGGGTCATGTCGTCATGGAGTCATGTCGTCATGGAAAGTGAGGAAAACATTTTCTGTTCATATTTAAGAAGAACTCTATTTTGACACATTTCTAAAACCCGGCCCAGACACTTCAGTCGGAAGAAGATATTTTTGACAGCAAATATTTTGTAGATTTGTTCAGGATAAACACCCACGTTAAAATAAAGTTATGCACACACACACACACACACACACACACACACACACACACACACACACACACACACACACACACACACACACCACACACACACCACACACACACACACACACTATTTGTGCGTTATCTCTTCCTCTCATACAGGTAAAAAAAAAAAAAAGATGTGGCCCCATTAGCATTATCCATGGAGACAAGACAAAACAAGGTTGTGTGTGTGTGTGTGTGTGTGATGGTGCATCCCACAGATGCAAATATAGATCTTGACACACACACACACACACACACACACACCACACACACACACACACACACACACACAGTGAGTGCGCCTGTGTGGCCCAGGCTGATTAATTGGACCGTTCAGCAGCGGTGATAGCTGTACTCCTCAGAGACAACACACTGTCTCTCTCACTACACCTTAACCTCTGCTGGACACACACACACACACACACACACACTATCACACACACACACACTATCACACACACACACACTATCACACACAGAGCTGAAATTAGACCACTTCTCTTGCCTTCTCTCCGTCTCTGTCTCCCTTCTTGCAAATGACCCACCATCAGCTCGCCCTCACCTTGCCAAGAGCGACTGTGTTTCTTGCCACGGAGCAGGTTCGAGGCGGGGGGGGGGGGCGCTTGTGTGTATGTGTGAGAGCGTGCACGTGAGAGTGTGTGTTTTATTTTCAGGTGCAGACAAATTAATGGAACCACACACACACACACACAAAGCCACAGACGTGCACAAACAGATTCTCATATACGTGCGCTCTTTCCAGAGGTGTCTCATCTGTCTTCCTGCTGGAGGTGACTGACTTTCTCACACACACACACACACACACACACACACACACACACACACACACACACACACACACACACACACACACACACACACACACACACACACACACACACACACACACACACAGTATTATGTAGTTTAAGGAGCAGCCGTACTTCTGCTGGACTACAAGGTGACTTCAGACAGACAAAGAAATAAAAAGGCGAGGGGGGGGGGAGAATAAGAAGAACAAGTGTCGGGGGGGAGAGAGTCTCCACCTCTGGTCAACGTATTGTTCGCCGCCAAACGACCCACAATCCTTCACTCTCGCCCTGCGCGCTCTCTCCATTGTCCTCCTCTCATCCTCTCATGCTCACTCCTTATCTATCCTCCGAGACTTTCCATCTCTTTTACATCCACTTTGTCTCGCTTTGTCTCCTCTCGCACACTCACACACAGACACACACAGACACACACAGACACACACACACACCTCTGCCCTCCCTCCCTCTCTCTCTCCTTCTATTCCCTCCCTCCCCAGTCAGCTGTCATGGCTGCCACTTCCTCGCGCCCACTCATTTATTACAGGTCACCATCGCAGGAGGGGCCGTTTATAAAAGGACAACGTGCCCCATCTGGACACACACACACACAAAACACAAACACACACAAACACACACACAACTTGAATCTCATACAGTATGCATGGAGTCCCGACACAAGGAGCCTGAAGGAATTCTTCTACACTGCGATGTGAAAATACACAAACTGTACAGCGATGACAAACAGGTTCCTCGAGGCATTTCAAACTAAAACGGCACAAATTTGGCCAAACTTTTTTTGGTCAAGTTCAAATGAAGCCAACAAACCTTGGAGTTAGTGAACTACGCAGCGTGAAGGGAGGAACCTTACAAACTCTACTCGGGGCAAAACGGCTCCAGAGACATTCTCCAAATCCCATAATCCCAGTGATTTAAAGAGGAATCACACAAGAGGTAGAATATACATTTAGAATATCAGGGTTATTGCAGCTGAGTTTTTAAATCATCACAACTCAAACAAAAGGTTGAAAATGTTATTTTTCTCTGCGTGAATCACGGAAAAACAGACTAAACTCCTACAGGAGCGAACAAGTGTCGAGACTTTGGCTTCGCACAACAAATCCACACACACACACACACACACACAGACACACACACTTGGCTGCAGCAGTCTTGCGTTCACTGTTTCACCCTCGACAGAACAACGCAGCCCGTTTGCGTGTGTCTCTAACAAGGTCTTTTAATCTCGTGGAATTAAGGGAACATGAGTCGGAGACGAGGACGGCGACGTGCGGCGGAACATCACTGATGTTACATTTTAATCCTGGTAAACGACGACTTTCTCTGTCATGACAACAACTGGAGAAACACAATAATCCTTTGTTTTGTTTTCGTCTCTCGTTTTTTTTTTTTGTCGCAGTCAAATATTCAGCGGAAGAATTAAAGAGGAGAGACTTAGAGAGTCTGACACAAAGAGGCACGTGGCTGAGCATACAGAGTATCAGTCACACACACACACACACACACACAGACACACACAGTGCCAGGCAGATTAAGGCCCTGATTAAGTCGGGTGTTGCATGAAAGTCTTGGAACAGTAAATATCCTTAATTTGTAGTGTAATTAAACAGATTAGCTGCCGTGAATATCTTAACAGGGATTAGCTCACACACAATACACCAGGCGGTCTTGGCTACACAAACACACACACACACACACAGAGGGAGTAAACTCAAAACCAATCACGAGAAAGACGAGTTGGTGTGTGTGTGTCTGTGTGTGTGTGTGTGTGTGTGTGCAGGTGTGTGGTGACATCACAACTCACAGACGAGGGGTAAGAAGATTTTCATTAAAACAAAAAGACCAAATGTAAAACGTCCACACCGAGAGAAGGAACCTCGGTTCAGACTCGCGGTGAAAGACGGAGCCGGTGGCGTCTGATCCTGCTGCCAATCAAAGGGGAGCCCAACGCCGCTCCACTTCCTGCGTTGGCCCGGTGCCTGAGCGCCGCGCTGCAAGTGTAAATTTGATGCCAACACAAGCACAAACACACAAATACACGACTGTCTGCGTGTGTGTGTGTGTGTGTGTGTGTGTGTGTGTGTGCATCACAGGCTGGATAATAAACTGAGTCCCTGCAGGAATTATGTGAAAATAGAGACGTTGCCACTGAAGCGCTGATATTTCCCCGGAGCTCCTTTCACCATGTGACAGTTAACGCTGCACAATGACTTTTAAAATGATCATATTGTGTTTGCAGCTTGTTGTGCTGCCCACAAGTGGCTGGGAATCTACTCAGGCATGTTTGTGTGATATAGGAACTAGATATTTGACATGAATTTAATATTAGTATTGTTGCCCCCATAAAACAACGTTATCCAGTTGCTTTGTGAAACTCGTGCTGAGTGCAGTACCTCAGCCGGCCTGACATCTGGAGAAAGAATCTACGGAGATAACGAAGCGTCGAACGCCAGGAATGAGCCCGTTGTTTTTATTAATTGAGTTAATTCCACTAAACACACACATTAAATGACTTATTAATTACACGTATGCAAAACTTTACGCACCACATCGGACATAAGACGTCCTGTCGTGAATTACACCTTTACACAAACACAGCGACACCCGGTGGACATAGAGGAAACTGCATTGTTCTGTAATACTGTACGAACTAAACTGTTCTGGGTTTATTTCCGTTTCTCTCGTGGATTCAACAGAAGTAAACGAACACTTTGCATCTTAATGACTTTAATATTTTTTGCCTCTGGATGTTTTCTACCTCTTTAGATTTAATGATCAGGACGTGTTTGGATCAGAAAACCCGGAAATGAAACATTCTGCATGTCGGATGATCAACAGCAGATGATCTACATGACGTTTATCTTCAAACTGAACTCAGCATCCAGCATCCCCCCCCCCCCCCCCTCAGGGGGTTTGGATAGCAGCGAAAAGCACACGCACAGAAACAAACACACGCGTGTAGGCATGTAGATGACAGTTTGAGTGTTGTATGAAGGAGGCACTGACAACATGTTGCCCATGAAACAAATTAGGTGTCGTAATTAAAGGAGGGAGGAGGGCAGCGTTCCATTCCCCCTGTGTGCTCAGTGACAGGCTCTCCACACACACACACACACAGACACACACGGCTAATGAAAGACAGAGAGAGGAATGGTGTGTGTGTGCGTGAGGGATGGAGGAAGACGGAGGGAGGAAGCGAGAGAGCGAAGGACAAAGGGGAGGAAATAAAAAGAAGCTGTTTCAAGAGGAAAGAGAAAATCAGCGGCAGAGAAAGACGGGTGAAACGGAGCAAGGGAATAAAACAGAGACACAATGAGAGATGGTAATGGATGAGAGACATGGTGTGTGTGTGTGTGTGTGTGTGTGTGTGTGTGTGTGTGTGTGTGTGTGTGTGTGTGTCAAGGGGGGAGACAGAAGAGGAGATAAGGAAAAGAGCTAATAAAATAAAAGTCTAAGTAAAAAAAGAGAATAGAAAGGTTCTTAAACGAGAAGAGAAACTCTGAAGTGGTGTCAGCATGAGTGTGTGTGTGTGTGTGTGTGTGTGTGTGTGTGTGTGTGTGTGTGTGTGTGTGTGTGTGTGTGTGTGTGTAGGAAGCCCCTCTGACGCAGGATGGAGGACTTTGTCTCTGAGTGGAATTACAAGTGGCGGCCTGAACAAACCCTCCAGTGGTCTCGAAGAAACAGAAGAGGGAGGAAAGAAAAGAGATTCCTCCATCTTTCCTGCCTTTTGTTTTCCTCGGCCGTGCACCGTGCACGTGTGTGTGTATACATGCAGGACTTTGAGTGTGTGTGTGTGTGAGTGTGTGTGTGTGCGTGTGTACAGTAAATCCCTGTGCGTGGATGCACTGTGTGTTTTCAGAGAGAGCTCAGTCCTCCTGAAAGGGGACATCTGTGCCAGGCTTCCAGCCTCCGACTGCCCAATCTAACTCACAGTCGGAGTTGGCACCGGACGCCTCGGCACAACCAAAGCCAGCCCTGCTCATCATTAGGCAGCAGAGGGGTTCAAGAGTCTGTCCGGCCAAACACGGCGCCACAGACGCGGCGGCGAGGGAGCGAGAAGCGTTGGGATGAGTACAGAGGCCAAAGAAAGAAAACACTGCTGTTCTTCACACGAGTCTTGGACCTTTTCCTTCCCATGCTGTGCAGTTGTGATTCTGCATGTAAATATTTGGGTGATTTGCGAACTCAAAGAACAGAAGCTGCTCTGTGGGGACGTGGCTGCGTCGCTCTGCGAAGCCTGGGAAGAGAGGAGTGGGAGACAAAACCATTTCTTTAACCCCACGGAGAGAACAGCGTCATCTTTGTTGTTCGGCCCGTGCAGATAATAATCCGAGCAGTGATTCGGGCGGCGAGTACCATGAGAGGTAGTGTACTGCCGGCTCAGGCCCTGGACCAGCGTTCCATCACCCCCACACGTCACATTGGTAAAAGGATTCCCTTTGACGGAGGAAGCAAACAACAGCCCACACCTCAAAGTCACCCTCACTCAACGGCAATTATTCCTCTTTTCTGCAAACGGCCATGTTTCACCCCCCCGCCCCCCCCTCGCTTCCTTCCCTCCATCCTTCTTGCTTCACGCAGACGAACCTGCAGCCGCTCCTCACTGGATCTTTGACGAGCGTCCAGCTGGAGCGGTGACGCCTGGCAGATATCAAGTTATGATAGCAATGTTGACTCATTTAGAGCGAGATTGAATTCCTTCACCCCCCTCATCTCTCATGCTGTCAAATAAAGGCCTCGCGGTCTAGACCGATGCTATCAACAAAATAAAGAAGCTTAATTAGCTTGTAATAAATTCTCATTTCCGCCGTTCTCGTACAAAGCCTCGGCCAACGCCGTGCGTGCCAGCTGACGAGCGCCCAGTAATTTGATACTGGCATTCAGCGGGTTCCCCTTCTCCCCCGGCCATTTCACAGGAGAGCACGTCTGTAAATGTCACCCAGACACACACACACACACACTTTGTCACACACACACACACACACACACACACTTTGTCACACACACACACACACACACTTGAGAGCCAGGGCGATTAAAATGTTTGTGCCAAATCCTGGGTGACAAAAGGTCAAAAAGGTGTTAATTTTTTTTCTGCCAGAACCGTCTTTTTTAGACAAAATCTAAAAACAGAGAAGAAGAATCTGATCTCACACGTTAAATATCAGAGCTAGAGGAACTCGCCGCGCTCTGCAGAGACGCCACTTCATCGAGGAAACGTCCTACATGGCGAATTCAAAGCTCAACGTATTTCTGGACTTTTCACGTGTCGCGTCGGGCCTCCTGCCGCTCTACAGGCTCCGCCCCCCGCCTGGATGTTCCCCACATGTTCCTGTGAACGAGTCGGACCCGGACGATCTCCTGCTGCTGCTTCACACGACAAACACAAACTCCAGAAAACATCCAGACCTTAACGATCTGGAAAACGGATCAACTCAAGGTCCAACTTACTGGACATGTTCTTCAAACACCTGTGAGGATTGTAGGCCTGAGGAGTTTGTTGTTTCCAGAACTCCAGAACTTCCTCACCTCATGCAGCCAAATATCGATCGACAGATAATGAACAGCTTCATGCTTCACAATGTTCTCTCAGACGTGAGGATCCTTATTCCTGCTTTTTCCACGTGTTGTTGACTAAATGATTTAAACGAGAGAATAATTACGAATCAATAACGACAATAACGGTCGATGGAAAGCCGTGACCCAGGAGATGTTGGTGAAAGCAGCAGAATCGATAGATCAGCTGTCAGATGTCAGTGAGCAGGGAAATGTGATTCTGATTCTCAGTTCAACACTTTCTGTTTGTTTATTTCAAATTAGAGTGAAGATGAATTTGATTCCTCGACACGAGCGCGGTTAGATAACAGTCAGGATGGAGCACAACATCAATCAAGTCGCTCGGGGTGTGAACACAGTCGTACTTGGCACCGTGTACTCGTACTGTACATCGTGCACACACACACACACACACACACACACACACAGTTCAGTGTGTGCACAGGCTGACTGGCAGGAGAGCTGCAGACATTCGTCTCGCAGCAGGAGCACACAGACACAGAACATCACTCATGTGTGGTGCTGGCTATCAATGTTTTAACAAAGAAGTGAAAGAGTGGGCAGCGAGGGTCACACACATATCTGCTCAGTAAACACCCCCCCCCCCCCCCACACACACACACAATGCACTTCCCAGGAGGCATAGCTCAGATTCTTTGGATGGAATTTGCATCTCAGATCTCTTGGATGGGGGGGGGGTGTGCACGGAGATGAGGCAGCGAGGGTGCCGCTACTTTTCTCCATTCGCGCCGCCTGTCACCTATCCATCCCAGCATCCATGCACTCCTGTGGGCAGCATCCAGAGAGTGTGTGTGTACATGTGTGTACATGTGTGTGTGTCAGAAACCACCAGAGACCAAGCCTGAACTCGACCTGTCCTTGGAGGGGGGGGGAGGAAAGCGTCCTGGAATCTCATTTGTGCCCCTGAGAGGTTGGACGAGGAAAAGGTTCACCTCCGAACATCAATCCACAAACTCTCCTGTGTGTTCCCACCGCCTCTGTGTGTGTGTGTGTGTTCCTGTGTGTGTGTGTTCCTGTGTGTTGTGTGTTTTCCAGCTGCAGCATTCCCGGATTATAACAATTAAGAAGGAACGTGAAGTGTGATGTTACTACACCGAACTCCGACCTCAGGAGAGGACAGGAGCACATGAACACACTTATCGATGTAAAGTTAAGAATTAGAGTTGTGAGCTTCTTCTCTAGAAACACCTTAGGGTGATTAAAGTGACACCACAGGGGGCCTGGTGATGGAGGCAGGTGTTGTCCCACCATCCAGCCCCTGAGTTTATCTGCTCCGTGTGAATCCTCCACACACGCAGGGATGAGCGGTGCCACTGGTGCAGCTCAGTTCGTGTGAATCAGCGCAGACAGCCGCAGTCTCCGGGTCCATCACGGTCCTGCTCACAGGGAGCTCGGTGCAAATGATGCCGCATTCACGATCAGGAGGAGCAGCCTCCCACAGAATCGCTTTCTGGATGAAATTACGCACCGGTGCACAGCTCCAACACACATTACAGGGAGGTGGGGAGAACGGAGGTGCGGAGCGGGCAGTTTGGAGAGGTCTTTACGCACAGCCACCCGCTCCCAGAGGAGGCTGGGTGTCACCGTGTGCAGCCGGGGGGAGTCACATCAGCACCAGCGCGTGAGGATGTGAAGTTCTGGACAAGTTTGTGACAGTGATGCGGCGCAAACACCAGCCACCGTGCCAGCACCATCACCATCACCTGGGATCTGCCTCTGTGCGCGTGTGTGTGTGTGTGTGTGTCTGTGTGTGTGCGTGTGAAGGTGTGAGTGGATCCCGGTCCCCTGACCCGCGCGTCCCGGCTCACTCACCTGACTGTGCCGCACTCGCTCGGACCAACAGCAGCGCGACGAGGACGCAGGCGACGAACTTCATGTTTGGATAAAGGCTGCTTGTCTTGTAAACTCCAGGAACTCACATGTCCAGTTCAGATATCCTCGGTGTTCACACGCAAACACACGCACAAACAAAACCAAAAAGCCCCACGTCGGAGAGTCGATGGCGTCCTCCGCGCGTCCAGCACCGTGGAGAGCTTTTACGCACCGCGCGCTGCTGCGTGTGTTCCTCGGCTCCCGGAGCAGTGATCAGGTCGCTTTCCACCGCGGACTCTCTGAGCCATTTACCCCTCACTCACACTGCCACGGCGCCGGTGGCTTGGGGGGGGGAGGGGGGGAGGGGGTGTGTTTGGACTGGGAGACTTGGTGTGGTGGTGGGGGGGGCTGTGGACCCGCCTCTTAGGAGTGATTGACGCCTCCTTCAGCCTATTAAACAGGAGATCCTAAAGATTTGGCGGGGTACTTGCAGGTGGTATCCGCCCACCTCACTTATCAACTTATCACCTCTCCTGATTGGCTGTTAGCTGCTGTCACTACACCTGTGAGGGGCGGGTGCTTCCTTTGGATTGACAGGAAGTCAACTTGTCTGACTCCTTCTGACGCAGCTCATCGGATCCACTGCAGATGTTCCTGCAGCTAAAGGTAGGATCTAAACTCGTGTCACCTTCATGCATGAACCACAGGATGAGAGATTCCTGAGGTCAGTAAGGTCCAGGGAAGTTTCATGCCCCCCCCCACACACACACACACACACACAGCCTGTAAACTTGGATGTTCTGTCCAACGTGTTGAGTCCTGTGGGTCCAGCTCTGCTCTGCCTGTGAGGATGAGGATGAGGAAGGAGGGATGAGGATGAAGGTGAAGAGAGAAACTGTCTCTGCAACATGTTTGAGTTCAGCTCCACACACACGCACACGCACGCACGGTGATGCTTCACGTGTTCCCCTCAGCTTCATTCAGGGTCCTCTGCTGCCATCTAGAGGACAAGTCGGAGAACTACTCCGTGTTCACTCTAATGTGATGCACATAATTAAAACGCACGATGACCTTAAAGCAACACGCGGCAGCTCCGCCACCTGGAAGCAGCAGCTCGGCTCAGTTCCATGGTTCAGTGGAACAGGGAGAAAGGTTTTTGCATGTAAGCATTTCCTGTTTTGGTGCAATTGAAATGTTCACTCCACCCTAAATATGACAATAACGTTTTAAAAAATATGTAATACTCTAATACATAAACAGAATTTAAAATTGTTTTATAAATAAGACTTCTGAACAACAGGTGAACCACAGCTAATACTCACAATTATTTAATTTAGCTTGCAAAGTAAATTTTTATGATTGTTTATATCTGTCTCTCTCTCTCTCTCATCTATCTGTCCGTTTAGAAATCGTGGACATGTGATACAATAAGAACTTTATTTATTTCAAAACAAAGTTACAAAGTGCATTTACAAGATGAAATGATAAAAGCAATCGATTATTAGTTTTCTGTTGCTCATGTAAAAGAAGTATCCCTACATGTAGACAGTACGTTGAAGCGTTGGTCGTGTTGTGTAACTCATGTTCGCTGCTCGTCAACATTACAAAGATCACAGCATCACCCTCCCTCATCTGTCTCCTCTCTGTTACTCATCCTCTTCATCTCGCCCTCCTTTCCTCCGCTCTTCCTCCCGCTCTTCCTTATATAAGTGTGTCACCTCTCCTTCTCCCTCTTTCCTCCCTCCTTCCTCCCCCACTCTGGTCCCTCCCTCTGCCAGACAGTCGACTGGTATGGCGACACCAGACTGTGTGTATTTTTAGCGCTGCCACAGATGGGGCCACGGCTGCATGTCAGAGACCAGAATGTTCTTAATCTCAGCTGTCAGGCCCCTCCCCAGCACCAGAATGGATCCCGTCCACGTTGGTGCTGAAGGGGAATAAGTGAAAGTTTGTCCCCGGCTCTTAAAACCAAGGTTTTAGTTGTGTGCTCTGCAGCTTCTGGATGGAGGTGAAATCAGAAAGGTGTCCCTCTGCAGGACAAAGAAATCAGCAGATATGAGTCTGTCTTATCATCCTCAAGGAAACAGACATATGTTCTCGTGCTGCATGTTTGACAGCAGCGATAAGTGGTGAAATAACGGGTCGGCCCGACCCTGTGACCTGGACACCTGCCCGGAGGCAGATCTGTGCACCTCCACCTTCAAGATTCCCCTCAGAGAAACTAACTGTGAACAGTCTGTCTTCTTTGCTTTTGATTCATGTTATAATTATTACCGCAGGGGGAGAAGGAGAACGTGCTCCAGGGTCAAGATGTCGTCTTTGTGCGACACACTTTAAGAGTCTGCTCGTCTGGCAGCCTTCACACTCTCCGGCTGTCCGTGTGAATACGGAGGCGCGGTGGGCGAGAGAGAAGGGAGGACGCTGACAGAGAGGGAGGTGATGGGTGGGAGAGGTGATGGTTGGGGTTGTCAGGCTGTCAGATTGAGTTCAGGTGACTTGGATCCATTGTAAATACTTTGAAGTACCTCCTTCTGCTAGATCTACTTTACAAATAGAGAATATCGAGACGCGTTCGGCTCCAGATCTTTGTCAAATGTAATATTCCTGTTGTGGAGTGAACAGATAATCCTTTATTTATCATTTCACCTGGGAAATGTAGTTTAACACACATTAGATGCAATGCTAGAGACCTTTTATGTGCAGTTGCAAATCAACCTTCACTGCCTTTCATGCTAACTAGTAATTATGAGCGTGCTAAAACACCTGACGAGCATGCATGAGCAATATTCCATGCATTGCTGTTGTGATCTGAAATATGTGAGCTCAGCTTGGTTGTCGTCTCCTGCTACAAACAAATCATGATCAATATCGCCCCTAATTAATAACTTGTCTCCAAGACGCTGGATGTTCCCAGAGGCAGCGGGGGGGGGACTCAGCTCAATAATGTGTCTTTCAGCGAGGAGCTCCTATCAAACCCCAAGGTCTGTTTCTGAGTCTTGTCACATTCAGGGGCCTCATTTCCATTCCCCGTCCCTCAAGACAAGGTAAGGCGGCCCCGAGGTGTGAGGGGGGGGGGGGGCTCTGCAGGAGTGGCCTTCATCTGCCGGCCGCTCAATTGAAATGGAAATGACGGACGGCCAAGTTCGCAGCTACTGTAAAGAAATAATGTTGTATACGCAGAAAACAGAAAAACAAAGACGGCAGCAGACCTGCGGCTCACACACTTCCACCGTCAGCTTCCTTCTGCAGCACAAGGTTCCCCCCCCCTTCACAAGTCATCACAAACGCTGCAGTGCAAACTTTAGGGTTTGGAAAAGTTGGATTTGGTCGTGAAAAGCACCAACAGTCAGGAAAAGTATATTTAAAATTAAAAAATTACACATTTTTGAATCAACTGAGATAATTAAAGTCGTCTCTCAGGCTTTTATCTGTGGACTCACAAAGGATCGTCTGTAGGAAACATGGCTGAACTCTGGTGGGAGCCAGTTGAAGTGAGTATCTGGTCGTAGATTAATTAGGACTCGGGTTTGATGATTCTTACTAAGTCTAAGAGCAGGAAGTCATTAATAACCCGAGAGAAGCAGCGATGCAGCTCGGGAACAAGGGGAAGGAGAAGCAGCTGAGGCATATTAACAAAGAGCCATCAAAGCCCCGTCAGAGGACGTGTCCCGTTGCACTCTGTTTGAACGTCTTCTCACCACTGGGCTCGGCTCCTGCTCGGATCATTCAAAGGGGAGATTACAGAGCTGCTGCAGCAATAAGTGAGAAAGTGGGACATCAGCAGTGAGACTCAGCACAGCTCCAATCAATACGGGCCCTGTGGTCTCTCTGACGACGGCAATCACCATCACCGTGCACGGGAATGCCGGCGTGTTTGCTGCCAGCGTGTTTGGGCTCAGCAGAAGGTCAAGAGCGGATTGACGTTGGCGTTTCCATGGAAACCACGTGTGTGTAAACTGGGATCATGTGTTTGTTTCTGGAGTCGTCAGCGAAGAAATGATGAAAACTGGTTTGAGATGAGTCTGGTTTATACACTCTGCATGTTCCATATACTGGATTTACACTCAAAATATGCACATGACCGGACTCAATAAATCAAATATGATGTATTGGTGTAGTTCTACCGGATCAGACCATATCATTTTGTCACGGTTAAGTTCTAATAAAGTAAGAATAAACATTTTATATTCAAACTCGCTCCCTAAAGGATTTATTCTAATTTATTCTAATTTTTCTGTAAAGTGGAAAATCTGCTCCGAGTCGTTGTGGATGCTTTGAAACTGAAATATGAATTTGATAATTAAACCTCAAGAGTGAGAGATTTATTATTAACGTTTCTCCGTCGAACAAACGTGAATCTGAGCTCGTGTGTATTTATTAATGTGTGTTTTTACAAAGGAATTAAATTAATATTTTAACAGTAAAGATTTTACATTAATAATTTAAAAGAGTCACACACACATATCGAGAGATAAATAAAAAGGCACAAGAGGAAACAGCAGATTGATTATTTAAAAGAAATAAAAAAGAGCTGTAGTTCCACCGCCGCCGCAGCAGGTGGCAGCACCGCGCTAGCCGACGCCACATTGATACTTGTAGCCGAGGAAGCTTCATCAGCTGTGCAGACCGGAAGCTGCAGCGTGTGAGTTGCTTTGTTTTTATTAATATTATCCATCGATTAACTACCGCTTTATTTTACACTGCACTTTCGCGACTTTGTTAGAAAGTCCCGGTTTTAGCGGCGGCTAGCTTTAGCAGCTAAGCTAGCTGGCGGCGGCGGCTAGCTGTGGTGTGTGCGCGCGCGTGTGCGGGGGTCTCCTGACTTGTACATCGGATTTATGCTCCGTTCTTGAATCTATAACTCACTATTCTCCGCTTTATTCCCCCCCCCCTGTCTCCCGGGCCTCGTCTCTTTGTTCCCATCTGACCCACATCGGCAGTAAACGATCTTCATCTTCATCGTCCTCCTCCTCCTCCTCCTCCAGTGACCATGGACACCAGAGCTGTGAAGAACCCGTATCCGGACTATGATGGCAACTCGTCGCAGCTCTTCGACGCCCAGGGAAAGGTAACGTGCACGGGGGGAAGCGTGTGTGTCCGCGTGGCTTTGTTCATTCGGGTCTTTTGTGTGCATTCGGGTCTTTGTGTGTCTTCGTGTTCTTTGTGTCCCCCCCCACCCTGAGTGTCCTGTGTCCTCGCCCCCCCAGCTCACCCCAGAGTTCAGCCAGAGACTGAGCAGGAAGGTGAGCGAGCTCCTGTCCATCATGGAGAACGGGCTGAAGTCTGCGGATCCCAGAGACTGCACCATGTACACGGGCTGGGCAGGTGATGCAGTTACACAACCCCACCACCACACACCCTGATTCACACAAGGGCTTCATTTGGGGACACAACGTGCTGAAATGTTGGTTCGAATTCAAACCAGATGATGTAGATTCACATTATTTAGGGTTGTTAACATTCTGATTAAACCCATCGGCCTCTATATATAATCACATTAAGTCCTAAAAGGTGATTGGCGCTTGTCCGTTTGCCTCACTTCCTGTCCGTTGGCCTCACTTCCTGTCTGTCCGTCCCCCAGGCGTCGCTCTGCTCTACCTGCACCTCCACAGCGTGTTCCAGGAGGAGTCCTTCCTCCACCGGGCCCTGGATTACGTCAGCCACAGCCTGAAGTGTCTGACCCGACGCCACGATGTCACCTTCCTGTGCGGGGACAGCGGGCCGCTGGCCGTGGCCGCCGTGGTCTACTTCCGCCTGCAGAGGCCGCATGAGGCCGACGAGTGCATCAACCGGTTAGTTCAGAACAAGCACACTAGTTAAAGCTCATATATAAATGTATATATGTATATTAAAATGTCCGTACAGATGAGGATCATTTTATTTAGATAATTAATTACTAAATCATGGTTCTGACTGGTTTTATGTCTTTCCTTTTCTCAGACTGCTGCAGTTTCACCAGACGGTGGTGCAGGGATCGGGGGGGCTGCCCGACGAGCTGCTCTACGGCCGAATGGGCTTCCTCTACTCCCTCGTCTTCATCAACCAGCAGCTGGGGCAGGACAGGATCCCGCTGCAGTACATCCAGCAGGTGGGTCCGAGCCGTCTGAGGCGGGAGCTCCTTGGGAGGAAGGGTCTGGGTTTCACTTGTTTGAACGACAGGAACCAAAGAGTCTGGGAAAGAACAACTGGAGGAGATAGTACAGAGTGTATTCAGGGACTTCCAGGTTCTGATCCTGCTTCTCTAACTTCTAGATCACTTCCCTTGACATTCGGGGTTTTGCCGTTTGGCTTTAATTTGCTCCGTCTTACAAATATCGAAGTCCGATGTCTCTAATTTTTGCCTCATTGATTTCTCTCACTCGCGGTGATTAGATGTTTCTGAGATGTGTTGTTTCCAATCCTCAGATCAGCGAGAGCGTGCTGGCGTCGGGCGAGCACCTCAGCAGGAAGTTCAGGTTCCAGAACCAGAGCCCTCTGATGTACGAGTGGTACCAGGAGCAGTACGTTGGCGCCGCACACGGACTTGCGGGCATCTACTACTTCCTCATGCAGGTAAAGACGGTTATGATCAGTGTTCATACTGAGATATTGAGCTGTTTTATCCTCCAACACAATACTCTGGCGTAACATCACAACTTACCAGAGACCACGTTGAGAAGAATTCATTATTCTGTCTGACGAATCCTCCAAATCGTAAAAAGTGAATTAATCGATTGGTTAATTGATTAAAGAAGTTATGGCTCCAGCTGTAAAGTCGGTGTTGATTCCACCTGTCCCTCGCTCTCCCTCGCAGCCGGGCTTCGTCTCTGCGGTGGAACACGTGCACCGGCTGGTGAAACCAAGCGTCGACCACGTCTGCCGACTCAAGTTGGCGTCAGGAAACTACCCTCCCTGCATCGGCGACGACAGAGACCTGCTGGTGCACTGGTGCCACGGCTCGCCGGGCATCGTCTACACGCTCCTGCAGGCGCACAGGGTAACGAGCAATCAGTCTCTCAAAGTCACTCATGGGTTTTCAGAATGAAGGGGTTTGATTTGAGGAGTCCTAGTGTCATCTAGTGGTCGTGTTTAGTTCTAATCTCACCTGATGGTTCGTGTAGATTTTCTTCCTGTTTCTTTATAATTAAAGGTGAAAGGGGGATTTTATTTAACTGATAAATAATGTTTTTCTCTTCTGCTGTCGGGAGTTTGACATTTTCACAAGAAATAACCTTAAATTTGAAAACTAGGGTCCATTCAAACTCCTCTCCACAGTTTAATGTCCGATGTTTCCTAAGTTCTTAGTTTTCCCAGCGTTCCCTCATCATTCACACAAACTTAGACATATCTTCTGTCGTTTCACTTGATTTCCAGGCTTTTGGAGAAACTCAGTACCTGTACGACGCCCTCCAGTGTGGAGAAGTGGTTTGGCGCTGGGGCTTGCTGAAGAAGGGCTATGGACTTTGTCACGGTGCAGCGGGTAACGCCTACACCTTCCTGGCTCTGTACCGGCAAACCCGGGATCCAAGGCACCTTCACAGAGCCTGCATGGTGAGACCGTGTGATATAATGATAACTATTAATAATCTGAATGCAGCGTTCACGCAGTGCAGCAGCTGTTTGAGTGATGAACACGTTCATTGGGTTCGAGCTGAAACATTTGAATAAGAAAATCTAGGTAAAGGTTTAATTTCAGTCAAGGTCGCTGAAGTGTTTCTCTGCTTTTTAAAGGATTTCACTTTAGACGTGATTATGAATCATTTAAATTGTGTTTTGCTCAGTAACTGTGACGTGTTGCTGATTCCAGGGATGATCGAGCGTGTGAGACTCAGGTTCCTCTGTGTTTCCTGACAATAGTTTGGCGGTTGTATGTTCTGAGGCGGTGGCGAGCTCTCTGTGGACACGCTCCAGGTGGCGCAGCTCCCACGTGTGCGCTTTAATTAATATGAATCTATTCATAGAGGATGAAAATAGTCTCTTCAGATGTCGCTAAGCTCCGTTACATGCTCCCGCTGCAGCCCAGAGACATTGTGGTCAAAACCTGATCCCGCCACAGATGCTCGGATTTCACTGAGACGAGCACAAGTTTGAGCAGTTGTTGACATTGCTCGCTGTTCTCCGGAGACGCTCGGCTACAACGCTCTGCAGCGACACACCAGGAATCTCATTGTGACACCGCCTCTCTCTCCCTCTCTCTCTCTCTCTCTCTTTACAGTTTGCCGACTGGTGCATGAACTACGGCCAACATGGCTGCCGAACTCCGGACACTCCCTTCTCCCTTTTTGAAGGTAATTTATGACCATGTGACTTAAAAATATATATCATCACGAGTTATAAATAGACCAGTTTTGTAAATCATGTGTTTCTGTGAATGAAACCATCCTGAAATAGGTTTGCCTGTTGTGTTTAGATCGTTCTACTCAGATGTAGAACGATTGTTGGTGTTTGACAAACATAATTAGAGACTGATTCCAATATCCTGTTTCTGGACAATAAAAAAAACAAACTGCTTATTATACTTTAACGCCAAGAAAGCTCTTATAGAACATTTCAACTCTATCCTATTAAATAAAAGGCTTGCTCTCCAGAAACTGATAATATCTGTAACCTCACGGCGTCACTTCCTGTTTGCAGGCATGGCGGGCACCATCTACTTCCTGGCCGACATTCTGCAGCCCATGAAGGCGAGGTTCCCAGCCTTCGAAGTGTGACCACAGAGAAGAAGATCCGTCTTCCTGCTGTCTGTCGCACAAGTGCATGAGAACACTGCGTCCATCTGGGTAAATAATAAACAGAGACTCCACAAGCAACTCGCCGGCTGGCGTTGACTCAAGTTCAAGTTTCTGCTGCTGTTAACTATCTTATCTCAGTTCTTAATTATCTGTTAATGTATGTGAAAGATGAGAGTTCCCTTCATGTGTATTCATTTAACTCAATATGGTGGCGTCCTCTAGGGCCTAACCCGAGGGCTGCAGGAAACTCACTTTCAATTAAGTAAAAGTTGTTTTGTTAAAGTTGTAAAGCAGTATATTTCATTTATTCTGTAAATTTGTTACATTAAAAAAGAAATAAATGCTTTACGTTGATATTATGTGAGAAACGTCATCAGTAAATATACCCCAGTGCACTAAATAAAACCCAGTGTCCTGTCCTCTGCTCTGTGTGGACAATAAACCGTGTGTTTTTACAACCTTTGCTCTGTCGTGGATTTCACCCAAAATGACACAAGGGGGCAGCAGAGAGCCACCTGACCTCTGACCCCCCCACCTCACACAAAGTCAGCAGGGAATGACCCTAACCTTGAAATGAGTCTGACTTTATACCAATCACTGTGTGTTTGTGAAGACGTCGTATAAAAGTGTATGAACTGACCTGCTGTGGCTCGGTTATGTAACGGGTAAACACTCGACGCGTCATGTGACACTGAGAAATGTCTCGAAGCCTCCGACCCGTCCTCCATGTGACACTTGGCTCAGCTGCTCCGCTCTCTACTCCAAATAAGGCTCATGTAACACTCTGAAAACCAGGCAGCGACACAATGCGCTCTTTTTTAAGCCCCCTGCCCCGGGTTCTTTATGACCCGAGGCCCGGGAGGAGGAGGAGGAGGTGACTCTACCAGAGAGCCATGAAGAGTGGGAGCAATCATTTTCTCCTCCCCCCACCCCCTCCTTGTCATCTCCGCAGATCGTAGGAGAAACCGAACACTTTACAGGAGTAAAAATAGTGCTCATCTGTCCCCGGGGCGTGGCCTCACGTCACCAACTCCTACAAACGTCCTCCGACTCCTGACGTTCAGCACTAAGCTGATCAGATCTGCTGCAGCATGAAATACCTCCTCCTCTGCTCCGGTGTTTATCTATAGATTTACTGCTCCTCCTTCCAAAATGCCTTTCTGACACTTTTGACAAACAGTAAGCGAAACAATCAGGGTCATAGTTTGAAACTTTTAACTTTAACTAACATCACGTGCAAAGACGCAGATACATGACGATCTATTTACTGCAGGTAAATATTATTCTCTATCAGGACATAACTGTTAATTGATATTAATTAGTTAATTGAAACCTGTTCCCGTATCAGTTCAGTGCAGAGCTGCTTATTCCCGATGCCGCCTGCGTCTCAGAGCCCGGAAGCTTCAGTGTCGTTAAAATCAAATTCAGGGATTAAAGAACATGCAGCGTTTTACGGCTGCGCTCGCAAACACCGTAAAAACAAGTGACACAAAGAAGCTGCAAGAAATCTGAGCATAAACGTGCAGTGACCTACAATATGTGGGTCATATCTCCAGTCATAACAAATAATGGGAAGCGGCATTAAACGCACGAGGGGCCCGAGATGATGAGATGGCGTCCGGCGTGGTCGTTCAAGTCTTTATCTGTGTAACATAAACGTTGTAATCACCTCCCAGATGCTTCTGGCTCTTTCCAGAGCTTTCAACCGTGTTGCAGCTGAAAGCTCCAGAACCAGTGGGGCCTTGAGTTGAGGCTCCAGCGCCAGAGTCCGGATTCCTACTGAAGCTGCAGAAATACAATAAACAACTATTAAACACTTTATATAGTTTGATTAATCTGTACAGAATCCTTTCACTTTCCATCGTCTCTATTATTTCATCTGTTGCTCATAATGGTCCACAAACCCCATATTTGTATTATAAACCAAAAGGTTTCAAGTTCAATCCCTAATTAAACTTTTTCAGATCTCGTCCGAGTGGAATCTACATTTCGTGTCTTTTTTCCCGGCTGTTATTTCACCATAAGAGGAGGAGGAGCAGTCCCCCTGTTTAAAAATACCACCTCTTAAAGGAGCTCTCTGGACCTGGAGCCGCTCTGAAGTGAGGCCGCGGAGACTTCAGCGTTTACACCAACACACACAACGATACAGAACACACAACGTTACTCACGTCCAATCAATGAAACCCATTTGCCTTGAATCCATAAACGCGTTATAACGAGTTTGAAATCTCTGGAGGCAGTGACACAGTTTCTCCTGCCGTCTAAAAATAACCCCGTCCCCTTCTAAAGGCCGACTCCCCCTGTTCCCGAGGACACTCAGCTCTTCTTTCCGCTTGCCCTAAGAAAGTTAAAGAAGTTCCAACGTGTCACCTGATCCGCCTCATTAGCATAGGTGACATCACAGGGCCGGGTTAAATAAGAGGGGGGCTCGGACCCTGGCTCTGGACCAGTCTGTCTTGGGACTTCAGCTTCTCGCCTCCTTTCTTTCCGCTCCTCCAGCTCCTACTCTGCAAAAATGGTGTGTACCATGTTGTGTTTTTCTTCTGGACCTGTTGGGTGGGGTGGTGCCGATGGAGATACCTTTTTTATTTTTTAAATCCGACCGAGGGGCTGATTATTTTCTGAGTTTGGATTTCAACTTTTCAAAAATAAGCCCGAACCTGGAACTGAAATCGAGCTGACGTCTTTAATTCAGCTCTGAAAAACTTTTAAATAAATCTGTGAAGATTTCTGATATTTGCGCCCGAGCCCAGGACCGCTGCCTTGAAATACAAACATACGTAGACTTGTTTTTAAAAGTTTAGAATTCTCCTTCTTTGGCTGATAAATTCCTAGATTCTGCTTAATTAATAAATGTTACATGAACTGCATTTCATCTGTTTATTCTCTAAACTCATAAATCACTTGTTTTCATTCATTTCCCTGTGTGTCCGTTTGTCTGTGTGTCTGTACGTGTGTGTTTCCACGTGACAGACTGAGTTCTCACCGGAAGAGGTCGCTGGTAAGTGAAGAAGACTCATCCTGCACAGATAACACAAATCCCACATTTCCTTTACGACCTCGCCAGCAGGCGGGAGCGTGTCCTCTGACTTCCCCCTCACCTCCGTCTGTCGTTTTGATTCCATCTGCCGGGTCGTCTCGGCGTTTGGTCCAAAGTGAAGCTGGAGAAAGCTGCAGAGTCGTGCGTGTCATTCTTGTCCAGTTGTCGCCACACATCTGATATCCGTCTATTCTAAGACCGCGGGCCCCTGTGGCCCTTACACAGCAGAAGTGCTAATCCATGGGGCCGAGGTCTAAGGTGCAAACCCAGCGGCGTCCTCTTACACGAGGAATCCACAGAGCTCCATCCTGAGCCTTTTGTTCAGCGTGGACACCGTAGTTGTGGTTCTGCAATGCTAACGTTGCTCATTTGACATATTTTGGACATCGTGTCCCCCGTTAAATTAGACCAGAACGACATTCCTGTATAAAAGCTTTTATTTAATTGTCGAAATTCCTTCGATTACTCGTCTTTATTCTCCCCCGAAGCAGAGAAAGTGCTTCCTCTGTACATTGGGAGGCGTTGGGCTGCGTAGCCGTGGATGAAACGCAGGCCGTGCAGGACGAGGTGTTGATTACACCGTGCGCAGCATTCTCGTGTGTAACTGGAGCGACGATGCCTGTATATGGCCCGGGCCTCGGTCAGGGAGGATCAGTTTGCTCCCGGTGTCGCCCCAAATGCAAGCGGAGGCAGGAATGGAGGGTGGGGTGCAGGGGGGGGTCAGGTGGGGTGGGGAGGTACAGCTGCTCCCGCTGCTGCCGATCAGAAACCACATTCATCTGTCAGAGAGGTCACCCGGAGTTGACTTCCTGGTCGGATTCAGACACACGCGTACAACACCCCCTCAGCTGTCGCTCGCAGTTAACTTAGAACAAAGACGGAAGAATGCAGCGTTCGATTCCGGGGCCACAGCTGACCGAGAACCCGCTTATAGAAAGAACACAAAATCCAAAGTGCATCTAATGGACAACGACTTTACTGCAACACAAAGCAGATTAGCTTTCATGCCCTGAAGCCGCGACAGATTCAATTTAGCCATTTGTAAATTCCCCTCCGGTCGTTGTCCTCGGCGCCTTTTGTTCCTACAAGCAAAACCCAGAACTTCTCAAAACTAACATTCAAAATCACATGTTTGTTTGTCTCTGTCTGCGTCAGAGTTCCGTAACTCAAGCTTCTCTCTTCTCTCCTCAGACTTCAAGGAGTCCTTCGGTCTCTTCGACAGAATTGGTGACAGCCAGGTGGGCTTCAACCAGGTTCCCGACATCATGCGCGCCCTGGGCCAGAACCCCACCAACAAGGACGTCATCAAAATCCTGGGCAACCCCTCCGCCGACGGTGAGACGCCCAAACACACCGACGAATACGAGTTATCAGGTCAATGAGCGTGAAAGCGGTGTCTTGAGTTTGTGTTCTGATTCCGCAGACATGGCCAACAAGAGGATCAGCTTCGACGACTTCATGCCCATGCTCAAACTGGTCGACGCCCTCCCCAAGGGAAGCTACGACGACTACGTGGAGGGTCTGCGCGTCTTCGACAAGGAGGGCAACGGCACAGTCATGGGCGCTGAGCTGCGCATCGTGCTGTCCACTCTGGGTGAGTCTCAAGTCGCCTGTCTCCAAATATAGACGCAGCACAAATATAGTTTGCTTAGCGTGCGCAGAATGTGAGCATGAACCTGACACGGCTCCTCATGTGGCTGCAGGAGAGAAGATGACCGAGCCCGAGATCGACTCGCTCATGACCGGCCAGGAGGACGAGAACGGCAGCGTGCACTACGAGGGTGAGCTTCATTTCCCAGCATGCTTCTCTTCTCTTTTCCGACTTCTTTCACACGTATGATGCTGAAGCTCTGATTGGTCTCCTTGCAGCTTTCGTCAAGCACATCATGTCTATTTAAGAGGCCGGCAGCGGGAGTGCTGAAGAAGCTGTAGCTCGCTACAGACGGCCGACAGTGTCCCGGACATCCACACTGTTTCAAAGACCAACCAAGGAAAGACAAGGACTATGTACAAGGGATGTTGACGCCATCTTGTTAATTTTGTTTTCCTGTAAACTTCGTCTCAAGCCCTCCTTCTCTCGGGACGTGACCACCACCACCACCACCTCTCCGTTGTAGACCCCCCCCCCCACCACCACCTGGCCTCTCCTCCCCCCCCCAGGGCGCGTCTCCACTCTCTGCATGGGGTGAGGAACGGGGGAGAAGGGGTGACCGCTCATCAAGTGAGGGTAGATCCCTCCCTTCCCACCGCCACCTCATTCAGTCACGCCACCACTGGCCCAGCAAAAACCTAAGGTGCTGGAGAACGGGCGTGGATTGACCGCCAAAAGTCCCCCCCCCCCCCGAAAAGTTTTCTTTATTTCCACTCTGTTCATGTCAGAATAAACTTTTCCAACGTACATCCCATCTGGGTTGATTCTTGATCTCTCATTGACCTCCAGCCCGAAACCAAACAGCACACTCAGCCTCTTGGAGAATAAACGATTCATGAATATTAAAAACATGTTGAGTAAAGTGGAGATTTTGCTGATTCAGCCTCATTTTGTGTCTTTAAAGTCTAATTCTCTTCATTCGGGTTATTATTTTCTATATTGACACTGAACTCAGGTCGTTTTCTTACATGTTGCATAAGCTACATAATGAAAATATATATATTTATATTAAGACAGGAAGACAAATGCATTTACAGTGTAAAGAGGAAACATTCAGGCCTCACGCTGCTGCTTTATTCCATCCTTATGAACATTTATTGAAATATTTAAACCCCATAAACATGTTGGGGTTACAGCTCTATAGACCCACATCACATATTTAAGTAGCTTCCACAATAAGAGCTGCTTCCTGTCGTGTTTCCTCTAACGTGGGAAACACCGTCCCGTATGAAAGGAGGAGATGATGTCGTCACACAAGGACATTTATTCCTTATGTTAAAATCAATCAAAAGATTGTGACACTTAAAAAAGATAAAATCACAAGATTCATCTAACCAACAAGGCAGAAGGTCACATTATCTTAATTATGAAAATGAATTAGACGCACATTTTACATGCAGAACATAAATCTACAGTTTGTTGTTCCCGAGGTTTTCTAATCTTTTTGAATATATCTCACAATGTACGTTAGATGAATCAATATATTTATGATAAAAAGCCGTTATAAGTTCATGAAACCATGCAAAGAAATTGTACCGTGTCAAAAATGAAACTGGAATAATCATCTATAGGTAATATTTGTATTAAATCGAATGTTATAATAATCATTTAGTTTTTAAAGAACTTTATTTTAAATTTGTCGACAGGATTCAATGTCACTGTTCTCGTCCTCTGTTATAAATAAAGTTCATTTAAAAATAAGAGCCCATCTTGAATTTCAGTTTTTCATTTTGTATGTTTTTAATCTTTCAGTGACTTCATGATGTTTTCCATTTGAAATAATAGGGTTAGGGTTTTTTATGTATTTCATAACGGGTTTTCTTTATTTCCCGATCTCGCGAGACTTCCCCTGAACCCGGAAGTGTCTGCAGCGGGAGTTGAGTCCGTCCCGGTCCTGTTCCTATTACTTCTCCAACATGTCGCTGACCCACAGGATCGGTTCTGCGGTTCTGAAGATGAGAAACGTCTTCGGACGAACTTCCGGGTTTCCCGCGACGACCTCCAGGTCCCACGTGACGTTTCTGTCACTTCACACTTTGTTCTGTTAAAGTTTGATTTGTTGTGAAAGCATCAAAGATCGTCAACAAACGTTTGTTACGGTCGTTTGTGAAAGTTTAACTTTACTTTAATGTGACGTTAGTTTAATTTTGAACTTCTTGAGTTTTTGTTCACGAGGGGAAATGTGGAATAAAGGTCAAACCTCTTATTTTGAAAAGTAAATACACAGGGAGGTTTAATTTGAAAATCCAAATAAAGAAAATATGTTTTTTTAAACAGCTAGAAAGTAAAGTAACTTATTTATGTAAAAAGCAGAAAAGGTTTTATTCATATTTTTTAAGTTTCCAGCTTTAAGAATCAATTTTTTTTTTTTTTAAATAGACAAAAATCATTCAATAAAAATAATTTCTGTTCAATCTTCTTAAAATCAACATCTCTTTTCTTTATGTCTTATATGCAATGTGTATTTTTATATTTCCTTGTGTTTATATTACAAGTTTACTTATTTATCACTTGTTGTGGGACTATCGAGGATCATTTTAATTTTATCTTATTTGATCTAATCTAATAATTCATGTGATCAGACTCCACAGTCAGGCCCAGGACTCCGGTCCGTCTTCCCACTCGATCCGTCCCGAGACGTCCAGCGCTACGAACATGATGGACATCGGGACGCGGCGAATCCTCGACGAGGACCACGACCTCTTCAGGCAGAACGTGCGGCGCTTCTTTCAAGAGGAAGTGGTCCCGCACCACAACGAGTAGGTACCGGGTTCCTGTCGACATCACAGAGTCAAACTGAGACCCAGAAGAGACGGATGTGAAGTGATGTGAACTCTTGTTCCAGGTGGGAGAAGGCCGGGCAGGTGAGCCGGGAGCTGTGGGAGAAGGCCGGTGAGCAAGGCCTGCTGGGGATTCTGATCGCAGAGGAGCACGGTGGCGTCGGAGGAGACCTGTTTTCTGCCGCCGTCGTGTGGGAGGAGCAGTGAGTTGCACCGAAACTCAGAAACACGTCTGAGTTCAAACACTGACTTTTTTTAAATGAGATTTATGCTTCTGTCCCGATTCTAGAATGTACTGCAACTGCACCGGCCCGGGTTTCGCCCTCCACTCCGACATCGTCCTGCCGTACATCGGCAACTACGGCAGCAAGGAGCAGATCGAACGCTTCATTCCAGACATGACTGCTGGGAAAAGCATAGCTGCGATCGGGATGACTGAACCGGGAGCCGGCAGGTCAGGGAGCACCACGGAGGGAACGTTAGAGAAACCATGACCCAACCTTCATGACCTCTCTCTCTCTCTCCTCAGTGACATCCAGGGTGTGAAGACGTACGCCAAGAGGGACGGCAGCGACTGGATTCTCAACGGCAACAAGGTGTTCATCTCCAACGGGTGGATGTGCGACGCGGTGGTTGTCGTGACGGTGACGGATCGGGAGGCGAAGGCGGCCGCACACGGCATCAGTCTGTTCCTGGTGGAGGACGGCATGAAGGGCTTCCAGAAAGGACGCAAGCTGGAGAAGATCGGACTGAAGGCTCAGGTGCTGACGACCAGTGTCTCCCTCAGTCGTCTGCACATCCTGAGAGAAGTCGTACTGAGGTTTGATTCTATTTCTCTCTTTCAAAGGACACGGCTGAGCTGTTCTTTGAGGACGTGCGGCTGCCGGCGGACGCTCTGCTGGGGGAAGTCAACAAGGGGTTTTACTACCTGATGAATGAACTGCCTCAGGTGACAGAAACACGTGAAACAAACATTTGACTTTCTCCTTCCTGAGCTCAGTTAATCCCGTGGGTGTGTGTTTTGGAGCAGGAGCGCTGGTGATCGCCGTCATGGCCATCGCGAGCTGTGAGTTCATGTTTGAGGAAACCAGGAACTACGTGTTGCAGAGGAAAGCGTTCGGCAAGACCATCGCTCACCTGCAGGTGTGTGACGGCAGCCAGTGTCTCCATCGCCTCCCGTTAGTGGGAGACTGTCTGAACGTCTCACTTCGCTCCACAGACGGTGCAGCACAAGCTCGCAGAGCTGAAAACTGAGATCTGCGTGGGCCGAGCCTTCATTGATAACTGCCTGCAGCTCCACGCTGAGAAACGCCTGGACGCCGCCACCGCCTCCATGGCCAAGTACTGGTGAGAGTGTGTTTTCAACCAGCTTCTCACAAATTGGCACGTCTCTGCTGTGGGCTGAAGTCCTCACGCTGCGTGTTTTCTCCAGGGCGTCGGAACTCCAGAACAAAGTCGCCACTCAGTGCCTCCAGCTCCACGGAGGCTGGGGCTACATGTGGGAGTACCCCATCGCCAAGTAAGACTCATACCGTACAACAGGGGGGGGGGGGGGGCTGTGAGAAGCCAAACATATGAATCCATGTTTTGTTCCCACAGGGCGTTTGTTGACTCCCGTATTCAGCCCATTTACGGAGGCACCAACGAGATCATGAAAGAACTCATCGGCCGCAGCATCGTCCACCGGAAGTGAGGGATCTGCAACTTGCTCCTGGAGGAAGTCGGGAGGAGAAGTGGAGGAAGTTCGCAGCAGCAGTGGAAACAGGAGAAACTTTAAACTGTGGGAAGTTGTAATAAAAATGTAGTTTCACACATTTTGAACACGTCAGGGGTTTTGCCGCTGTGTTGTGTTGTGTTGTGTTGTGTTGTGTGTGATATCGTTGTGTAACTCATCATTAAGGGTTTTGTTTTGCCACTTTTTAATTTAAATTCCAAACCGACCTCATAAATATGTCTGAATAGTTTTTCGTTATAATTCACACATAATTCTCTGGTACAAAAATGTTGAATAATGTCATAAGTTGCTCTGTTTCATGGTCTGTCTGATCTTAAGGTTGAAAACTTGGAAAAATAGATATTTAGATCTTTGACATAACATAACACTATATAATAAATATTATAAATATATGAAATATTATAATATTGTTGTGGGTGGGTTCAAAGTAATGGTGCTATGTCCTGAGTACTTTCAAATGTAAATATTAGAAATAAAAACTGAAACTCTGAACTCTGGTCTCATCTTTTGATTTTGAACTAATATCTTCAGTGCACATCTAAAAAAAATGTATTGTTTAAGCTTATGTATATTTGAATATTAAATATTCAATGTTATATCCCAGCATTTTCCAATGAGCTGGTGCTAAACAGCTAGAGGAGGTGTTATCACTGATAAATTTAAGGAGCTTTAGTGTATTTCTGATCTTATTTTCCCTCCTTGAGACTATAAAGCCTCAAGCATCATGAAAAATCATTTTTCATCTTCGTCCCCCTTCACTCGTCCACGTTGTGGGTCAGAAGAGACGTGAGTGTTAATATTAGGAGTCGATTAAAGTGTTGATTCAAAGGTTTGAAATGTTAAAATCTACCAATGCGACCTCTGCAGGTCACCCGGAGGCAGCAGCTCCACTGGTCTTTAACCGCTCCCTTCACTGGTTACCAGTAGCTGCCCACATCCGTTTCAAACCACCAGTACTTGGTACCGTGCTGTGACCGGCCGGTGCTGGAACCAGCTCCCCACTGACACCAGGACAGAAAGTCCACATCTTCCAGCTCAAACTAAAAACACATCTCTTCTGATTGCACCTTGAATAAAGTCTAACCCAACCACGTGGCAGCACCAACATGTCACTTACCTCTCAGCACTCTGGGTTTGTCTCTCTTGAAGAACTTGTCCTCTCTTGGTTCTTGTGGTTCTGGTTTGTTCCTCATGGTGGATTTGGGTTAAAGCGTCAGCTCGATGTGACGTGATGTGAAACACCTGTGGAAGTGAAGACCCTCCTGTAATGTGTGGTTCTCACCAGTAGAGGGAGGCAGATGCTCACACACAGGGGGCAGACACAGGCATAATCATAATCATAATTCCATTGCAGCAGGTGAGAGGCTGTTGAATATGACTGGGAGGTTGATTGTAATATTCATTTACTTTGCACAGCTTTGATTTGATATATTCAAATCAGATGGTTACATAGACGTTACCGTGGCAACGCTCATTCTTCAGATGTGTCTGTGTGTATGATTCAAAATGTGTAAGAACTTTATTTAATTCTGTCATTATGAAGCATCTGTGCTGACAGATGCTTCATAATGACATGATGGACAACTGTCCCCACTTACATCTTCAAGACACTCAACTCTTACTATTTAGACTATTAATATAAAAATATTCATACTTACTAACAATACTAACAATGGATATGACATTTTGTGAAGAATTTCCATTGTGTCCTTCACATAAACCTTATAATTATATGTTCTCATTGTTGGTATTGATAAATCCTCCTGCGCCGTGTTTGCAGTGTTTACGGTAGATGGGTGTCTGGTGGGCGTGGTCAGAGGGCCCCGCAGCTCCCTGATTGTCCCCGCAGATCAGTTCCCTCACTCCGGGTTCCAGAGCCGCTCCGCCGCCTCCAGCTCCAGGTAAGAGCTCCGGAGCTTTGTCCTCCTCCCAGCGGGGGGCCGAGGCCTCAGATCCCCGCTAACCCTCAGTGATGACCCGCTGCTGCGGTTCCTCTGGGACTCCGGCTGCGGGTCAGGTGTCTGTGGACAGTTTAAAGTGGATTTTAATGTTAAATGTCGGATCTTCAGCTGTGGAGTTAAAACCCTCTTTGTGATTTAACTGCTCTTTATTCTGTAGAGGAGAATGAGGATGAAAGTAAACGATGAATGTTGAGATGAGTGATTCCTCTGCGGTGTTGAGCTGCGTCCTGTGCTGCAGCCTTTTGTTCTGGTCCACGCCTGCATGGTGCTGAAACCTCCACTGCACCACTGCACCTCCGAGGAGCTGCACTGGGATCAGACCAGTGCAGGTGCGTTAGGATCATTATACTACTGCACTTACATGTACACACATATATGTGTATTTATATATTGTGTGTGTAACGTACTGCTGCTGCTGCCTGCAGGCTTTGTGGAGAAGGGAGTAGCCCTGCGTGCAGCTGGCAGAGTCTCTGTCACAGTCAGCTGCCCTTGCAGGTTTCACCACCTTGCACGAGCAAAAGGCTGCACATGCATTTATTATACATTTTATTAGTTTGATTTAGTTACATTCATCAGTGGGAGCCAGAAAAGCCCAAACCCACCCAGATCCTCCCCATCCTCACAGAGCCTCTGTCCTGTAACGTCATTACAGCAACATGATACAGATCTGTGGAGGTCCAGACGTCCATTAACCTGATGGAGCTGCTCCGAGCTGCGTGTCGCCTCAGAGCACAAACAGAAACTGTAGGTTTCCCACGTCTGGATGTCGGAGGGGAAAGCATTCCTTTATGAAAAGGAATTAACGCTGCTCTTCAGATGGACACGTTCCAGCAGCTGGCTCACATAAGACCCCGGCTCTGGACCAGGGATGGAATGAAAACAGCATCTTCACGGGCTGATGTTTGGGTTTTCACTGTCTCAGGGTTCAGGCTTTTGTTCCAGTGCTTGAGCTTCACTGACCTGAGACGCACAGTAGTTCGGTGTAATGAGGTGTTTTCTCCTCCAGTTTGGTCGTGAGTTGTAATAAATGTGGTCATAAATACTCAAAATCAACTAATACGCAGTAATTACTTCCTTTAAGTAGCTCGTGTTGCTTGTGGGACTTTCCAGTAAAACTAATATACTTTAAAGACGCAGGATATGATTAGGACATGGACTCGGGCCGTGCAGCTTCGATGTGCAGCAGCAGAGACGTCATTTCATTTCTTTCAGAGCTTTTTCCTTTTTATCGATTGAAGGCGACCGCAGCAGCACTTGTGTGCTCGATCCATCACCACACATGTATTATATCCATGTATAATTCATCTATCATCAGTCGCGGCTTCCCAGCAAGGCACAAACTGGAAACATTAATCCCCCCCGCCCCCCCTCTAAATGGAGGTTGGCAGGATGCTTTAGCTGAACGTGACAAGATTGAGTCCGGTTTCCCCTAAATCTCCTGATGGGACTCGACCTCTGTCGGGCCACATTGGGTCTAATCCTGATGGAGTAATTGAAATGACCTTAATAAGGACACAACAGGTTGGGGGGGGGGGGGGGGGGGGTTTACCTGCATGAGAAGGCTTTAATTTAAACAACAGGAAACTCAATCCTCGCTTCGCTGCAGGTTTCTAATGGGAGCTGGCAGAACCGGGCTTTAGTGCGTGATTGGGTCTTGGCCACGAGAGGAACCGGAACTGATGCACATACGGGTCACAGGATCCAAACGACACACTGACCTGCATGTGGTGCACACTCACCTTTCTCAAACAGCCCCCCCCCCCCCCCTCCAGGAAGTGAAACAAAGACGAAGACAACAGAGAGAATTCAAAGTGTCTTCGGATGTTTTTATAAACCAAACGATTAAGTCACGACCAATTAGGATCCTCTTGTTTTGTAGGTTTAAACAGTTTCTGCCTGTTAAGCCACAGAGTCATTGGTCCCAGCTGCCATTAGCTTTGTGAATAATTTATTTAGACTTTAATTAATTGAGACCCTGCAGTTCTTTTGGTGTTTTATGTTATTTTAAGTATTTAATATTGTAGTTATCGTCCATCTCTTGTGTTCAGCTTCAGGTTTGTGTGGATTCTGCCGTCAATACTACAAATTGCTCAATGCGGACAAAAGAGAAATCCTCTCATCCTTGAAATGAATTGATTATTTAAAGGTCGGTGGGTTGTGAACGAGGCTGCAGACGTTTAAAAGGACATTCAGACTTCTCCCATGTGTTCTCTGGAGCCTATTTCCTCTCTGAGCTGGTTCGGAGTCTCTCAGCTGATGTTTAATATGAAAGCAGAAGAGATATTGACTCTGTGATGAAGCTGGGTGGCATCTTCTCTGTTGTGGTGCATTCACAAACACTCCAGATGTGGTGGAAACATCTGTTTAAATGAAGTCTTATTTGAGCCTGAGATGAAATTTGTGAGAGTCACTGCGTGTGAACGCAGCTGAGATGCCTCCTGCGGCCTTCTGGGTCCAGGACGCCGGCCTCTCTACCCGCTCACCCAGCCCGCTTGCCCCCTGCACCAGATCCAGGTCCACGGTTGACTAGCAGTCAGTCTCCCAAACCGGGCCTGACAGCCAGTGTCTCATTCCATTGCTCACGGACGGTGCCCCTCGACAGAGAGGACACTCACGTGGGCCGTTCCTGCTCTCCAAGCCTGTCACGTATTGACATCTCGAGGATTCTCCGCTGCTCTGGCTTCCCGCTCGGTGCTGTAACTGTGTTAGCTAATCCACGAGGTCAGCGCGGTGACGGCAGTGGGAACACGAGAGGAGAAGGAGCCTGCTACCTCCTACCAGAGCTTTCCATCAGCTCCAAGCTGGAAGCCTCCTACATGTTCACACCGAGCCTCTGCAGGAGGTTTACATGTGTCTGTCTTAGCAGGGTTGTGTCTCATAGTCCAGCCCATAATGGTGTTTGAGGTTTCACACCCTAAGTGCTGCTGAAGAATGCAGCCAACTGGGCTGTTGACATGTTCTGGATGATGTAATGTTCCTGCATCTGCCGCTGTGGCAGCCGAGCACTGAATATTTCAGGACTTTTCAATTAAACGCATTTTTCAGGCTAAAACGACCTCGTCTTCAATTTTGTGTCAATGAAGCTCGAGTTCTTCATTCTGCACGAGAGGAACGAAGAAATTCTGCCTGTCAATGTGCAGCTTTTTAGATTTTGTTCACTCGTTCATCAAAGCCAGAACTATTTTAAAACTTAAAAGTCGCCTAAATGATGCAGCAGAAGCTCGTGAGGTTCTCCGGTCTCGTTTCTCGGACTCTGACCCGGGCCCAAGGCGGAAAGAAACCGCTAATGAGCCTTAGCATCTCCCCGAACGGGCCAGGGACCTCCTGTTAGCGTAGCGGCAAAGTTACGTTATGACTTCCAGATGTTGAAGCTAAACAGCGAGATTGTTTTCTCCCCGTCTCTTTTTTGCAAACAGCGCACTGGCAGCGGTTAAAGGCGAATACACTGGCTGAAGTGTGCTGCGCGAATGAATGAGCCCCATTGTTGGAAGTTCACGTATTGTTCAGTCGTACTGACTCCAGATCAGGTTGCTCTGCTTTTAAATGTGCGACTTCTCCAAACAAGCTGGAATGTAGTGTCATGGAAATAAGTCTCAAAGGATTCGGCGCAAATTGCTTCTCAGGGCCCGAAGCTTCCTAAACTAAACCAGAACATCTCCTAACCGAGTTAGTGCGTGCATGTTTCTGTGCACGTGTGGATGCTCGTAAGCGTCCGTCTCCGCGCCGCTGTGCATCTGCCTGTTGCTTGTTGGACGGGATGAATGGAAACCCCCCCCAGTTCACAGGAGCGTCTCACAGACGGCTCAGTAAAGCCTGTGTGAGACGCAGAAACAGATGCACGGAGGGTACATGGCGTTCCTGTGGGCCTGTTTGGAGCCGGGCTGCAGGAACACAGCAGCTGACTGTGTGGAGTGGACGCCCTGGCCGGCTTCCAGGAAGCTTTTCACTGCGGCCGCCGCTGGATGAGTCTGAACGGGGCTCAGACAACGTCCTCCCTCAGACGTGCAACAGGCATCGCAAGAGGAAGAAATGATCGTTGCGTTCAATGACCTCCCATCGCTCCCTCTCCTCCTCTGTGTTGTTTTGAAGCGTGGACTGTTCCCACTGCCCCCTATGGGACCACCAAGGGCCCCCCTCACCACGGCAACCCCTGCCATGGAAACCAGCCCCTCAAAGGAATGACCCCTTTGAGTACCAGTGTGTAGACGCTCTGTGCTGCTCTGTAATAACAGGATATTGACTAGAAGACGACATTCACACATTTCCTCTTCCAGTTTCTCCATTTTCTTCAACATCAGCTTAACGCCGACACCAGGCGATTAGATAAGGGACTGGAAATGTAAAATGAATCATCTGTTCCCGTGTCACGCTCCTGACCGGCTGGAGAAGGGAAGGTGGCGTGAGACTCGACCTCAGGTCAGCTCGTGAAACCACAGATCATAAATCCTGCTGGAGAACCTCAGCTTCCTTCTGGAGCGTCACCAGATGTTAAATAAGAGTAATAATAAAGCTTATAAACATATAAAGTTGGTTTCCCTGACATTCCTTCAGTGCTTCACACGTCACATGTTCCGCCTCTTTGGAAAAACAAACCTGTGCTCTGGGTTTTTACGTCTGAATCTAAACTGTCCAACATTTTTCATTCAGTCTTTCAGGCCGTCATTATGAAACATAACGATGTGGAACATATCTGCCTCACTTCTACTATTTCCTTTTGTTTTTCCTTTTGACGTTTAATAGGCTAACGGTCCTTTCCTGTGTCGGGTTGTGTGTGTGTGTTGGAAAGCACTGGGGAAACTCCACAGCTCCTTGTAGATACCACCATGTTTCTACGTCCAAACACGACAGACGTGAACTTCAAAGCTGCGTGCTGGTGTTGTCTCTGGTGCTGTCGTGTCTACGCACTCGCAAACTTCTCTTTGTCTTCAATTTTTCATCCCCACGCAAGAAATGCTCATGTAAACAAAGACGTGAGTGACGTTTTCCTAAGAGCAGATCTGTAATTAGCTGTTTCTTCTGCGTTCTGAAGCCACCAGCTTTTCCCCACTTCCTTTGTCTGCACGCCACGGGTCCCCAATTATTGATTCCTGTCCCTCCCCAGTCTTTCTCCTCCCCGGCTCACCGAACCCCCGTGGGGAAGCATGAGGAGAGGGTGCACCCCCATGTGCATGCCCACATTCAGATGCTAATCCCCCGCCATCTGCCTTCTACCTCAGGGAGGCTGCACGTGGTGCCTTCCTGCCCGTGGCCGCTGTGGGTGAGGGAGGAAAATCCCTGAGCTCCTCACGCCCTGAGGGGCTGCCAGGGTTATCGCCACCTCTTACACCCCAATGGAGGCGCCCTGCACCCCCGCTATCACCCCCCCCCTCCCTCCCTCACCCTCCACTCAGGGGTCACCCATAGAGACAATCCAAAAGGAGTTACCTCCTCCATCCAGAGCCAATGGACCGTAGCACAATAAAGCTCGTTTCCTGAGCGACCTCTGGTCAAAGAGGCAGATCCTGGCAGATGAGTTAATCACTGGCAGTCACAGCAGATTCAAACCAAGCTGACCCTGGATCCTGGGAGTTTGTCTCCCACCTGTTTGAGTGGGAAAAGCTCTTCAGCCTCCTTTACTGTGAGCGGCTGCTGGGCTGTGTGGGATCCTGCAGCTCCACCGTGACATAAGAGCGTTTGAGCAGCTGAGATTTAGAATCCAAGCCTTTCTTGAATGTGTATCTCTGCCAGGGAGGTTATGTTTTCACCCCTGTCTGTTAGTCTGTCAGCAGGATTACACAAAAACAACTCAACGGATTTCCACTAAAGCCGGTGGAAGGATAATTCTGGTCTGGATTCAGACAAAGATCCGGTTTCTGTGCAGCTTGATTAAATTTGACGGACTTGGAGGAGGAATGCTCATATCTGATTAGAGAGATTTACTCTGAGAGTTTAAAGTGAAGTCCAGTAAAACGTGTATTATTTCATTTAAGCCTCAATAATAAGAAATGTAAATAACTCCAGAAGGAAAACCAAATAGTGTTGTGTCCCTTCTTTGCGTTCCTCCGCTCAGACCAGATGAAAACTCAACAGGAAAGTCATCTTCACGTTGTTGCTCCACACCCGCCTTATCTCTTGTTCTCACGTGGAATGCATTTCATCTGCAGGAGCTCCTATGTTCTGGAGCCCAGCTATTTCCGGCGCTGGGCGGCGACGGCAGCGGCAGCGTCCCGTCGACAGTCACGTCTAAAACCACAGAGTCACAGAGCTGGAGATGGAAGACGCTTTAATCTGCGTCCACGTCTGAGGAATGAAAACACAAAGCTCGGTGTGGCCGAGCAGCGTCGTGCCTGCATGTGGTCACCGTTTAGTGTGAGTGAATTCCTGCCTCAGTGCGTGTGTGTGTGTGTGTTTGAGATGATGTCACTGCTGCAGGGCGGACGATGCACTGACACCAGAGCTGCTTGGCGACCTGTGCACGCCTCAGTCACTCTGACTGCAGCGCTGGTGCAGAATCTCAGGGGCTGTCGGGCCTCGGCTGCTGCAGGAGAGTTTAGAAATGATTTTTACCTGAAGAATTAAGGAGGTCTGGGATCTTTTACTCAGATATCCGCACCCCAGGTTCATGCTAATAATACATTTCAGTCTTCAGATGAAACAAAGGCTTTTAACACCGTCCCACTTCCTCTTCCCTTTGCCAGTCCTCGGGTCCTCTGCTCATTTATCTTCGTTACCCGAAGGCGTCGTATCCATAGCGACTCATCCCAGTGTCATGGAAACAAAGGTATGGCCTCAGCAAGTAAACAGCTGCCTCCTGAACCCCCTTGGAAACCTGGAGCCCACAGCGCCCCCCCCCCCAGCTGAGCAGCAGCAGAACTATATCCTGAACTAGTCTATCACCTTGATGTTAATGTGACGTGTGGCTGCAGACGATGATCCTGACGTGAGGGAACTGGACAGAGACGTGTCCCGTGTCCCCGAGCGCGTTAACGAAGGACGACCTCACCCTTCAGTCCCTCCAGTGCAGGAAGTCATTAACACGTCTCCATCATCCTCTGCTCCTCTTTCTAATAACTGCAGCCCCTCTTTTGTTAATGGAAAGGAGTGATTCCCCGGCTACACACACACTGACCTCCCTGTTCTGCTGAGGCCTTCGGGGTCTGCTCGTATATCACAGCCCCCCCCCCCCCCGCGTGTGGTCCACGCTCCTCTCCCCCTCGCCACACTATCCCCGTATCACTTACACTAACAGGCTTCTGAGAGCGTCTCAAGGTGAGAGCTGCTTCCTGTCGCTGCCCACTTCAACGTCTGCTGCTACGCTGCAGTTTCTGTTTGATTGAGGAGTCGACAACATTATCAATCACTCGGCAGCTGTCAACCCCCCGGTCCTCTTTGGCACTTGATGCATATTTGATTCTTCACCTGCAGCGTTGTGATTCTGGGGAGTCAACAAGCTGAAGCTGCTGAATTTGAACCATTTGATTCTGTTTGTGAGCAGATCTCTGAGATGCATGACTCATCTTAACTTCGTCATTCGTCGTGCAGTGTTCAGGAAGAAGGGGGGGGGGGGGCAGATTCACGCCTCTGTTATGGAAACTTTACATGATTTCTGTTAAATGGTCTAAAATGCTCCAAACCTCTCGTCTGTAGTTTAAGTTAAAGCATAAAACATTATGTTTCATTCGGTGCTTGAGGTTTTTCCCCTTTCAGCGCGGCCAGAAAATCATCTCTGTTCTCCGAGCCTCCTCCCGTGACTCATACTTTTTTATTTTGTGGGGAGCAGGACGAAGAGGAGGAGGAGGACGAAGAGGAGGAGGAGGAGGAAGAGGGAAAAGTGCTGACTGGCTTGTTTTGGATGCTTCACTGACAGGGTGGTTTCTGGTGCGCGGCCTGAATGACGGAGCTGCCCCATTAGACCTGACAGCTGTTGACTCCAGCTCTGGGATGTGTTTGTCTGTGTTTGTTTGTCGTGGACTGGTGTTTACATCTGGCAGCGGCGGGCTGGGTGTTTGCACGCGGGGCCGAGGACCAGCCCGTCCAGGATGGGGCTCTACGATGGCGTGTTCTTCATTAAGCATCTTTCTTTTATCTGATGTGTGCCTTCGTTCACTGGGTTTCACGTTGCTTGTGTTCACGCCTGGATATCACAAAGTTAGAGTCCCGTGCAGCTGCCTCCTCCCTCGTGCTGCCTGATGACTTCCAGAAACTTCCGCTCCTCACTCAGTCTCAGTGACACGTGCGTCCTCTCTCCTCCCAGCCTTAAGGCCTCAGTGGCTCCACAGGGTCTGAGCTCTGGTTCTCACACCTGGTTCTCACACCTGGCTCTCAACATCTGGGCTGAAGAATCACTTCTTTCACTGACAGTCTCGTTAATGCTCGTGAAAACTCCTCTAGATGATATTTTACAGTAACAATAACTATAAATAAAAAGGAATCACAAGAAACAAGCAAATATATCGAACTGGAATTAAGAAAATAAACATGAATATGTACAATATGTGCAAGATTGTGATCATGGTTCAAAAGACAGTAAGCAGTGCATGGACACGCTACACACCCATCAAACCCACAAAGTCATACACACATCTGGAGTTTTCCTTTTTATTTCAGTCCGACAAAAGTTGAATCCACCTCAAAGAAAATAAGTCGTAAATCGGCAGCAGGGACTTTTCCTCTCCACCTCAGACTTCATCTGTGTTTTCATATTCACACATAGAAATATGAAAGCAGCTGCTCCAGCTCCGTCCTCTGCTCCCCGGCTGGAGCTCCAGGTCTCTGCCGCGTCTGACCACCGGTGCCCCGACCGCCGAGCTCCCCGTGTCGGGGCTAATTCAGAGCAGATGGCGCGTGAGAGGAAAAGGCTCAGGAGCGGAAACAGCCCTGCCGCAAATTATAAGCATTTATCTTTCCTTGCTGTTCACCTGCGCTTTGCGTTCAGCTCACGATTCATATTCAAAAGTAGTAGAATCAACCACTGTGTTTCCCCGTGAGGGAAAAGCGTGCTGGGATATTTTTCCATGCAGTAATATGGGATCGTGCACAGTAGCCTGTGTTCGAGCTCAGCCCAGAGTGTAGGGACGACTTCAAAGCCCACGGCTACACCCTGTGGTTAGTGTGAAACCACACACACACACACACACACACACACACACACACACACACACACACACACACACACACACACACACACACACACACACACACACACACACACACACACACACACACACACACACACATTGTGTGACAGGCACAGGCCCTCAGACAGGCACACATTTATCTATGTCCATAAAAACAGCTGACTGCGTTTCACCCCTGAATTTTCCCATCAGTTTTAGCATCAGCCCCCCCGCCCCTTTCTCCAGCTGTAAACACACACACACACACACACACACACACACACACACACACACACACACACACACACACACACACACACACACACACACACACACACACACACACACACACACACACACTCCACTTCCTGTCTCTTTCTTTCTTCTCAAATCTCATGTCTGTTTTAAACTGGCCTCTTGGACGCATACTTAACATTTGAGGAATTTCCTGTGTTCTGCTTTTATCAGAGGAATATCACACACACACACACACACACACACACACACACACACACACACACACACACACACACACACAGGCCATCTTTAGCCTGTGTCTGTGTGTGTGTGTGTGTGTGTGTGTGTGTGTGTGTGTGTGTGTTCCTCCTGCACACTGTACTCACTGTGCACACTGTGCATATGAATGCGAGTAAGGAGACGGTTTGCAGGAAGGATCACTTTCGTTCCGTTGCAGTAAAAGCATCAATCCAGTGGTGGTCCAGCTGTTGCAGGAGAAGGGCGTGCACATTCCCCCCCGTGCACGTGCCGCTGGTCATCGAGGCTGTGACGCTCGCTCTTGGCAAACGAGCAGAAAAGGGAAAGTTGCACTCTCGCTAACCACTGTCTGGATTCAGGAGCATCGATGCAGCTCAGCAGTGGAGTCACTCTCATTCATCACCGGCTGCCTGGTTTTCACATCATTACTTTTACAAATTATGTTAAGTAGTTAGATTTTCAGGACATTTGTCGCAGCAGATTTTAAAGATGAATTAAAGTTTCAGGGGCTGCATCATTCGGAGGCTGAATTTAAAAGACCTCAACAAATCCACCGGACTCTGTTTAGAATTCTTCATATTTGAAAGTTTCCTGTTGAATATTGGAGATAAGGTTTCTTTGAACTGATGTACAGTTGAAGCTGTGACTCAGTTCTGCTCACAGGAGCTGGTACCCACTCACTAGTGTTACAGAGACGTTCAGGCTGAGGAGTGGGAACGAAGGAGGAAACGTTCTCCATACTCACACTCACTCAAACCGTCAGACTCTTTGTATTCAAGCTGCTGGTTTAACGTAGACAAGTTGCATTGTGTTGGTTTAAACTGGGAAACCAAGAGAGGACCGGGATCCACTCGTTGCCTTTCTGTGAAATGAAGTCTGCGGCGTGGAGATAACGTCCAGCTCAGCGAGAGGATTCACTGAGGAGACTGGGAATAGCAGCTGATTCAATGAAGTCACATGGCGGAAGAAAAATGATGCAGAAATGAAGTTAGCTCGGCGATAATAAATGTAGATCTGTGTTGTTGTGACAGGATCTGCAGGTTGTGTGTGTGTGTGTGTGTGTGTGTGTGTGTGTGTGTCTGGACTCACAGTAAAGCTGCAGCTTTGAGTCATGCTGGCGTGTCTATGAGCTGAGGGGATGGAGGGGATCAGCGTCTGGTCAGATTCACCTTCGACCTCTGACACCAGCGTCCTGAGGGGAGAAAAGACACAGACAGCGTTATAGAGATTGAAAAATTATATTTAATGAGAGTGAATTTAAATCTTTGAGCAGGGCAGGAAAGTAAACACAGAACAAAGAAGCTTCTCCTGAGTCAGAGGATCAAATTGACCTCGGATCAAAAAGAAATGAATTCATCAAACAAACCTCACAGATGAATTGATATGAAGTATTGTTGACTTCTCTACCTGAGCCCGAGAGAGATGAGTTACCGCTAACCTTTACACCGACGGCCAGATCACAGCGGATTTGGCTAATTAGATTGTCTCAAATCTAATTTGCTATTTTATTTAAAGCAAACAACGACAACAAGCAGCCGCAGCCGCAGAGTGTTTTCTGCCATTTTGAGGCGGTTGTTGTTGTTGGCCGTCGCCGGGCCTCGTGCCGGGAGGAGATTGCTCTTGTGAGCCTGGCGATGCCGCGGATCCAGAGTCCTCAGGCATTAGCGAGTGATTACTGGGTCCGTGTCTGGGTGAAAGTATTAACACTGGACCGACTGCGGGGCTTATGGTGACATGTATGAAGTCGTCAGGGATGAAGAGCTTCAGCCCTCAAAACTCTGTGGTCCTGAGAGAAAGAGCATCCTCAGATGCACAGCCTGAGGCTCGTGTTTCCTCTGACCTCCGTCTTTAGCCGATGCAGCGTCACCGTAAGACAAAGCCGGAGCCACAGCAACAGTGACGCCTGCGCTCGGTGATGCAGAGCCCGGCGCCGTGTCCTCCAGCACCTGCCATGACTTTGCCCCGCTCAGTGAGACTCGTGCTAAAGCTGCATTTTTTAAAAACAGAGTGAGTCATGCTTTTCAGGAAGGAGAGAAAGTGATGATGAGGGTGACGGGTGGCTTTTTGGAGATGATGATGCACCACAGGCTAAACGAACCTCAGTAAGAGTCAGCGCTGAAATTCTGGATGAAGAGGTCCGGGCAGATTACTCCCCTGAGGCCGCCATGATCCATTCAGCTAATCCTGATCATAGCGACACCCCCTTCCCCCCCCCCACCTCCAGTACAGCAATGAGATTGACCTACCTTTTAATTTGGGATTAGACGTAAGGTTTTATTGGGACCCATGAGAATTTCATCCTGCGATAAGCAGCATTTGATAGAATAAAGGGAATAAAGCTGAGATATTAATCTACTTATTTTCATATTAGATTTTGGAGACGTTACAAAGCTTGTGACAAAGTGACCCACTAAAGTTAACACAGTTCCTTCCACTAAGTCACATTAAGATAAAGCCTCTGACTGACTTATAAGCATTAATTCACATCTGCAGTAACATTTAAGTTTGGAACATGCATTCAATAATAATATTCTTGAAACCCTTGGATCTGTGGAGGCCTGTTTGCACCTCCTGTACTCAGAAGGTGTCTCCTCTCCATATGTCCTGGTCAAACACAATCATGTGTAATCTGGCGACAGCGAGCTCAGTGCGCCGCCCCGTGCCCGTTGACAGTTGGGCTGTGGCAGATTGGCGTTAGCCCCGGCCAGCATCTGCTTCTGGCAGCGGAGGCGGAGGGGAGATTAGATTTTGCCGTGTTTGCTGGCTCTGCAGCTCCGGTGCCGGCCTCGGCCTCTAATCGGCGCTGGCAAACGGCCTCCCTGAAGGCGGCCGGCGTTGACAGATCTGTCGGCGCCTCTCTCCGGTAGTCTCCCTCTTTCCTCCCCCTCTACCTCCCCTCTTATCTCCGGCAGCGACCCGGTGCCCCTCGGTTCTTCACCATCACCGAACGCTCTCTGCAAATGTGAACATTTAAAATGACCTCACGACCGCCGTGCTAAATTTCCCCCCGTGTCTAATTTGCTTTCTTTAAACCCGATCCAGGCCGCCCCCGGTGACGGGCTGATTACAGTCCTTCACCGATGGCTCATTCTACCCCCCCCCCCACCCCCCGAAACACGACGAGCTAATGATGGGACTGAGGAGATGTGATGTGGGATGGAAGGAGCGCTGCTGCCTCCCTCTCCTCCTCCTGATTCCTTTCAAAGTGGTTTCAGAGCCGTATGACTGGATCCTCCATGATTCAGCCTCCGAACATCCTCTGCGGTCGCTCTGAGGTCTGGCGAACATGTCGGGGAGTGTCTCCTGACATCAGCGTGGTCCCGTCGGTTTGCTTTAGTGGTTTCAATTATTTACTTCCAAAAAGGATGTGCTCAGATTCATGAAGTCTATGTTGGCAGAATGCTAACGTGCTAAATGAGCTATATGCTGGACTGGACTTTTAAAGCAGCGGTGACCACAACCTTGAGCTAAAAGATGATAACATGCTCCACAGGGTATTGCATTTTTATGTTTGGCCAATAAATAATAGATTTTATACTAAAGAAGCTGGAACACTTGAAGATAAAAGCTTTATTTCCCTCTTGTGCAACACGATCTCCCACCAGGAGAAACCCCCGACTCGTGCGTCCAGTCTCCAAACTTACTCCGACTTCCCCCGTCCTGGCACGGCCATCGGAAATCAGTTGTGTGGTTTGAGGTCATGTTCAACATCAGCTAAATCAGGAGCTCCTCCATCTTGGCTCACAGTGAAAACTACAACCAATGGCGGCCAACCCCACAAACGTGGTTAGCTATGGTAGCTGTGACGTCGCCGGCCACCGACTCCACGGATTTGCCTCGCTGCAGGAGCGTTTCATTTGCACAAAGAGGAAGTGGACGTACAGTTTGCGTGTGTGACCGTTCCATTAAACGCAGATTTGGCTCCGATCCGGGGCTTTAGGTTCCGGAGTGGAAACTGGATGTGAAGGTCTCGCAGTGAGAGGAGGAACGACTCCAGTGATCTCTAACGCTCATTGGTCCTGACACCTCCCGCAGCTGAAGACTGGGACCTTTGTGAGCCTCGTGAATATAAATACACTTCATTTCATGTGGTCTGAGGTTCTAGTGACGAGCAGAGAATTAGGATTTGGTTTTTCTCTGCTTGTCTGGCCCTTTACAGTCTCTCTCTCCCCCCCCCCCGTCCAGTGTGTCCCTCACCTCCTCTCCCCCTCTCGTTCCCCCTCTCTGCCTTTGTCTCAGTGCCGCTGCTCCATGCCTGCAAATGAGCACTGGGACAGAGCAATTATTCAGCCCGGTGCGAGCCCCTGCACTCCGGCTTCAATACAGTGCTCATGCACGTGTGGACTCACGCTGCTGCTGCTGCTGCTCGCACTTGTGTTTTTGTGCATCAGAGCGAAGAAACTGCATTTTTACAGTTGAGACAAACAGAGAGAGGAGAATCTGGACGTTTCCTGGATGGAGACGGTCTTTTATCTCTGAACTCTATTCCCTCGGGGGGGGAGGATGAGCTTCCCTATCCCTTTCAAACATGAATTAATGTGACACACAAACACACACACACACACATTTCTTGCACTGTTCCACCCCACCCCCAACTCCACTCCCCCCTCCACCAGCCCTTCGCACTGGCTGAGTGTGTGTCTGTGTGTGTGTGTGTGGGGGTAGACCTCAGTGTGTGTGTGGATGCAGTTTGCATCCCTCCTGTCAGTGCGACGCTGCCCTTCTCTTGACTCTTCTCTCTCTGTCTGCTCTCTCTCTGCAGAAGCTGCTGCCGTGCCCCCTCCCTCCGTCACCGCCACCAGCGCCACCTTGTGCCCGCTTTGCACACAATAAGCTGTAATTACCACCCCACCCCTCCAGGTAAGATTTAACATTCTTCTCATCTTTTTCCTTGTTGACAGGAACTGGTGCCTTCCTAATCTCCACTTCCTTCCTCACGATGTTCCCTTGTTTGCACAGATTCTCATTAGTGAGGATATTTGCCGTTGACATATTCAAACCATCGTGTGAAACAGCCGATGTGGAGATAAGCCCGGGGCCGCCTGTGTTTTGATGACCTTTACTCCCGTCCCTCGTCTAGACAGATTATTCAGCAGGACAGTTCACCCTGGGTTTGCTGCCGCTCTGCGTGAAGAGTGACGTGTTTACCAGACGAATAAAAACCCTGATCTCGTGTGATTTCTGCTCCGTGGAGAAAACATGAGATCCATTGGAAAATAGCGGCGGCTGCGATTGTGTTTCGAGGCCGAGGCTGCGATGGCATGTGGCCGATGGCGGTTGGCGACTCGCAGCCAACTGATTGTTGGTGGTTTCACCGCGGCAGTGACACCAAGCCGAGCGAGACCACAGGACACGTTACTCTGCCTGTCAGCGTCGGCAGAGCTGTCACAAGTTCGCTGGAGGCTCTGGAGGCGTTTCAGGGCTGACAGGTGGTTTCTGCGCGAGCAGGTGGTGATGGAGTGATGGCGAATCTGACTCCCTGTCTTTAACTCTTCTCTAGAACCCTCTCCCTCCGCGCCTCTCTCTCTCTCTCCCTCTCTCTCTCTCTCTCCTGTGTGGTTGCCGGGCAGCTCTCAGGCAACTGTCGTTTCCAGGGAACCGACTCAGGATGACATGCCATGGCGTAGGAGGGGGGGGGACGAGGGGGCACACGTGGCCTCTCCCTGTCCTTCTCTGCGAGGTCACAAACTGTCCCCTCCGTCATCCTCCACCTCCCGATCGTCCTCTTTTCGCTGCGTCACCCTTCGTCTTCTCTCGCCCTCGATCGAGGTCGTCGCCCGGCGCGGAGGTCGCCGTGTGGCCCGGGTAACCGACTGTTGCCGTGCTCGCAGGGCAAAACAAGTGGGAGGGGAGGGGACATTGTTTTGGAGTCAACGCCGCCGCTGGTTCCAACCGCTGTTTGTCAGGAAGGCGTTTGAAATGTTACGTGTGTAGAGGAGGACATTGTTTCATGAGCTGGAAAAACGTGCATGAAATGTAGTTAATTTAACCCGAGGATTGACCTTTAACCTCTGCATTGCATCATGGGAAGTGAAGCATCTGGTGTTTTCAGATCTTGAGCAATATATTGGACTTCATCTCCATTTATCGATTTTATTATTTTTGACTAAACGAAGGCTGAAGGACTCTGGAGAATGTTTCTAACTGAACCTTGACTTGTGGATATTTTGTCCAACCCTTGTTCTCAAGGTCAAACTTGTCATGTTAAAGATTCATGTAAAGTATCTAGCTGCCACACGAGAATTGAACTCATCCACCTTCAACATCAGCCTAAACTAGAAGCTGCCGCAGGTGCCCTTCACAACTCGACCTTGACAGATCGGCCCTGAAGTGCGTGTTGACATGTGATGTGAGGCCGCGTGTCAGAGATGAGCTGAGCCACGGAGGCAGGGCAGCTGAATGGAACCGACAGGACGGGGCTCTACAGCCGGCTCGTGTTGTTTAAGGAATCTGTGTTGACGGAAGATTGGCACTTTTCATGTTTGTAATGTCAGGAGAAGACATAAACACAAACATGAAGATCTCAGAAACCTCAAGTCCTTCCACCTTAGAGCCCGTACTGTACATTTTTCATAGACCCTGTCTGAACATGTGGCTGATGCATGTGTTGCTGCGAGGCCTCTACCTGCAGGATATATATATACAGAGCAGCGTAGAGCAGCTGCTGCCTCACAGACCTGCACCTGGTCCTGCCTGGTTTTCATGACGCTGCAGGACGAGGTTCAGATTGTAGATTACGTCGAGGACACAGCGGGAGTTTGGTTTGCTTTGCATCTCTGGTATGAAGAGTATGTGTCGGCCCAAGGTCTCGGTCTCGTTTGCTTGTCAACACACAGAATCAGTTTATTGATGCAGCTGCAGGACGTTTTGAAAATCGTGTGTCGTAGTGTTTTGGAAGCGTCCACGCCCCTTTCAACATCCTTCACCTTAACTCCAGCTTCTCTTATCTGACATGTCAACACATGTGTGTGTGTTTGTGTTGTTTGGAGGCGTGTGTCGTCCTCCGGGTGTGCGTGTCTGTGTGTGTTTGTCTGTGGGCAGACGGAGGCTGTCTTTGTGAGTTATGGATGAGGGAACGGGGGCGATGGCCAAGTTAAAAAGGGGAGAAACCGAGACCTCAGAGGAGAGACCGAGAGCTTGTCAGCTTAGCGACACTCGTCGACCACGACTCAGGCCACGTGATCCCCATAAATCATCAGTTAGTTTCCCTTTCACACAAATCAGTGTGTGGGGTTTTAAAAAACGGGTTTTCTATTTCACTGACGTGTCCCGGTAAGACCCCGAGTGACACTTGAATGGTTTTTAATGCAGCTGCAGTTCCTTCAAGGTCCTTGTTTGGCGGTTTCAACGATTTTGATAAATGAGAAACGACCAGAGACTGCATCGATGCATGTCAAATAAACTTTGGTTCCATTTGCGTTTAGAGTTTGGCGACTAAAGCACTTAATTCTGGTTTGTGACCCATCGCCACAGAACTCCATGAGTCTGATTGTGCAACGGCTCCTTGTAAACACAATAACCAGGTTGATAGAACTTTGAAATGACTTTGTTGAGCTGGAATTGAATCCAGGCTTATTGAGCTGTTGTTGTTTTTACTGCCTCCTGCTCAGGGCACGCCGCTCTCCCACCGTGCCAGACGAGTTTCAAGTGCCAGAAATCAATCCAGAGCCCACGAACAGTTACCACTAATGTGATGATTGATGCGATTCCTCTATCTGTTATTTTTATGCTTCCTGACGGCTGCAGGATTGAGTCTGAACCCGATAACTCTGAAAATATCTTTCTGTGATTCCCCCCTTTATCTCCTCTGGTGGCTCATCGGAGGCTTATCAGGCCTTTTAGCTGCGTGCAGAGATTAGGATTCATTTTCTGTTTGATGAAGTCTGTGGATTAGGTCAGATTCTGACCTCCTTCATCTCTCTCTGCCTCTTCCCTCCGTCTCCTCTTCTGTGTCTTCCACCCACTCGGCCTCTGTCCTCCCTGGAGGAACACGCAGGTCAAAGGAAAACGCAGAGTCCGGCGTGTTCCTTCTTTCCAGGGACTCGAGACGAGTCGCTCGTTTGTTGAACCCTGTTTTTTCTCCCGTTAAGTCGAGCGACAACACGAGCGGCTGGGTTGATTGTCGGTGTCTGATGAGCTTTTGGAGAAATCATCTGTCAAAGTTGTATTTAATGAGTTTGTAGGATATTCTGAAAGTGCAGATATGTATGTTTTCATTAATCACTTTTCCTCCTCGTCTCATTTGCATGAATCTGTTCACTGGTTTCACTCTTAATCTCTGTACGAGGGAATTTACGATGAGTTTCCATCAGTGGGATGAAAAACGAGGCGTCACGAGCGACGGGTCATTTACTCTGATGATTTAACACATGTGTCTTTAGGTGTAAAGTTTTTCCTCTTGATATTTTGGGGCAGAGCTGTAACTCCACATCTCTTTCTATCTCTCCATCTCCCTCGCTCTTCATCCCTCTCTTTCCTTGGCGGAGCTTCTGCCCTGAAGAATATTATTTCCTGTCTGACCTCAGTTTCCTTATTGTCTCCTCCATCATATCAACTCGCTTCCCTCTGAGGTCTATTTATGGCTTTTTGCCTCCTCCTCCTCTTCATGTGCAGACAGAGAACAAATGAGATTATTATTCATAAATCATTGGAGAAACATTAAAATGCTTTTGAAGTTGTTTTCATCGTTTTTTTAATTTAATTTGGCAAATTAAACAAATCTATTTAAATCAGTCCTTCACATTAAATTCTAATTATGTGTTTTTATTCTCAATCTTTTTAGAAACAAGTCCCTGAAGTGACAAGAGCTAAATATTATTTTTCACTTCTGTAGCCTTCACATAAGAAACTTCATTTAAAGTATGAATGACTGTAATTAAAGATCGAAACCAAACCTTTAACAAAGAATATCTCTCTTCCCCCCCCCCCCCCCCCCCCTTAAAATCAATATCCTTCCTGTGTGTGAAAGAAATATTAAACTGTGGTCGCAGTAAACTGAATCGATTCTTTACTGTAAGAGGAGAATTACTCGTCTTCACTCCAGGCCTCTTCTTCTCTCTCCTCTAATAAATCAACCTCCTTCCTGTTCGGAGAATCTCTCTCTCCTTCTTCTCTCTCTCCTCTCTCTCTCTCCGTCCAACTGCCCCCCCCCCCCCGCCGCCGCTCCTTTCACACTGTTTAACGTTAACAGGATGCTCCGGTGTTCCACGTCCTCAGGGCCCCAAAGCAAAACGTGCAAATCTGTCTTTCTTCATGGCGGACGTAAGCCCCTCGCTCATCCCCTGGCTCGGAATCCAGGAATCCAGGAATTTGACAAATCTTAAAAAACGTCTCGCTGCAGTGGAGTTCGTCTGGTCGGCCTCGAGGACGACAGCGTTCACTTGTAATCACTTGTTTATGGAAAAGATCTCTCTCTTGGATTATTATCGTCCCTTTAGTCCTTTTGTTTGTTCTTCCTCTCTCGCCGTCTCCAACTTTCTCATCTTTCCATTTTGTTTAGGTTCTGAGTCGAAGCCTCTGAACATGTTTGTTTTTTACGGTTTCTCTGAATTCCGCTTAACTAAACCTGGAAAACATGAATTGTTAATGAGAGTTTTCTGCTTTTGTGCCATATTTGAACTCTGCAGCTCCGCAAGTGTCCATGTTGGTATTTGTTCATTTCTTGTCTCTAAAATCTGTCTTGACTTCCTGCTGCAAGAAGAAGGAATGTTCTAAATATTGTGGTTTTGATTTTACATGGATTTAAACACAGACACAATAAGTTAAAAGATGCAAATAAGAAAATCTGAGGGATATTTAACATGTGAGGAGAATAACGCAGTAAATTTCAATATGAAACCCACATTCAAATGCAGGGGGAGACAACAAAGGGACGTGTACTGACGGCGCACGTGCACACGCCTGAGCGCACGCACTCTGGACAGATGAGATTATGTTCGGCTTTGTTGTCGTGTACAGCCGATCAGCGGCAGCTTAGAAGAGCCACACTGAGGTTTGGATTAATTCAGCTGGCAGAGTCTCGGTGACCAGATCACTGGGTTCACTGCAGAATTGGGAAACTTTTGAAGTCTGGTCTCTTTTGTCTCGCTGCTTGAATTAAAGGTATTTTGCATTTTAATGACATAAATAATCCATATTTGAAATTAAAACATTTAAACCTCACCAAACTAACTCCGGATCCTCAGAGAACGTTGTAACGCTCGCTGCCGCCTCTCGGTCAGAGCTGAGCCGCCGCCTCGGGCTGAACATGAAGCACAGATCATTCTGGACTCGGAGGTCAGAGCGTAAAGATGGCGCCGAGTCAAACGGGCTGAGGATGGTGTTGTTCTTTATCCTGTGTGATGATGAGAGTGAAACTCCAGCTGATTGGTTTCCTGACATGTCTCCTCTCTCGTCTCCTGCAGGCAGATCTGAGCAGACACTCGTCACTCGTCCGTCTCGTCAGTGAAGACACAGCTTCCAGTCAGGTGAGCTGACCAGACAACATGGACGCTCCACGCTGCACAGGGGCAATGTTCCCTTGCTGATGTTTAGCAGGTTTGAGATGGACTTTAATTATAATGGAGCGTCTCCACGTACAAGTTGGAGGCTTTAACGTAAACGCTGCTCATTCAATTGAATCTGGTGACGGACAAAAGCAGCTTCGTCAAATGAGCTTGTGTTAGAAAGTGAGAAACACTCGAGCAGCTGCGCAGACACCAACATCTCCTGCATTCTGACATTAAACGTCAGAATGAGCCTGGGGAGACGAGGCCGAGGCAGCTGGTTCAAACTGGTGCGGAGTTGATTTCCTTTCTAATTCCCTCACGAAAGACAGTTATGTTAGTGTCCCAAGTCTCATCCTTGGGAGGTCTGGGCCTTCGTACACCGTGAAGGCCGAACCCAGATGAGCCGGTCTGGTCTTCTACCAGCTTGCATCCCTCACCACTCAGGATAGAGGACCTCTGCATCAAATCACACCTTGTTCTTTAGCTTCTTAACGTTCAGCGACTCCTCTCACACCCAAATAACTTAAAGGAAAACACAGAGTCTGGTCGGCTGCCAGACGCCGAGCTCCTCATCCACTCTCTCTTTTCCCATGACTCATCGGGGGCCTGGGAGTCAGATGTAAGTGGCCGCACTGAGCCGGATGATTAGCCCGGCTGTTTATGAATGTATAATAGAGGGACGGGGTCTGGGAGGGGAGGGGGGGGGGGGGGGTTAAGTGCCGATTGTTTGCGTTGATGTCATCGAGATATTTTCCCCCTCCCCCCTGAAGTAGTGATTAGGTTTAAACTCCAGTCTGGTGTTTTTTAAAGTTTGAGTTACTGGACAGGAAATGAAAAGACGCAGCGAGAAGCTAAATGTAGATTGTGAGAGCAAAGAAGCCTCGTGTTTGTGTGTGTGTGCGTCTATATTTAGCTCATGTTAACAATGTGTTTGCCCACAGGCGAGAGTTGTGGGTTTGTGGATGCGTTCGGGGGCGTTGGGGAGAGGGTGTGTTTATTTGTGTGTGTGTGTGGTTGAGATTGTGGGTTTTTGTGCATGTGTGTGTAGGTGTGTATGGGCGTGAGACGGGAGCGACAACCAGAGATTTAACTTCTCAAAAAGAAAAACCTGAACGTGTTTAAAGCTGCAAATATTGATTATTGTCTGAATTTATCAGTTGTTTTGTTCCCACATTCGAAGCTCACATTGTTTAAATTCAAGAAGCTGGAACCATTGAAATATGACTCGAACGATTATTGATTATTCTGGAAATGAATCAGCTAATTGCTTTTGAAGTCGAGTCAGGTTGAAATACAGCGTCGCACAAACCTTGATTCTGCTTTTCACTGTGGTGTTTAAATCAAAGTGTAAAATGTGTGAAAAGGACCGAACGTCCGTGGAGATAAGACGCCGACATGTGAAGGAACCTCCGCCATCAACCACCAGCCATCTGAGTATTGATGATTTAAAAGGCTCGGCCTCCATTTGTGTTAGTAACGCCGGACCCCCCCCCCCCCCCACACACACACACTCACCCCCTCATGCCTGCAGGGTCTGGTGACCTATTTCCAGATCCATAACGTGGTCAAAGTGCAGCTCTGTGCCGCCGCCGCCATCCTCCTCCTGACCGCCACCAGCCGGGCCCCTCCCCTCCCTCCTCTCATGTCGCCATGGGAACGATGACATCACTGCGGGGGCGGGGTCTGTGCGTGCCAGGAAGCATCGACTTGAGTCTGGAGGTGCGGAGCAGGGGATGACACAGCAGGCAGCTCCAGTCGGCTCAACTCTTAAATCCACTTAAGGGGAAACAGGCTCCCTGCACAGCAGCAGAGTAGAACAGCAGATAATTAGCAAAGATAATCATAAATTAATATTGTAATTCTCTCATTTTCTATCTTGAATCATACTTTATTTTATATTCTTGAGAAAAACTAGAGAACACTGATACAATACATTATGACGGTTCTTATTAAGATGAATAATTGTCGTTTATTCTTTGAAATACTCTTGGAAATGAGCCTCCGGCCTCCGTGGTGGAGTCCTGCAAGTTTTCCGGTCAGTAGATTCACCAGCAGATCTGAAGACAGTGAGACTGAGCATTTCATATCGTCAATTATTCCCCTGAAATCTGAAAATAGTATAAATGTCTCACAATGTCCAAGAACATTTCCAGTTTCCTGGAAATCTGTGGTTTTTTTGCGTCGTCCTGCTGACAAACAAAAACGGGAGAAGTCATTCACAGCTGAATGACTGAGGTAATAACTGGCAGATAAATCAATAATTAAAATTGGTTATTATCTTCAGTTGAAGCTTTGATGCTAACTGAATTTGCAGTGTCGTAAAGTCGTTCCTCTGATTTGTTGTCGTGTCGTCGCTGTCGTCAACATCTCATCACATGATTCCCCTCAGATCAACCAACCACATTTACGACTTTGATTCATATAATTTCTTTATCTGAGGCAAAAGGTTTTTAGTGATAATGAAAAGTTTAATCAGAAATTATTAGTCACATAATCTCAGTGCACCTCTACTGCCTGTATTACGGTACTTAATTTGTAGGGAGTGGAATCATCCCTGAATCTCTTGTAAGCAGGAGTGTGTTTTTCTTTCTGTGTGTGTCTGTGTGTGTGTGTGTTCACCACACACACTGTTCATTCACACTTCACTGGTTATGCTTCAGTCCCGCACACGTTTCTGCTGAGTCAACAAAACATAATCCGCTGAGGAGGAGGAGGAGGAGGAGGAGGAGGAGGAAGCTGGAGTCCGGGTTAATTACAGGTCACGACAACCTTGCTGTCGTGCTCCTCGTCAGTTTGACACTCAATCGGCTCTGAAATGTTGAATTTGAAGTGTTTTTGAAAACGATCAAATGTTCTACATTTCTGTAAACATGTAAATAATTTGTCTGACGTATTGATTATTTATGGGAAAGCAAAGCAGTGACGTCCTTATTGTATCTTAGCGAACAAACTATTCAAGGCAGCAGGACGAGAGGAGGAGGAGACAAAAGCTTATTATCTCCAGTGAAGAAAAGGTCACTGAGATTCTGAGAATAAGAGAAACTGAAAATAAAAGTCAGGGTTAAAAGTAACTACAGAAAATAACATTTCCAAGTAGAAAAGACAACCAGAAGATAAAACAGAGATGATATTCTACGTGATGAGAACTGATACACACACACACACACTGAGGATTAAGGCCAGGTTGGCCCAGTGAGGCGCTGCCAGAGATTCCATCCTCCCTCCCAAATGGATGGTGACATTCCGATGAGAGCGGCGCTCCACGGAGGCGTGATGGCTGACCCAGATCAGGGTGGGGCTGGTGGAAAGAAGGGGGGGGGGGGGGGGGGGGGGGGGGGGGGGGGGGGGCTGCAGGAGGGAGGGGGAGTAAGGTCGGATTAAGGCTGGGGTGCGGTGGCGCCGGTGCGAGGAAGAGGAGGGATGCTCGGCTGGAAGGTAAAGTGAAGTGTGAGACAAACTAACGAGGGGGTGGGTGGGGGGGGGGGGGACGTGGAAGTCAGACGAGCCCCGGGCCTCCTCCTCACCTTCTCGCCCTCTCTGGCAGAGACGAGGCCGCCAGGTTGAGTGGAGAGACGTGACGAGATGTGACAGGTCTTCTTTGACTGGTGGTGCTGTTGATTTAACCCCGTCCACATCAGGACTGAGCTGCTCGGCTTCCTTTCTCCTCTTTCAAAACAACAAACCCTTAACTTAAAACTGTTATTTCACAGATTGAGAGGTATTTGCCCTTTACGTGATCGATTCTTTCAAAACACGACCACCAACACCAATCTGAATATGTGCCAGACGTCTTTAAAGAGCATGTGCAGGAGTCTTTGGATTCCTCTCTCAGCTTGTGGGCACTGCACTGTAGTGTTGTGCAGGCATCATCATCCATTAGCTGTGAGTCTGGCCCCCTGTGATGTTGTGCATCTGAAATGATCTATTTTGGTCCTTTTCTCTTTTTCTATCAAAGCAGCTCTGTTGTTTTTTTAGCATCCTCCTTCTCAGGGACAATGTGTGACGCTGGCACATTATTTACTAAACAGCCGCTGAAAGCAGGTCAGCTCCGAACCAGCATCGGCACCGTGTGGCCGTCAGCGCACCGGGTTTCTTCCTTAGCAACAGCTGCGACTGTAGACGGAGCCCTGGGCTGGGATTTCTACTCTCAGACAGTTTGGCCCAGTATCTGCACAGTGTCACTGGGTCTTTTTGCCTCCTCCCTCTTCCCTCTTCCCTCTCTCTCTCTCCTCTGATCCTCACATCTCCCCACTGCAGCAGACATTAGCCCACATCACCGAGAGCCTGTCGCCACGCAGCACTGCAGGGGAGGAGGGAGGGATGAGGAGGGATGGGCAGGAAGAGAGAGGGATGAAGAGGAGGGGCACACAGGCCGACACCAGTATAATTCACAGGGGCTAATAGAGGAGGAAGAACATGAGGAAAGAGAAAAGCAGCTTGAGAAAGACAAAGATTGAAAGGAAGTGCTCGGAGCTGAGGGAGGTGACGAGGAAGCACAGGTTGTTCTGATGGAATCAGCTGCTCGATGATGAAGATGCAGTTTATGAGCGAGGGAGGGTCCTCGTGCTAATCCTGTTTAAACAGCAGCGTAGTGTGTTTCCTGTGGAGGGGAGGGGGGCTGCATGCACGAGGGTCCCTGCTCCACTAGATGCTGTCTTTTGTTGTTATTGAAATTAATGAGGGGGGGGGGGGGGCTAGTTGCGCTCCAGCTAATAAGTGCAATTATGTATCTATAGGTGTGTGTGTGTGCCGGTCTTTTATCTGCCCGTCAAACCCATCTGCCGCCGCCCCCCCCCCTATCAGACCTGTGCTGGTTGCCGTGGTAACAGCCTCCCTATCTCCGGTGCTGAGGGGATGTGAAGGGTGTGTCCGCAGCTTTCCTTTCTTTCCCTTTTCCACCTTTCATTTTATACGCTGCGTGTTGTCGTGCTTTTTTTTCATTCTGGGATGATGACTTGATTTTTGGTTAATTAAAGATAATCAAGCTGTGTGTGTGTGGGGGGGGTGGTGTTGGCACAGACGAGGCTGCAGAATCTCACACCATGTCGACTGAAATCAAAACACATGCTGCGTCTGTGGGAGTCGTGTGAAATGTAGAATCGGTGAATTCCGAGCGGCGAGATGCAGATCAGTTGTCTCTCTGCTTCCTGCCTCAGCACGTGGACGCTGAGACAAAGACAAAGCCGGTCGGCGGCAGCGTGGCTCCTTACCTCCCCCTAGTGACTGCTCTGCCACATCGTATTCAGATGCTTCAGAGGATTCCCCTCTTTTTTATTTTGCTCATCTTCATCCCTCATCTTCACCTTCTCTCTGTCTCCCACCAGGTGACCCGTCCCCTCCCCGGCGTCCAGGCATGGCAGACGGTCGGAAGCCAGACGAGCACTGGGCCTCCAACGGCCAAGAGAACGGCGAGAACGGCTACTCCGCCTACAGCGCCGGCTACAGGGAGAACGGATTCCACGGCGGGGCGGCTGCACATCCTGGAACGACAGGTACGGACGTGGTGTGTTTGCACATGTGCACGACTCACTGGGGCAGAGGCATCGATTGGACCGCACTGCACAGGCCGCACGCTGCCAGATGGCTGCGAGCCGGGGAATGTGATTGGTTCTGCAGTGCCAGCGAAAAACGATCAATCCCTCCGACGCTTTCATATGTGATTGAACAATCTGCTGCAGCTCAGGAGGGAGAGAAATCTGAAACGTGGAAAGAAAGAGAGGAGGACAAGTTAAATTCAGGGGCTAACTTTTCATGTCGGTGCATGTTTTGTGGGTTTTTATGTAAATCTGAATATTGAGCTGCTCCAGTGAGAATATGTGATGTTTTTAAGGTAAGTTTTATAATCTGTTTATGAATCAGCTCTGGAGATACAGCAGACTAGTGACTAATCAAACCCCAGAGGATCCTGGGATCTCCACTCTGCATCAAACACGCCACCAGCGTTATTAGCGGGTTGTTAGTTTTTCATTTCCTTCCTTCCATCCACGTCTTGTCTTCCCTGTCTGTGTCTCTCTCTGTCTCTCTGTCTCTCTCCCTTCGCAGTGGATGACTCAGCCAATTTGCCTCCCTCCCCTCCCCCCTCTCCGTCCGCTGAGCAGATCGGGCCCGTGGCACAAGGTACACACACGTAAACCCACACCAGACCCTCCAGCATGAGAGTGTGAATGGTGGAAATGGTCAAACGTGTGCGTCTTGAGAATTTGGGGTCTCGAGACGAGGCAGCCACTCCTCCTCCTCCTCCTTTCTTCTTCTCCTCCTTTGATTTTTAGTTTCAGGGCCCTGTGCCGCTCTGCATGTCCACTGGTCACCTTTAAGACGTCTGCAGCCTGTCCCCTTCTGTCCTGTCCACTCGGACACTGTCCAATCTCACTCTGAAGCTAAAACGACCACACTAACATCCTCCCTCGCTTCACGTGACCTGCCACCGGAGCCCGTCACCTCATCCGGCTGCTTCCCCCCCCCCCTCTCAGCATCTCCTCCGTTCTGCTTTGACTCACTTTGTCTTTCCAGTTTGTGAATCACACATCAGCTTTCAGCTCTCGGAAAACAACAAGTGTTTTCTAATCCTTTCCTCTGTGCATGTGGCATGCAATCAACAAGATGGTGTAGAAGTAGATTAAGTAGAGTTCGCACCTCCGCCAAGGCCCAGACCAGGTTTTAATTAAGTAGGTCCAGATTTCTATGTGGATCTGTTAAATATCTAATATACTTGATTTTCTGATACTCAGTAGATTTTGTTTAATCCTGCAGACAAACAAACAGACATAACCTTGGTGGAGGTATCGTGTCGTTTCACTGCATGTTTTATGGTTTATTAAACACAACATACATAAAATATCCTCAGGGACTTTCCCCTCATACTTAAAATACTTTAAATACATGTGATGATGTAGCTGTGTTTGAATATGTATAGATCAATAAGAGTCTGTAGGTTGTGTTGATTGCATCCCGTACATCTCCATCAGAGCTGAAAGTGACAACCATGTGACCCCAGTTTTGTCGTCCTCCATGTCTCATCCATGTGTCTCCCTCCTTTCCTGCTCTAAGAAGATAAAGTAGAGAAGGAGGTGGAGGAGGTGGAGCAGGAGGAGCAGGTGGTGGTGGAGGAGCAGGAGGAGCAGGAGGCTCCCGACAGGCACCAGGAGGAGGTGACATGTGAGCAGCCAGGAGACTCGCTCTTAGAGCAGGCAGATTATTTAGCAGAGCCCCAGGCTTTGGGCTGCCAGCAGACACCTGAGGTCCTCAATGGAGGAGCTCATCCAGGTGAACGCAGCTCGTCTCCCAAAGGTGTGTGTGTGTGTGTGTGTGTGTGTTCAACTGGGTGAATGTGCGACTGTTCATTTCCTTCTTTGCATGATCCTCTCGTGCTCTGTTTATCGGGCTCGGAGACTTTTCCGCTCTCGATTTCCAAAGTGTGATGCGACTCAGGCTTTGCTGCCGACCTTCCTCCAGCTTCTTTGCTCGTCAGCTTCCGCTTCGACACCTGAAGCTGCCGTTTGCAAAGTGACACAACACGACACTTTGATTTTTTTGTGCTTTTCTCATGCCATTCGCTTTCCATCGGAGCGACATTAGAAGACCTGATCAACCCTGTTGCGGTTGATCACCTCTCTGCCCTCTTGTATTGCCAGCTACATTGCAAATGCCAATATCACTGTGTGAACTGTCCAGCATCGTAGAGTTGAGTGTATTTGTCGTATTCTTCTGTGGATCCTGCTGGAATATTGTGTTTGTGAGAACGCCCACTTGTTCGGGTGCTTCATGAATCAGAGTCTACGGCTGTTGTGTATCTGTCACTTTGAGTTTCGATGTTGTTTTCATTCCACCCCAAGGCAAAAGGATAATCCTGTTTTCCTATTGTTACTAAGATCACTTATAATCCACTACATTGGACACGTATCATCCTTATCTGTAAATTAATTCTCTATAAATCCTTCTGATAAATTCACTTCACAAAACTGCGAAAACTAAAAGTATATATTCCCTGTGTATTGCAATAGGAATTCAATACATTTCTGGACATTTATGTCTCGTCATGTAACGTCATGCAACTCATCCCTTCATTCCAGTTCTGCACGCTGTCGTAGGTGCTGCCCCCCCCCCCGCGCTGTGTGTTCTGCCTGATGGAGAGCTACTGTATCTGTGTGCAGACGGCCTCCGCTTCTCTGTATTGGCTTGTTGTGGATGCTGCTCGCGAAAGCTTTTAGGTAGCGTGACTGGAAGACGCAGAAAGTTGTACAGTGTCCTTCGACCTCGCAGCCCGGCCGGAAGAAGAATGTCTCAGTCCGGAGTCTGGGGAGTCTGCGGTGAAAGAAGACGAGCAGCAAGTGCCGTCGCTGCACGGGAAGCAGGCGGTTGTTGAGAAAGCGAATCCTGAAGGGGAAGAAGTCGCCTCGAGTGAACCTCCTCCTCCGTCTGTGAAAGATGAAGAAGCTTCCTCGGTGGAGGAGGCAAGAAAAGACGAAGAGGGTGAAGTAGAAGAGTCGCAAGAGGTGAAAGAGTCAGAAGAGGCGTCGCCAAGCAAAGAGAAACCGACAGTTGAGTCCATAGAGACGGACCAAGATGGAGGTAGTGACATTAGATTGGATGAGACACCAGTGACTGATATTGAAACCGTCAAATCCAGTCCAGAACCTGGTGCAGAGTCCGAAAGCACATCTGAGATGGTGGTAGAACAGAAACCAGGAGCTGCGACTTACTTTGAGACGTCCTCAAAAACCCCCGGAGACAATTCACCGAAAACTCAGAGCTATTACGAGCTCAGCACAGCGGCAGAGACGGAGTCAAGAGAACCTGCAAATGTTGTGCTGAAGCAAGAGGAAGAAGAGGAGGAAGAGGAGGAGACAGTGAAGACGTCCAGCTGTAAAGTGTGTTAAAGCAGAGAAGCCTCTCGTTGAACATCACAGTCGGATCCTCAGAGAAGGAGTTTGATGAAGCCGACGTTCACCCTTCAACGCCACCCGTGGAGAGCCATGACCACACGTTTCCTCCAGCGGTTTCCATCACCCCAACATCTGCTGACGCACACGAGGATGCTCCTGCTGAAGAAACGCCTCCAAGTCCTGACGAGGAAATCTCCAGTTTCTGCCTCTCTGAGATGTTGGACCTGGCGGGAGCGCTGCCTCAGCTGTCAGCGGGGAGGAGGGAGGTCGACTACATGAGGAGAAAGTCGGTGCCCGCCAATGTGTCGTCCCTCGTGGGCAGCTCTCTGGCCCGGCTCGCTTTGGGAGATACGATCTCGAGGAGGGAAAACCAGCTGGAGGAACTGGGCTACTGTGTCTTCAACGAGTACGCTGGGCCGATGCCTTCTCCTGCAGACGTTCCCAGTCCTGGACACTCTCCGCACCAGCGCTTCCCGTCTGTGGAGGGCGAGGTCGAGGAAGAGCTCAGTGTTTACAAGGGAATCCAGCAACCGGATCAAAAAACTGTAACCGAGAAGAAGGACTCACCGGGGAAGACGTCCCTGATGCTGGAAAGAGCCGTGACGAGCGGAGTGAAACCCGATCGCCTGAGAATCCCAATGACTGGGTCCAAAGACAGGCTGAGTGAATTTCGTTTGGAGGGCGGCCTGACTGGCGACCTCAAGATCCAAGCCATCCCTGAGGTGGACGTGGAGAAAGACCCGTCCAGAGAGGCTTCCCCCATCCCACCGGACAGTTCCTTCACTTTCTGTCCTGTGGACCCTTTGAGCAGGGGTCCAAAGACTCCAACCCCCCCCAAATCTCCAGAAGACGCACTTTTAGAAAAGCAAGACGCTAAAGACGAAGCTGGGGAAGATGTCAAAACGGAGGACGAGTTACAATCTGAGAGCAGAGATGATAAAAAGCCAGAGTTGGACAAAGAAACGACGCCACCTGAGCAGAAAGAATCAGAACAAAGTAAAGAAGCAAACAGATCTTCAGTCTTCTCTCCGTCTTCAGAAGAGAAGAAGATTCAAGAAGTAACAGAAACACAAGAGATCCCGAAAGCCCAGTTACAGCAGTCACAAATAACCACCTCCATCATCGTCATACCTCAAGCACAAGCAGAGGAAGAGGATGAAGACGATATAGAGATGGCAGAGGAGCCTCAGGAGATGATGGAGGAAGCAGAGGAGCCTGTTCCTCCGAAGACGCATGAGGCTGAAGACAGAAAGAAAGAGGAGGAGACGGGAGGCGACCAGGTGGTGGAAGAAGAGCCAAAATCGAGAGGGGAAGAACGGAGTCGTGGTGCGACACACTCGTCTCCGTGCTCCGACCAGGGCGGAGGCAGAGACGACGGGACGGGGGAGGAAGACGTAGCAGAAACAAGCCGAGAAGAAGGGAGGAAACAGGAAGAGGAGGAAGAGAAGAGGATGGATGAAGAGGAGGAGAAAGACGTTGAGATCGGTCAGGAGGTGCAGGAGACGAGTCAGGGGGAGAACGATGAGACCACATTGGACGTCTCCATCCTGGACACAGACAGTGGCTGGATGGACTCACAAGGTACTGGAGCTTGTACATTAAAAGTTATTACTTGTGAAAACATGTTTAAAAGTGAATTAAAGTTCATTTCCAGCATCAGGAAGCTTGTTGTTCTGATCCCTCTCCACTGCAGATGAGGACAAAAGTATTATGACCGAGCAAATCGAAGCCCTTCCTCTCACCCAGAGCTCCACCGACGCGCCCGCGATGGCGGCGGTGGACAGACCCGCTAAACGGGCCCCTGGCAGAGGAAGGGGCCACGTTGGCACCACTGAGAGCAAAGTGTCCCGCAAAGTGCCCGGCCACCATCCCAGAGAGGAGATGAAGAAGAAAAAAGGTTTTGATTTTGTCTTGGAGAAGAAGTGTTGTCTGATTTGGTCTGTGTTTCCTGTTGGTGTAATCCTCTCTCTCCCCTTTCGCCAGTAGGCATGAGGAGGGCTGAGCAGAATAAGCTGTCAGTCCTCCAAACTCGCTCTCCATCTCGAAAGAGCGTAGCCAGAGCGGCGGCCAGACACCCGCGGCCCGCTCTGCTGCACGGCTCTGCTAGACGCAAGGCCTCAGGTGAACACGTGGATAGAGAGAGTGAAAGCAAACTTGATTTATAAGGTGCTGCACTCATCATTAGGAGCTAAGAACAATGAGACGTGCCCCCCCTCTCTTGATGGCTGTTGAGTGGTGCAGGTGCAATGTAGCTGGCAAACATCACGTGCAGCAGACTCATCTTCAACTCTGTTTTCTCCCCATCGTCACTTTTTGGTTTCACGGTTTCATTTGGTGCATTTCCGGCTGTTTGGCTTCGTGTTTTCTTCTGGACTCGCTTCTCACTTTTCTGTGTTTGCTGGACGTGGCTTCAGAGTTTTGTGTGAAAAGGAGGATTGTGTGCGTGTGTGTGTTGTTGTTACACATCGCAGCTAATTCCCTTTGCTTATTTCACACAGTCGTGTCCATTCAGGGAGAATAATGCACATGGATGTACAAGCAATGTCTCCTCCTGCTGGTTCACGCTGGTTATTACATCGGGGCTGTTTTCTTTGCAGGCATGGAGAGCCACCAGCCCCTCAGTGTGGCCCACCAGTCCAGGGAGAGGACCACTGTGAGTGCACACACACACACACAACCACTGTTTAACCTTTTCTTAATTCACTGACTCTGCATCACGTGAACCTTTTCTCTGCACGACAAACTTTTCTTTACTTCCTCACTTTCTCTTCTGCACGTTTGCTTTTGTGTCCTGTTTTTATTTCTCTGTCCGTCTTGTCTTGCATGCTCGCTGCTTTTTTCTCATCTCTACCAAACTCAACAGAGGAAATCTGTGAGTAAAGAAAACCCAACGACATTCATCATTTCATATTCACATTATGAACAAGATGCTGTGTCAGTTGTCTCCATCAACACCTCTCATCTCACTCCTTTGTTTCTCCATCTGTCACCTCTTCCTCCGTCCTGCACGTTTCCCCCGCCTCTCGCCACGCCTTCCGTCCAGAGCCCCACGCGGGCCGTACTCTTAAAGATGGCAGCGCAGCGCCGGGGGTTCGATAACCATCCCCCCGGCCCGGCTCTGCCTGTAGCCTTAAGCGGAGCCCCCTGGTGGAGGCGGAGCTCAGTGAGTTCCGCCCCTCCTCTGCATGCTCCGCTCCTCCCCTCTGCTCCACAAATGGGATGGGAAGGTAAAGTGGAAGGAGCCCAGGGCTGATGGGTAATGCACGCTGCAGGTGATGATGATGATGATGATGATGATGCTGACTCTTCACTGTGTTTGTGTTGATACCAGGAGCGAGCGTACCGCAGCCCGGAGAAGAGGTCGTCCCTCCCCAGGCCGGCCAAGTCCCTGACACGCCACATCCCCGCTGCGGAGCAGGATGACAGCACCCCCTGCAGGCCAACCTGTAAGAACGCATCCACACGTTTTCCTCCTTTATTCACTTTATTGAGTCTCGCTGACGTTTTGTTTGATCACATTCTAACTCCCACACACCTGCTCCTCTCTGACCTCCCCCGCCCCCCCCGTCTTCTTTAAAGCGATCCGGTCCAGAGGGGACAGCAGGTCTGGAAGGGCCCCTGGTATGGCAGGTAGACCACCATGTAGACCTGTTAGACCCTCATCAGCAACACACCACATCTAGTTCTTCTCTTGTGAACGATTCATTCATTCTTGGTCGCACGTTGTTCTGAAAGGTTTTAAAAGTCTTGTAATCACACATCAATAAGCAACATCATTTCTTGCTCGTCTATTTTCCCAAATACAGTGAAATCACCTTCATCGTCCAATCAGAAAGAGGCTTGTTTAGTACTTTAAACCTGCAGTGTCCTTATCACAGTGAGCAGGTGGGATCCATAGCAACAGTTCCTGCTTCCTGTTCTTCCTCGGGACTGAGATCCCATTGGTCCTGGCTGCACCGGTATCCCGGCAACCAGCGTCAGATGAACTGTGTGTTTTCAGGCTGCTCGTCAAACACTGTTGTTTGAGCTGGGATGTTTGATTTGTGGAAGCTGCAGATTTGGCGCCGGCGAGGCGGCGTTCTTGTCCTCACGAGCGTTCACTCACACACACACACACCTTTCAGTCCATCACTGATCTTTCTTCTTCTTCTTCTTCCATATTCCAGGAAAGACTTCTTCTTCTACTTCTCCTTCTAATCCCACCTCTCCTCTCTCTCCTCCAGGCACAGACTCCCGTTCTCGGTCAGTCCGCAGCGGCGCCTCCACCCCCGGATCCACCGCCGTCACGCCCGGCACACCCCCGAGCTACGCCTGCCGCACCCCGGGGTCACGCACCCCCGGCAGCCACACCCCCAAGTCCTTCAGCGTCCTCCAGGAGAAGAAGGTGGCGGTGATCCGGACTCCGCCCAAGTCGCCGTCCACCGCCCAACGGCAGCTGAAGGTTCTCAACCAGCCGCTGCCCGACCTGACGAACATCAAGTCTAAGATCGGCTCCACCTCCAACCTCAAGCATCAGCCCAAGGGCGGACAGGTAACGGGACCGAGGTTTGGAATCCAAACAGAACTTAAAACAGCAACAATCAAAGTCCCACAGAGAGAAATTTAAGAATTCGAGGTTAAATTCACACAGAAAAAGATAAATTAAGGTAAATATTCATCATATTTTATGATATGCAGTTACCTAATTCTGCCACATGGGGGCAGAAATGCTCAAGTTATATTTTAAACCTCAGATAAAATATATTTAATTTGTGTGTACAAAGCTAAACAACATTTATACATTTAATACTATTATTTATTCTTTAAACTGTAGTTTATTCACGTTACATCCAGCTCAGGATGTAACTTAGAAAGTAGTAATTGATAAATTTGGTACAAACCTTACACATATTGAATAAATAGATAAATAAGGTGTAAACAGACTTACTGCCCATGTTTTTGACTTTTAACTTATTTTTCATGACTTGTTTCTCTCGTCAGAGTTTGGGAACGTGTGTACGAGCTTCTTCTTCTTACTTTCCTTCCTTTTCTCTCTCCGAGTGTTTTAAAGACATCTCCTCCGTCCTCGCTGTCTCTGAACCTGCCGCCGTGCGTCCACCTGCTTCCTCTCCACTGTCCTCTGTCACCTCCATCACCCCCCCCTCTCTGTCCCGCTCCTCTTTACCTGTCCTCCTCTCATTCTCCTGAAAGAAGCTTCAGCTGCACCACAAACGTCTCGTGTTGTTTCCTCCTCTTGAAATATTCTCCTAAGAATAACCAGGAGCACCTCTGAGGAGCGTCGACGCAGAATCACTCGCCCTGGGGAACTGCTGGCGGCAGATTCTCCCTCCGGCTCGGACTATTAATAATTTCGGGTGGAATTACTTATTGAAAAGTTGTGTCGCGGACACAGAATGAAAATTGACTGCCTCATTTTTAGGTTTTAAACAAAAGCAGGTCCATAAAAACCCTTCATTTGAATTTCCCGTGCATCACACTTAAATGTTCCTTTTTCTTAATATCATCTGGACCCTCACTTATAATAATACTGCATCGATTACACGCACTCAAAAGTCTACCCCCTCTCGTCTCCGGGCTGTACAGATGTGTGGTCGGCCATTCTTCCGTCTCATCACCGCGGCGACGCTCAGTCTTTATGTTGCTGCAGCGTCTCGGAGGTGAGACTTTTCATTAACCGGTGTGAAACACGGACGAGGAGGCGATTCATCGTCGCTCTGGCAGCTTCTCTCTGGCAGCTTCTCTCTGGCAGCTCTCTCTGGCAGCTTCTCTCTGAGGGAGACATGTGACGGAGGAGGGGAAGACATTGTTAATGACGAGTCAGAGAGCAGCAGAGCAGGTTTCATGGAACCGAGACGTAAAGAATCGGGAGATGAGGTTTTAGTTTTATAAAATTAAAATATAAATATGCTTTAACTGTCAACTGAATCAGTTAATCACATACTTGTTAATTATTGTAATTGGGTTCAGCTCTGGGGCTTTGTCATTGGTCGACCTTGCAGCTGCAGATGGGGCAAGATGGCAGGAGGTGTGTGTGTCTGTGTGTGTGAGTGTGTGTCTGTGTGTGTGAGTGTGAGTGTGTGTGTGTGTGTCTGTGAGTGTGTGTGTGTGTGTGTGTGAGTGTAGATTCAAGGTTTAAAGAGCTGTCAGGAGAATCCAGGTCATGTCACTCGTGTGTTTCCCCCTGAACACATTTCTCTTTTCTGTTTGTTCATCTCTGATCCTTAAACAATGGATTAGCTTTGATTCTTTATTCTTTGTTGTGGCAGGAGGCAGAAATACTTCAAATACTCAATTTATGAGCATCAGCGAGTTTAAATATGTCAAATTTATCTGTATTGGTAGTATTTTTTTTGTTTCTTTACTCTATCACCTTGTTCTCAGAGTAAATTCAATGTAAACACATTTAATGTAATGAAACACTGATCACACTTGACTCCATCCAACGAGGCACATATAGTTGTTTCCTTTTGTTTTTACTGGGTTTTGTTTTAGGTTCCCATTTTAAGCCAACTAAAACAGAACTCAGATGGTGGATGTTGCACTTTTGCTTCGGAGTGCTGAAAAGCGACTCTATTTAAGTTGAGACATACTGTGTTTTCTGGCAACTCACGATGAGCAGCTCTGGTTTGTTTCCTGTCGTGTAGATCAGCTGAAATCCAAACGCTAACGTGAGAGATGTTAAACCTTCCCTGGATTGTTTTGTGCAGGACAGCGGGGAGGAGACGATGATCCCTCAGTGTCGGCTGTCTTCAGGTTTACTAGATAATAACAAAGTCACCTCTCATTCACAGGTCATGATTCCAAGTGTGAAACTGGACTTTAGCCACGTTCAGTCTAAATGTGGCTCCCTGGCAAAAATCCAGCACACGGCCGGAGGAGGAAACGTGAGTGACATCTTCCATCTTACTGTTTAAACTCGTACATTCAGGTGTGGACGTGAGTGTGAACTGTACCTTCCTCATGTTTCATGTTACATGATGTGAACATGAATTCATATTCGCTCCACAGATCCAGATCCAGACCAAGAAGCACGACATGAGCCACGTCACCGCCAAATGTGGCTCAATGTCCAACATCCGCCACAGGCCAGGTACCAGACAGAGCTGCTGGAGCATCACTTACTCTGGGTTTCACTTATTCTCACACACATTAACGAGAATTTTAAAGCATTGCCGTCAGAACAACTATCTTAAATATGTAGAGGAGTAGTGACTGTAGCATCACTTATTTCGAATATTACATTTCGAATATATCAACTAAGTGATTAATGCATACTATATAATGTAACCAGCCACACAAGTGAGTGTATGTGAGGAGGTCTACAGGTCCAACCTGTTGTCCAGCACAGTTTCCTCATGAGGCTCTTTGCCCTGAGCGTCGCTCTCAGGAGAAGCTGCAGGCGAGCGATGCCCCTTTGACTCCTTCTCCCTTCTCGCTGTCCTGCTCCCAGGGGGCGGTAACGTGCGCATTGACAGTGTGAAGCTGGACTTTAAGGATAAGGCCCAGTCCAAGGTCGGCTCGCTGGACAACACCACCCACACTCCTGGAGGGGGCAACATTATGGTAAAAAGAAGCACACACACACACATCTGTCGCTGCCAGAATCAGAGAAACAACCCTGACCTTAACTCTCGTTCCTTCTCCACACACACGACAGATCGAGAGCCACAAGCTGACCTTCAGGGAAACGGCCAAAGCCCGAGTGGACCACGGCGCGGAGATCGTCGTCACCCACTCCCCCGGCGTGGAGACGGGAGGCACTTCCCCTCGCCTGTCCTCCGCCGGCAGCATCAACCTCCTGGAGTCGCCACAGCTCTGCACGCTGGCCCAGGACGTCACCGCCGCCCTCGCCAAGCAGGGCTTATGAGCCGGTTGCCCCCGCTTCGGATACCCACAAAAAAAATTAATAAAATCCACAGCATCTCTCCCATCGTTCACCGATCAGCATCCAGTGTTTTCCCAGCATCCCTCACTGCGGCCCCTCCCCCACACACCATGACCCCACAGGCTGTTGTAGTTGAGTGTCCTTCAACGACCCTTCCACACATTCCAGTGGGATTTTAAAACTGAATTCACTTTTTATTTCTCCTTCATTTCACTCAGATACGGACTTTTCTGTTTAGTTTCAGGCCGAATGCTTCGGTTCGACTGGACCGTGTGTCAGGGAGAAGAGTCGATGGTTTTTAACGATTGTACAGCGGTTATTTTTTAGCTTGAAAAGCATCACCACATTCCACGTGCACGGGGGGGGGGGGGTCATAACGTCCATCCAGAATTTATACGGTACCGAATGCAAGATATAGCAACTGGAAACTAGACGTGAGTCTTAAAGAAGCACGTGTGCGTGAGACGTAACTTACAGAAACGGGGCGTGTCGGCATACGCGCAAAAAGAACGGTTGATGAGCATGTCTGCAAAAAAATGTGACATTTTAAGTCGAACGACATGAAGTTTTTTGGGGGGGGGTTTGTCGGTTGGATTTTTGATGGTATGATTTCCTGATATGTGCTGAATCGTTGTTCTGTTTTCTTTTTATATATATATATATATATATATCTCTATAAGTGTCACTGTAGTGGAAGTGTCCCTGGTTTTGTATGTTCCCTGTGGCTGCTCGGGCTTCTTAGCACCTCAGCGTGGATAACCTCTGCAGTTATGTGAGTCAAGTGCTAAAAGATTAGCTTTCCAATAGATCATGTTTTTCTCCTCTCAAACCAATAGGCTGCTCTTTTTTTATTTGGTTTTTACGTTTGCTTTCGTGGTTTCATCGGGCGAAACAACAACGCTGTTATGCTGGCATGGCGAATTAAACTTTAAAAAAAAAAAAATTACATCTATTTGGAGAAATTTTAAACTTTTCAGTGTCTTTACTTCAGTCCTTGAACTGCTCCTGTGACTTTTCTCCTTTTGCAGAGACGGGGGGGGGGTCGTGTGTTTGTGAATGAATAAAAAAAAAAAGAAAGAGAAACGAGGGAAAGGAAGAAGCTTTATATGAAAATACTGGTTTTGACGGAGCAGCTTCGTGGCCCTTTAGTGCGATTGACCCGAAAACGACTTCCAGAGAATTCATTAAAAAAAATAAGAGTGAAAACAGGAACATATTCTCTGCTCTGCGTTGTGAAACCCCAGTGTCCCCCCCCCTCCAGTGTTCTTCTGTGCTTCCCCTCCTCTTGCCCCCGTGCTCCCCAGCGCCCCCTTCTGCCTCCTGTGTAAAGTGTATTTAAAAGACCATGTAGATGTGTGCACACTTTCTGATGTTCTGATGACAAACGCTCCGGCAGGATGACGGCAACACAAATAAAGAAAATAAAAAGTGACTCGCTCTGGTTCTTCTTTGTGTTAAAGAAAATACTGTGGTAGAGGTGTTGGTTTATTCAAGATCCAGAGGTTATTAATATTATTATTATTCATTATTAAACTTTAGCAACAGCATAATGTGTTGGTCATATTAAGCTTGAACACACACACGTGCACTTTAGAGTGTTTGTCTGGTTGCACGTTTTATGAAAAATAAATATAAAATATAAATACATATAAATAAATACATGCATGTTTAATATATAATGATCCTGATGAGATAACGTTTGAGAATGAGAATTTCCTATTGAAATGTATAATAGAATTTATTATTATTATCATTGTTATTATTATTACTGTAATAATTATTATGAGGGTCAGTTTCTCAGTTTGTTGGATTTAGTGACATCAAGTAAGTTTCAGTTAGCTTAGCATGCTAATAGCTTTGATTAAGTGCACTCTAGTAAGTTGTTGTTAGCTTAGCATGCTAATAGCTTTGATTAAGTGCAGTCTGGTGAGTTGTTGTTAGCTTAGCATGCTAATAGCTTTGATTAAGTGCAGTCTAGTGAGTTGTTGTTAGCTTAGCATGCTAATAGCTTTGATTAAGTGAACTCTAGTGAGTTGTTGTTAGCTTAGCATGCTAATAGCTTTGATTAAGTGCACTCTAGTGAGTTGTTGTTAGCTTAGCATGCTAATAGCTTTGATTAAGTGCAGTCTGGTAAGTTGTTGTTAGCTTAGCATGCTCATAGCTTTGATTAAGTGCACTCTAATATCACTATTCTCCTGCTGACGTGTCATTGCTCTTGACAACCAGGTTGCTGTGCAGAAACACAATACCGTCCATCTTGTGCCATGAGAACATTAGAACATGAGAACATTAGAACATGAGAACATGAGAACATTAGAACATTAGAACATGTCACTGCCTCTTTGGCAGAATCAAACTCCAGCTGTTGTACTCACTGCGCTCCTGCTGCTGTCCAGATGTTTCCTCGATGACGTGTTGTCCACACTTTGTGTATTCGCCCCTGACAAGTCTTTATTGTGTCCATTCTGATCCACGAGCTAGCAGCTAGCAGCTAGCCCACACAGCTGTCGCATCAGTGACGTCAAAATAAAGTCCATGTGTGCGGGTCAAGGCTGTGTCGCCGGCTTTCACAATAAAACTTTTTTTTCCAGTTGCTTATTTTACTTTTAATCACCGATATCTATATAAAAAAATAACAGCAACCACATATTTGTGTTCTCACCCGCTAAACCGCGGGTTCCAGTCTAGTAGGTTTCAGTTAGCCTAGCAGGCTAATGGCTAATAGATTTGATTTGGTGCCCTCTAGTGGTGAAGGTGCGACACACAGGTAAGATGTCTCCACGCGAACCCCTCGCATGGTCTGCTCTCGGCCTCCGTAGAAACATGGCGGCTGTAAACAACAATCCAACATGGCGGACTCTGGAAAAGAACAACAGCGTCTTCTCACGATTTTGATTAAAAACGTTATTTTAAAGTTTTTTTAAACCTTGTGATTCTTATTTTCTGATGATTTCACACCAATGAAGACGTGTGTGTTATTTTATTATTGATTTTCTGCAGATATCCCACAAACTGGAGGTTTGAGGGGTAAACACGAGAGTTTAACTTGTTTGTATGTTGTAAAATAATACAAATAATGTTGAATTAACGAGTTATATCTTCATTATAAACTTCCCTTATCTTATAGTTTATGTGTAATATGCTATGTTATGTCTCCACATGTAATTACAGTGATGTTATTACACATGGAGCTCAGTGGTTCACGCTATTATGCGTTTTTATTACCTGACAATTAAGATATAATCCTCATTCATTTTTAATTAAGCACAAAATGTATGAAGTTAAAGATACTAAACACTTAAATCCCATTTTTAAGTGCTGTATTTATGTACAAGTACTGACACTTAGCATATTCTGCACCCTTCACAGTACATTATACACATTTTCACTACACTTAAAGATAACAACATATGATTGTTGATGATGATGCATTACTATAAACAGGTTATAGATAAATGGTTCAAATGGGCTTTAACTCATATATTCCACTTTAATTAGACCCATTATTACATTATGAAATGAGCATATGCACATTTTGCTGTCATCACTTCTTTATGTCCACTTGAGAACATTATTAAAAGCAGGATCTTGTATTTAACAGTGGTTATTTAGTGTCATGGTGTTTTTAAATCTCTCTGTGTCACGACGGAACAACCTGTTGATATTTACAGCAGCATCCCTCTGTGTGTTTACAGCGGTGTGTGTGTGTGCGTGCGTGTGTGCTGTGTGTGTGTGTGTGTTGGAAACATCTGGCGCAGCTGCACACTGCGTCTTTAAGCTCCGCTTCGGATAAACGAGCGGAGCTGATCAGCTGTCAGTGTCCGGTGAGGGAGGCGCTGGAACCAGAATCAGAGCAGCCCCCCGTCCTCCTCCTCCTCCTCTCTCTCCTCCTCTCCTCCTCCGCTCCCTCCCTGCCTCTCTCCACCTCCGCCGCCGCCGACCGACCGACACTTGCAGCCATTTTACGCAGCACGAACCGGGTCATGTCGTGAGGGGAGCCTCGCTGGTCACCTGCGCACGGGCAGCGGCAGCAGCAGCAGCAGCCGCCCGGTGGTCGCGCTCGGGCTCCGGCCAAGATGGTGAAGAGGAAGAGCGTGGACGAGAACGAGCCGGAGTGCGGGAAGGGGATACCGTTCCCCATCCAGACCTTCCTATGGAGGCAGACCAGGTTAGTGCGTGATAACAGGTGTTTGCCCTTCTCACACAGCCGGGAGCATGTGGATCTGGGATCTGGCTCATTAGGATCCAAACCAGTGTTCCGCTGAGTGTGTGTCAGTGCACTGATGTTTCTAATGGAGGGAGGTGGGCTGCGGGGGTTCGGGGATAACTGTGCACGGACACGGATGCAGACTGCATGATGTCACACCTGTAAATCACATTTGCATGGAAAGTGGGGCGTGCGGAGGAGCTGCAGTGAAATGACAAGATGGGAAACGTCACATGAGGATGTTCTCCTTTTGTTTCAGTGCATTTCTGCGTCCGAAGTTGGGGAAGCAGTATGAAGCCTCCTGCGTGGTAAGTCATCTCCTAAAGCCGTTTGTGTGCTGATGGGGAATAATCGCTCCCTCTCTCCGTAATCCCGTTTCACCTTAATGCACCTGCAGATAAAGTGGGTTCTTGATTTCGCATTTAGCAAATGAGTTCCCCCCCCCCCCCCTCACTTCCTCCTATTACCCAGGAGCCGGACCTGTGGAGACTCATATCCATAATGACACTTTTCCAGATCCCTGTGGGTCTAAACAGAGCTGCCAGTGTCTCTCCCACAGGCATCGCCCCGCTGGAGGCCATGTGGGACATTTAGACATTCAAAGGAAAAGGCTGTAGTTCCTGGCTGATGTCTCTTTTCTTCTCCTCCCTGGCTGCCTCCCCAGTCCTTTGAGCGGGTGCTGGTGGAGAACAAGCTCCACGGGCTGTCGCCGGCCCTGTCGAGGCCATCCAGAGCATCTCCCGCTGGGAGCTCGTCCAGGCGGCCCTGCCTCATGTACTCCACTGCACCTCCATCCTGCTGTCTAACAGGAACAGGCTGGGTGAGCACACGCAGGACACACATTACCCCGGCTCCAGGCATCGACTTGACAGCCTCATCCAGGTTATCCTCATCCAACAAAACACAAAACCGATGTTCTTTGAGTCACAGCACAGACACAGAACAGCTCAACCTTCCAATTCACCACAGGACAACATGTGTCTGTTTAAATTAGATTGTTTCTCTGGATCATGTCAGCGTCTAAATTCTCATTTGGGAATATTAACATACACCGACTGTCTATAAATAGATATATGTAAAAAAGTGAAGAATCAAGCTCTATGTGTCATACACCTGCAGGAACATGCAAATAAAAAAAGGCCTGTGCAATGACGAAGCAAAGCCATATTTTATACTGTAATAGGCTGCGGTATATTATATTGCCTTTTCATTTCATGGCTTTCCTACACCAGATCTTCATCATGCCGCCCATTCATCACCTCACTTAGCAGCGCTGAAACATTAAGCCTCGACCTCTGACCTCTCACAGGCCACCAGGACAAGCTGGGTGTGGCCGAGACCAAGCTGCTCCACACGCTGCACTGGATGCTGCTGGAGGCGGCGCAGGAGTGCAACCACGAGCCGAGCCTGGGCCACAGCTGGTCCGGGGGCAGCAGCAGCAGCGCCTTCCTCCAGCCGGTGGGGAACCAGGGCTCGTCGCCCGGGGCTCCCGGCTCCTGCTCCGGCTCTGCCCTGGGCGGGTCTGGACCGCAGCACAGCGGCTCCCTGCCGGAGGAGGACGAGCACACCCGAACCAAGCTGTTCCACAAGAGCATGGCCACCGTGGAGCTGTTCGTGTTCCTGTTCGCTCCGCTCATCCATCGAATAAAGGTCTGATGTTTCTCAGGGACATTTGTTGTAGCAGCTTTATTTTAAAACATATTAATATCTTGACTCGAGAGGCTCATATTGAGCGGCTCAACACACACTCAGGGTCGCCCTCTGCTATTGATCTGTGTGTACAAACAGATACAGGAGTCATGTTGCAGTACTCTGGGGATTCCCATCTGAACAATGTGTGTTGTGAAGCATCACGCCGTGATAACGTGATGACGAAAACATTTCAAATCACGTGTTTTGGTTATAAAATCATAGCTCAGCTGGGAGATGGTTGAAGAAAAGGCTTCTTCTAGAAATGAGATTATGAATATGTCCCTTTTTCACAGGAGTCGGACCTGACCTTCCGATTGGCCAGTGGCCTGGTAATCTGGCAGCCGATGTGGGAGCACCGGCAGCCGGACATCGCTGCCTTCACAGCGCTCATCAAACCTGTGAGAAACATCGTGACAGGTGAGGGAAAACAGAAAACCATCCCTTAAAGCCCTTTACATCCCTTTTAGAAGTCAATCCATCTTTATGTTCTCACAATGAAGACGTGTAATCTGTTTCCACAGCTAAGAGGAACTCCCCCGTCAACAACCAGTGCAGCCCCTGTGGATCTGGAAACCCTGGTCCCATGGTGAGTGAGCGCTCGCAGCTGCTTGTCAGATTTTGCTTCGCGTGTTGATCGAATGTGTTCAGACGAGAGTCCGGGACGTCTTCCCCTCCCCCTCCAGCGTTCCCTCTGGGGGCCGACTGTTAATTTTCATTAGCACCGGTCGACCGGGAGCATTAGTGTGGTTAGCCAGGGTCATGACACAAGCCGCAGAGTCTTTAACGATCAGGGACCCGTCGCTCTCTGCGTCGTTCCGCTTGTTTATGTGCTGTTTATCCACAGTATCTGTCCATCTCTCCTGCCCACAGGGCTTCCAGGTGGTTTGTGAAACCACCCAATCAGACTCCTCCTCCCCCTCGGCCGGAGAGCAGAGCTGTCGTCGTGGTAACTCGGTGGAGAAAGGTGGCCCTTCCCAGCAACCCCCGCCGGTCAAAGGCCCTTCCAAGAAAAAGTGAGGACTGTTATTGAATTAACCCTCGAGAGGAAGAGGTGTGTGTGTGTGTGTGTGGTGTTGTTGTGTTACGTGGACGGGTCATGGTGGTTGTGTTGGTGTCATGATGCAGCACGGCTACACCAGGTGGGAAACATCCACCTGGAGATGTTTCTCTTTTTGTAAAAATACATTTTAGTACCTACAATGAAATAGAAAATCTCATAATACATTATATTTGAAACACTATTATAAATAAATAAATCATTAGCTTCACGATCAATACTGTTTTCATAAAGGAGTGATTGCACTCTGGAATCCAGCGGTGAGTTGAAACCATGCAGAAGTGATTTATCAGTGACCCGCTCTGACACGGGCCTGGTGACCTCATCTAGTTGATGGCTAAACATTTAGCCCCGCGGCACCGTCTGCCGAACACACCGTTGGCTCCGCTCGCTTGAGAGCGCCGCGGCGTACGTGAACCGCTCCTCCTCCCCCCCCGTGCAATGTGTTGCCCTAAGCTGCGCTGTCTCCTCAAGTCAAACGCGACACGTACAGAGCCGCGTCTTGCTTCAGCATCAACACACCCGTCTGACATTTGCCCGCAGAAGCAAGGGTAATTATGCTGAAGTAATGTGCTACTTGTCTGATGCTGGCACTGGCCCTGGTCTGGCATGACACGGCCTGGCTTGATTTTCACTCTGCCCACGGCAAAGTCTGGCATCGTTCAGGCCGAGACTCAATCTGTGTTTGCTTTGGCACAAATGAGGCAGGTTTGACCAGCGTGGGTGGCAGCTAATGACACCTGACAAATTTTATTACTGAAGTTTCACCAAAGACGAGAGCGCAGACCTCCACCACTTGAATCCAACAAGCTGCACCAACTGACTCGTTGCATAATCCTGCTGACAAACAGGCAGACATCATAGTTTAGATGAAACAGGTTTTTAAATCCACAATACACCATGAATATGATGCTCTGTAAAATACTAAACCTGCTCTGCAGAGAATCCCCACATTAACAGCTCATTACATTTGCATTCAGCACATCCTACATGTGCGTTTACTGACTAAGTTCATAACACCGGGTCTGTCACCGTCCTGAACCAGCCACCCGCTGAGAGGACGAGACTGATGTGTGTGTGTTGCTGACAAACAAACAAGTCACGTCCGACTCGTCTCACAATCCCTCCGACAGGCGGCAAGTGACTGCTAATCAAAAGAAGCCTGGACCCTCCTCCCCCTGCGCTGGTAATAATATCCTCACACACTCCAACATCAGAGGGTTTGTGCGAAGTCACATGCTAATGCAGGAAGGAGGAGAATTATCTCCATTGTTTCGCTGCACACACACAACCAAGACAGATTAATAGCTTTCTTCATGTGTCGCTCGTGGGAATGTTAAGCTGCATCAAAGGAGAGCAGGGGAAGAGAGAAGGGAGATAAATGTGGGTTTCATATCTGCAGAAAAGGAGAAATTTGACATTTAAGGGGGATTTGAGAGTAAAAAGGGAATTTATTTCACGCTTTTAAGTTGTAGGATTCCCGCTGTATGGATCCAGACAGAGGGGGGGCTGTACACCAGCAGTAATCATGTCAATGATCAGATCAGAATGTCCCTGATTTAAAAATCTTTTTATTGCGTTTATTGCTCCGAGCCCTCGCCGTGTTGATATTTGCTCCTCGCTCTGCTGTGCACACCCCTCTGTGCCGCACCGCCCAGATATTTCCACCATTAGCTCCTGTGATTAATGCAGCTTACTCATCCCATGGCGCAGCATCGCTTGCCACTCACAGCACTGCTGATGCTGAGGCAGTTGCCATGGCAACGGCCAACTGGCTGGCTGCTGCTGCATCTCTGCTACCGCATGGAGCCGGAGAGTGGGCCGGCGCCTCTCGGACGGCCCCTGGGCGGCTGTCGTCACTCGGTCTCCGTGGCAACGTGACACAACAGCAGTAGGCTGTGTGTGTGTGTCTGTGTGTGTGTCTGTGTGTCTGTGTGTGTGTGGCTGTGTGTGTGGCTGTGTGTGTGTGTGTGTGTGTGTGTGTGTTTACTGGCTAGACAGTGAAACATGATAGCCTCCCTCCGCTCTCAAAGTGATTCATGTAGATATCGACCACCTCTTCCTGCTCCATTTATTACAACGGCCACGATTAAATGCTTTCCTCCATGTCTCCCTCACGCCGCCTCTCGTGGCATCATATGTTCCCTCTCAGCTTCGACGTTCGGAGGCCCATACGTTCTGCAGCTCTCCCAAACGCTGACCTTCATTCCAGCTTATTTATAGTGGACTCACGTAGGCTGAGGCTGCCGCTCTCCCTGCTGCGCTCCCAATGATGCTGCAGGGAGGCTGTGCCCTTGTTTACATCCTCCTTCTCTGTGATGCATTATTAATGAAGCCGTGTGGCAGGAGTTGTTGATAAGCTAATAAAACAGGAAAGGCGATGATATGGTGTAATTGGTTTGTGTAGTACGACGTGTGACGGTGTTGTAAAGACTCCGAACACATGCAAAGCATTCTGGCCGTCTTTCCTCCCGATCAGCTGTCAGGCTTCTGTAACGTCACGGGCACTTCCTCTCAGCCCCTCGTAATTACATTTATTCTTCTGGTTTAAATCAATTTGAGTCTTCGAGTGTTTCCTCTGCAAAGTTTCTGTCATTCTTCAACCTTCACTTCAGTTGTTTCTCTCTCTTTTCACCTTCGTTACATCGGCTTACTCCAGTGAAATCATCCCTGTGTCTTTCCTCCTATCCCAGGACGTCAGCCCCTGCAGGTCTGCCGACATCCGTGGCCCAGCGAGCTCGCTACGCCACCTACTTTGATGTGGCGGTGCTGCGCTGCCTGCTGCAGCCGCACTGGACAGAGGAGGGGGTGCACTGGGCCTTGATGTTCTACCTCCAGCGGCTGAGGCAGATCCTGGAGGAGAGACCCGAACGCACCCCGGAGCCCCTGGTCACGCCTCTGCCGCGCCCACGCAGCAGCTCCATGGTCGCTGCCACGCCGTCACTGGTCAACACGCACAAGACCCAGGTAATGGGAGGAGCTCACTTGCTTCACACGTGCGATAAAAGCTGTTCTGTGTCTGGCTGTCACTCCAACCATTGACCATCCTCTGCTGCGTTTTGCAGGATATGAGTCTGAAATGCAACGAAGAGGGAAAATCTCTGAGCACGGAGACGTTTGCAAAGGTGTCTCTGACTAACCTCCGTCGACAGGCTGTCCCGGACCTGTCCTCGGACCTGGGCATGAACATCTTCAAGAAGGTCAGAGACAGACATGTCCATGCTAACATGCTCACTTTAATTTATGCTGGACTGAGATGAATGTGGCTGAAGCACCGTTCCTATCCTTGTTCCTTCTCAGTTTAAGAACCGGCGTGAGGACCGGGAGAGGAAGGGCTCCATCCCCTTCCATTACACGGGAAAGAAGCGCCAGCGCCGTATGGGGGTTCCCTTCCTGCTTCACGAGGACCACCTGGACGTCTCGCCCACCCGCAGCACCTTCTCCTTCGGGAGCTTCTCCGGCCTGGGCGATGATCGGCGAGCTCTGGACCGCGGCGGCTGGCAGGCCACGATCATGGGTAATGCAGGGCGCCGTTCATAATGAGAATAGGTTGCATGTCACCAGTTCTCAGCCGTCGCTTTCTGCCCCCTGAGCTCCCTTTTGGTGAGTCAGAGGATTCTGTCTGGATCTCGCTCTCAGCTAGTGAATTAGGTCAGTTCATTAACGCTGGTATTTTTATTAGCTCTCACAGAGAAGTGTGATTACAATTCGCCAAAGGCACAGAGACATTTATTGTTATTATCATCCAGAGTTAGTTGTGTTTTTTAATCTCTCATTCCATGGAGTTTATTTTGCAGGGAACATGAGCATGAGAATGATTTTGTCGCTGTTGTTTGGGGCTGTGTGTGTTTAATTTACCCTGAAATATTTATCTGTTGCATCTCTTTCCAGGCAAATTCACACGGAGGGGCAGCACGGACACAGCTGCCGACGCAGACAGCCTGAGCGCCAAACACTCCCACTCCCACCACTCTCTCCTCAGAGACATGCCCGACCACTCCAACAGCCACAGCGACAACACGGTCAAAGAGGGTGAGGAGACAAAATGTGGATGTCGGCAGAAATCATTCTTGAGATCTGGCACCTACATGAGCTTCTTAGACATTTGCAGAAACACTCAGATCACATAGAGATAATATAAAATGTTTGGTGCAGCTACTAGAGAGGCTGTGAGAAGAGAACTTGAATATATTAATATCCATCAGCTGCAGTAAAGGGGGGGGGGGGCTGAAGCTCATGTCTCCAGTGAGCAGAGCAGAAGTAGGACAAGCTTATATAACAATGATATTGTTGTGGAGATGATAATTTAAATACAAATCACAGTGCTGGATTTAGACTCTTCTCCTCACTGCATCACGTACAAGCAAATCCTCTGAGGAACATAAGCATCGATTTTATAGGATTATATCTCAGTTTCTTAAAAGAGAATCTGAGTGTGAGTTTAAAAAATGACCCAATAGACATTAGGAAACTATGATCCACTTCCTGTAGTCACAACACGTCTCCCTCTTCTGTCCCAGTTCGATCTCAGATCTCCACCATCACCATGGCGGCATTCAACACAACCGTGGCGTCCTTCAATGTGGGCTACGCCGACTTCTTCACCGAGCACATGAAGAAGCTGTGTAACCCCGCCGCCGCCCCTGAGATGCCCGCGGAGCCGCTGGCCTGCGCCAACCTGCCGCGCAGCTTCACCGACTCCTGCATCAACTACTCCTGTCCGGAGGAAGGGGAGAACATCGAGGGGACCAACAACTTTGTGCTGAAGAACGGCATGCTGGACCTCACCGTAAGTGACGGTCCTCCTGCCACAATATTAGCCAGGGCAGCTCCCGTGTGGTGGCTAACTGTGCCCCTCTCCTTGTATTCCAGGCTGTACTGCGAGCCCTCTACGCCGTCCTCAGTCATGACATCAGCTCCAGGATCTGCGACGTGGCCCTCAACATCATCGACTGCCTGCTGCAGCTCGGCGTGGTGCCCGGCATGGGCAAGAAACTGTCCAAGCCCGACAACAAGGAGAACCAGGAGGCACGAGGCAAAGACACGACGGGTCAAGGTCTCGGAGGAGGCGCGCAGGGGGGCGGATCACTACCCGGAGCAGGTGGAGGGGGAGACGGAGGCGGTGGAGGAGGCGGAGGCGGAGGAGGAGGAGGAGGGGGAAGCGGTGGAGGAAGTGGGCAGGGCAGCAAGGACGATGTGAAGAACAACAAGGACAATGATAAAAAGGTGAGTTTGAGCTGTACGCTCAGAAATGTGCTGAGGATCGTATGGAGTCCTGTGTGTTCATGCTCGTGTCCGTCACTCCCCTCAAACAGGAAGAAGGCTCCGGCCTCAGCACCCACCGCTTGGCTCTGACCATGCTGATCAAGATCGTTAAGTCTCTCGGCTGCGCCTACGGCTGTGGCGAGGGCCACCGCGGCCTGTCAGGAGACCGCCTCAGGATGCAGGTCAGATCTTTACTCCTCTGACCTTTCTCTGAAGTTCCGTGCACCAAGGGACGCCTCAGACAGCTGCTCCTCTATTTCACTGCTGGTCAATATTTGTATTATTAGATTAAGTTGTAAAGATGAAGTAAGAATCTGTCTGGACAGCTGATATCGATCATGAGAATCAATGAAAAGTGAATATAGCACATCCTGCAAGTGAAGCCACTTTACTGACTTATTGATATTTCTGAGACACAACAGGCCGGCGTCCAAAACCCGGATTCATGTCTAAATCTTTCCTGCACTGAGAGTGAATCCTGTTCCAAATCTGTGCTTCCAGGCCCAGAACTGCCTGACCAGCCTGTACAAGCTGGACAAGCTGCAGTTTCGACAGACAATACGCGAGTATGTGAACAAAGACTCTCTCAATAACATTGTGGACTTCCTGCATGCGCTGCTGGGCTTCTGCATGGAGCCCATTACTGACAGTAAGTATGCAGAGTGTGGTGAGTGTGAGTGTGTGAGTGGGACTGAATGCAGATCATAAGAAATAAGCAAATACAGCGAGACATCATCAGCGAGGTAGTACTGTCATTGATAGCATTCTGACTGTAGCGTTTCAAGGTGTTAAGTGAGAAGAATAGCATGTTTTTACATCTTTGTCTTTGTAAATGACAATGAATCCTTTTATTTGAATATTATTGAGCACTTCTGTGCAGATGTGTGTTTTGAAACGATTGAAATCTCTTTCACACTCAGAGGTTTAACCTACAGAGCAGTTTAAGATAAAAGCGTGATTTAAGTGAAATGTCCTTGTGTGGTTGACAAAGCTGAATTGTACTACTTCTGTCTCAACCTGCACTTCGACTTTGCATTCCAGCGCTACCTCTGTTTATATCTGTTACTTCCCTCCCTCCTGCCACTCGTCTCCGCTTGTCCCGGTCCCCTTTTCGTCCTCCTCCTCCTGCTTCCATCTTCCCTCTTCTTCCACTTCCACAAGCGGAATCCTGCCTTCCTGACTCACTCGTCCATTCTGTACACTTGCCAATCCAAAGCTTTGCCCATTACATCTCCGCTCAATCAGCGGCGTTACCGCTGAGCACTGAGACACACTGTACATGCCAATTCAGTTTTGCACTGAAAAGTATATTTTACTATGATCAGCACAGTCTATCACACAAAGTGCTGAGCAATTGGCAAGTTACTGAACCGATGAGTGTTTTGATTGTGAAAGTGACCAGGGCACCTTGTTTAGTTTTTTCCGGTGTGTGTTATTTTTTATGTGTGCGGTCTGTGTGTGTGTGTGCGTCTCACGTTCGCCTCCGTCCGGAGGTGGGGCGCCTCGTCCTCTCTGACGCCGCATACATGTCTGTGCTGGCCTGATGTCAATCAACTTGTGCCCCGCCTCTTTTCTCTTGCAGAGTACGGCAGTGCAGGTGAGAGGTCCAGGAGGGCGAAAAAAAGAAACATCGGTAGATACACATGATCAATAATCAATAACAGTCAGTACTATTCGCTGTAGGATTAATACACTCGCCTAATCGGACCCTTCCCTAGACACCACTTCCTGTGCTGCGCCCCTCACAACTCGCCTGCAACTCCAAAATACTCACTTGTGATCAAATCTGGTTTTTACACAGTTCATATTTTCTCCATTCACACTAAGTTTGATCGAACTGGACCAAGAGAATAAGCCCCCCCCCCCCCCCACTGTGTTTTGTTATCGCAGGCTTTAGTCACTTGCATGTATCCCTTACCCAGAATCCTTTTCAGTTGGCTTTACCCCCATTTGCTTTACGAACCCTTTTCCTTTGCCCCACCTGCCCCCCCCCCCCCCCTCCCTGTTGTACGGCCTCACTGTTTAATACTCGAGCTGGTCAGCTGTCATACTGTTCTCCCCCCCCTGACTTAACCACCCCCTGTGTGACCCGCGGTCTCCTCCCGCCTCCCTGTTGCTTCCAGACAAGGCAGGGTTCGGGAACAACTTCACCACCGGGGACAACAAGTCCGTGGCCCAGAATATGGAGGCGGTGGTGGTGGGCTGCATGTTCAAGTCCCTCATCACCCGCTGCGCCTCGACCACACACGAGCTGCACAGCCCAGAGAACCTGGTGAGTGGGAAATCATCTGTTAGATCCAGACTCATATTTCTTGAATTATTAATGTTTCATCTGGTGCGGAGCCTAAAGAAGAGCAATCACTTACTCCACATTAGTTAATGCTTTCTAGTTCAGGACGAATCGGACGTCGAGTGTGTTTAATCACCTTCTATTAATAAAGACATTAAGCCATAACTTTTTATTTTGTTGTAAATGAATTGGAAGAAGCTTAATGCAGGTCTCTCGTGTCAGAGCAGTGAGGGACTGCGGTCGCCCTGCGGCGCCTGTAAAGCCCGAAGAAACACTGGCATGACTTGTGTACGTTGGCGGAGGATGACACGCTTCTGAAGGCAGCCTTTATTATGGCACAGAATCAGAGGCCACCCACTCACAAGCTGGAGCCGGTGCCTTGCTCCTGCACACCACACACTTATGCATATATGCATGTGCACAAGCCCACACACTGTTTGACGCAGCCTGCAAAGTCCCAACTTTTTCTTCTTCTAACGCACTTTGTCGTGGTTTTGACTCACGCGTCCCTCGCTCCTCCTTCCCAGGGTCTGTACTGCGACATCCGCCAGCTGGTGCAGTTCATCAAGGAGGCCCACGGAAACGTGTTCCGCCGCGTGGCGCTGAGCGCCCTACTGGACAGCGCGGAGAAGGTCACCACCACCAAGAAGCCTGACGAGAAGGAAGAGGGGAAACAACCTGGACCCAGGAGGTACCGAACAATGAGTGGTCAGAAATGGTCTCAATGACATCATGCTTCTGTCCAATCATGAGTAGAAATGACCTGTAACATTTCTCTGTGTGACGTATCCGAGCTACGCTTCTCATCACCGCTTGTTCATTTGTTTTATTTCTGTTTTTGTCTGTCCCGTCTGCATCTGTTTCTCCTGCTTGAGTGACTGATTCGATGTCGTGTTATAAACATACTGTGGCTTTGGCAAAGTGGGCACTTCCTCTGTTTCACCACAGGGAATCAAACTTCCTCTGACCCTATTTTATTTATTAGTTTGACTGCATTGAAACGTCCGATGGACTCAGAGTCTGTAACTCTAGAGAAAACGATAACACACCTTCCTCAGACGACTAAGTAGTTGAGGTTTCTTTCTCAAAATATGTGCATGGTAAGTGTTAATCTACCTCGTATTAAATATTGATTTGCAGCTAGAAAAGTGACATTTGGAAATTGTAGCTTGTCTAGGAATTAGGAATCTTTCCGTCCATAGATCAAAATAGAAAAGACAGTAGTGATAATACAAACATCTCAAGTTTTAGTGACACTCAGGTCAAAACTAAACAACTGTAGGCTGTGGGGGGGGGGGGGTCGTCCCAGGTGGGCGTGACTGCACAGCAGAGCTCAGCTGGTTTGTCTGTCTGTCGGGGTGTGTGTGTGCGCAGGTCAGAGGCGGGTGTGTCCGGGGAGAAGGGTCAGGTGTCCAGTGCTGCAGATGAGTGTCGCAGCTACATCTCCAGTAGACCCCCCCAGACACCCGAACAGTGAGTGTCCACCTCACAGCATCTCCATATAGCACCATCTATGTCCAGTGCAGCAGCCACGTCTCTGCTCCGAACAGGGAAACTGTCGCTTCCTGTCCCGCCACAAAAGAGGACCTCACTGTGTTTTAACATTGATTCATACACAGAGATACAAACTTGTAAAAAGCTGAATTTAGTCCCGTGTCCTCGTGTGAATATTCAAACGTGACCTTCGTGTCTCTTCTGCGTCTCTTGTGCCTCCAGTGAAGAGCATCTCCCGGGCGCTCTGCTGGGCAGGAAGGACTTCTGGAGGAAGATGTTCAAGTCGCAGAGCGCCGCCAGCGACACGAGCAGCCAATCGGAGCAGGACACGTCGGAGTGCACCACCGCCCACTCCGGCACCACCACCGACCGGCGCTCTCGGTCCAGGTCCCGTCGCATTTCACTGCGCAAGAAACTGAAGCTGCCCATCGGTGAGGTCGCTTGTTACAGTCAACCTCTAACTGGTCTGAGGATGATTTACCTGTAATTTCTACATAATTCTTTTCCATATCAGGTCTGTAAACAGTGTGTATGTCCATGACCTCACCTCAGAACCTAGGCTTTCCCGACTGTCCCCTTGAAATGCACTGAAACAACGCTGTGTTTTTGTCTGTCTAACGTTGGAAAGACTTCCTGCCACGAGGCGGCGTTCACTTCATCTCATTGGTCTGTTGTGTGCTCCTCTCTGTGCCTCAGCATGCCGTCGGACCACTCGCCTTCCACTCACTCTCTCTGTCCTACGTATGTGGATGTGGAACCATCTTCATACAGTATCTGTGTTGTGTCTGTTTGTGTCGGTCACCTCTCCAGTGTGCACGCTGTTCCCCACCTGGGTTAACTTGTGTTTGCACATCACAGACCTTAGAGGCCACTACGGTCTCCAGGGACAAGACGCAAAATAGTTTTGTTGTAAACACCCTGAATGTAGTGTCCCCTGTTTGCCCTTTTCTTTGTCGACAACCCTTTGTGTGTGTGTGTGTGTGTGTGTGCACGTACTTTCCTTCATAACCAAGTGTGCACTGTACATCTGTGGCTTTGCACCTTCCTCTGTTTCATTTCTTTTTGATCCCACGTGTCTCCAGGTAACTGGCTCAAGCGCTCGTCTCTCTCTGGACTGACGGACGGAGTCGAGGACCTGCTGGACATCAGCTCCGTCGACCGACTCTCCTTCATACGGCAGAGTTCAAAGGTCAGAGGGGCCACACCCCCACTGCTGCTGGACGCTACGTAGCGTGCACATTTTGATAATGTCTTGATATTTTCTGTGCATATTGATGTGTGTTACGTGTCTTAGGTGAAGTTCACGAGCGCAGTGAAGCTGTCAGAAGGGGGCGCTGTGGGGCCAGAGTACTGCAGGGACGAGGAGGAGAATTTCTTCAAGCGGCTCGGTAAATGGAGGTCTGGCAGGAGGAATCCATCCAAGCTTCACCACACAGAAGAGAAAGATGGTAGACCTCCCCCACCCCAGGGTGCCCCTCGCCCACGCCCCACCGCCCTGTGTCTCTCTCTCTTTCTGTCCCAGTGTCTGTCTGTCCGTGTGGTGTCTTCTCTCGCCTCGCCAGTCGTTCCTTCCGTACGCCATTCTCCATCGCCGGACGCCTGCCTGCTACACCCTGTTGGCTTGTGTTTTATTCTCAATCCGTCAGTGTCGAGTCTGTCCTTCATTTCGGCCTCTGCTACGTCAAATTTTAAAACCCTTTCTGTCTTGTAATAACTCGTATCAGTCACCGATTGGAAGTACAATTCTAAATTCTCGGAATTCCCTTTTCACATCAAATATCAGGATGTTTTCTAAATTCAAAAAATGCACCGAATGCTCCTGAACTACATTTTTCCCTGAAATAGCTTTTAACATTATAAAGAATATTAATATCCCTAATTCCGTTTGTCAGTGTGTTGTCGTTCCAACTCCACATCCCCTCCTTTCCAACTATGCACGTCCTCGTCTCCCCAACAACAAACCCCTTCCTCTCTTGTTTCCTTCAATGGTGGAAAGGGAGAGAAGGAGGTGTCGGGGGAAGAACTCACATATATGAAACCATCTTTCTGCTGTGAAGCATATTTCTGTGCTATGTCAAGCATGACGCTCTCTCGTCTCTTCTGTGGTGACGTCTGGTGGTATTTTCCATGAGTGATTAGAACAGAATCGTACACGTGCAGCTTCTGTGCGGCTGCGGTTACACTTGTCATTTTATTATTATGGATATATAGTGTGTGAAGTAACTTTCATAATTTGTGTAGAATTGAAAATCTGAGTGTACCCGCCGCCTGTGGCTGTGTGTCCATCTCTCACTCTGCTTTATGCGTCAGGGTTAAATGTAAGATGTAATCTTCAAAGCTCCTGTCGACGAGGATTTGTTTAAATAACGACCCTCTATATGTGCTTGTTTTAAAAATACAATTCCCTTCCTGTGTTCTGCTATACCCTCCTGTCTTCTCTCCCTCCTCTCCTCCAGGCCCTCATGGTTTCCAGGAGCGCTCGCAGCCAGTCAGGAGGCCATGAAGAACAAGAACGTGGTGAATCTGGGCGCCATACGACAGGGTATGAAACGCTTCCAGTTCCTGTTGAACTGCTGCGAGCCGGGAACCATCCCCGACGCCTCCATCCTCGCCGCCGCTCTGGACCTGGTAGTTTCATTTTGTCGTCACCTCGAGCTGTTGTGTGTTCGCTCGACATCCACAGCTGGAAATCCTCTGCTTCTTCCAGGAAGCTCCGGTTGTGGCTCGGGCCTCCCTCTTCCTCGAGTGCGCCAGATTCGTCCACCGCTGTAACCGCGGCAACTGGCCCGAGTGGATGAAAGGCCACCACGTGAACATCACCAAGAGAGGCCTGTCGAGGGGACGATCACCGATTGTGGGCAACAAACGAAACCAGAAACTCCAGTGGAACGCCGCCAAGCATTTCTGCCAGTGGGGAGACGTGAGTTAAAGACACTTCAGTTAATGTGACACTTATTAATACTGATAATAATAAGAGTGCACGTATTTATGTGTTTGAATCTGCTCAGGCGATCGGAACGAGGCTCAGTGAACTCTGTCACTCTGACAGCGAGAGCCCCTCCAACATCCTGGGTTACATCTACGATGAAGAGACCAAGCGGAGAATGAGGAAAGAAGACGAGGAAGAGGATTATCTGGACGACAGTGAGTCAGAAAAGGGTTTCACGTCTAAAACTCTGGACCACCTCATGTAGATGATCACTCTGCAGGTAATGGAACGTCATGTGTGTTTTTATGTATATACTTCTACCCTCAAGACACAGTCAATCCTACAAAGTGCGGCTGCCCCTTCGCTCTGAAGATGGCCGCCTGCCAGCTCCTGTTGGAAATCACCACTTTCCTGCGGGAGACGTTTCCCTGCTTGCCACGCCCACGCACTGAGCCTCTCGTGGTCAGTAGTGTGATATTAATATGGATGGATTCAGGGTGTGTATGTTCTCTTTACCAGAATATGTCACACAGTTGCTGTTCACATCTTTGCTGTAGGACCTCGACAGCTGCCGCTTGCGTTTGGACCCGGAGCTCGGCCGCCAACGCTACGAGAGGAAGATCAGCTTCGCGGGAATCCTCGACGACGAGGACGGACACGACTCGCTCAACAGCAGCAGCCACACGCTCAAGTCTGACACCACCTGCGACGACAAGAAGCCGCAGGAAACTCAGGGTGAGGCCCGACGTCTCTCTTGTGTTTTAATACGGTCTCATTTGATTGTGTATAACCTCTCCCCTCCTCCGTCCTCTCCAGCACCCGTCCGGAAGATTCGTATCGGAGGATCTCGGCTGCTTCAGATCAAAGGGGCCCGCAGCTTCCGTGTGAAGAAAGGCGGCTCCCTGTCGTCCATCCGGCGGGCCGGGAGCCTGAAGAGCACCAAGCTGTCCCGGCAGGACTCCGAGTCGGAGAACGAGGAGGGTCTGTCGTCACAGACGCAGAGCAGGGACACGGTCACTGACATTGGTAAGTCATGGGACATGTCAAGGTTTATTTAATCCAATTTGTTTGTAGCATTTATCAAAAATTGCAACTGACCTTGGATCCAACACCCTCCTGTTGGAATGGTTCCTGTTTGTTGCTGCAGGGAGTCCCTTCAGCACCAGTGAGCCCAGCATAGAGCCAGAGGGTCCGAGCTCAGGAGGAACTGAGGAGAATTACCACCGCAACATGTCCTGGCTCCATGTATGTGCCTGTGTCAGTGTGTGTCTGTGTCAGTGTGTGTGTGTGTTTTCCCTCTTTCATACTGACCTCCTCCTCTCCTCTGGGCTCAGATCATGATCCTGCTGTGCAACCAGCAGAGTTTCATCTGTACCCACATCGACTTCTGCCACCCACACTGCTACCAGCACCACAGCCGCTCCTGCGCCCGTCTGGTCCGCGCCATCAAGCTGGTGTACGGCGAGACGGTGGACAGCCTGCGAGAAGACAGCGCCTCCTCCGGCAACATCGGGGCACGTGCCAAGAAAAACAAAGAGGTGGAACTCACAGGTCTTATCGGTCCTGTTTTGAAGGAGTAAATCAATAAAGAGATGAGTTACTTTATCGCTGGTGGTTAATAAACTTCTCTGTACCTTCAGAGTTCGGACAAGTCGTGTCTGAGGACGCCGTCCATGAAGAGAAGACCCAACGACCCCAACACGGAAGGGAAGAAGGACACAGGCATGCTCAAGTACATCCGCAACCAGGTGAACTGATTTCCACATATTCCCTCTTTATATCGTATCCGGTGCTTGTCTTGGTTTTGCAGGATGATGCATGATGTCGGTTTGTGTTGCAGGTGATGAGCTTGTCCCCGGCGCCGCTCTCGCTGCTGATCAAAGCAGCGCCCATCTTGACCGACGACATGTACGGGGACATCCAGCCCGCCGCCTGGGAGCTGTTACTCAGTGTGGACGAACATATGGCTGCCGCTGCCGGTGAGTCGGGCTGGGCACCGGTCATGCGTGGGTTGACTCTGTAGGTCGCTGCGTCTGTCGGGGTTTATTAACGTTCAGATTACAGAGACAACATGGGACATGTTTTAACTGTTTTATATTCTAATATATTCTTCCTTCCCTGTGTGCTACTATTTGCCCTCAACCATACTTCACCTTCTCCATCTCTCTCCTCCCTCCTCCCTCTTCCGCTGCCCTATCCAAATCCCCTCCAGCGGCTATGTTCCTTCTGTGCGCCGTGAAGGTCCCCGACACGGTGACCGAGATGATGATGGCGGAGTTCCAGCACCAGGAGGCCTGCCAGCGCATCAACTCCATCCTGAAGTTTAACACGCTGTGGCGTTTCCGCTACCAGGTGTGGCCTCGCATGGAGGAAGGAGCTCAGCAGATCTTTAAGGTATGAATAACATAAAAATGGTATTAACATCTAGTTCTAATTAGCTTCGTGTTTAATGGAGAACATTTGGTCTCACTCTCGTGTTTCAGATTCCTCCACCCAGCATCAACTTCACTCTGCCCTCTCCTATTCTGGGCATGCCCTGCGTCCCCATATTTGACCCCCCCTGGGTTCCCCAGAACACTGGCAGCGTCCAGGACCCAATCAACGAAGACCAGTCTGTAAGTCCGAGCCCTGCTTACATTGGTTGCCTAGCTGTGCATTCAGTACATTTACTTATTATTATTATTGATGTTATTCTTGATTTGAAGATGTAGTTTCATATTGTGACTCATACTGACAGCTCAACCCTTCAATAGACCAGAAGCAACACACACACACAACACTTGAAGCTGCTTTTTAAGTACATTTGCTCCTGCTATGCAAAGTGTAATGTCAACAACTGCACCAAGAAATCTGCTAATTTAAAGAAAACACGTGAAATCAACTTCTCAGGTTATAAAAATGGTGATTTTTAAAGTAGTGGAACAGATTTCTTGGTGTTTCCTTTTACTTTCTTCTTTTTGTTTAAAAAGCATGATTATCAAAATATGTTTTTTTTTTGATGACAACCTGCGAGCACATGTTCTATAATTTACCTATCGACTGTCTTTGTTTTTAGTACTCCACATTAATTCAGTCAGTCCATACCATAGTAAGTTGGTATTTCTGTCCGGATGTTTGTGCTGATGCATCTTGTTACGTCAGATCATTAACGACAGGAGGGGAAGCAGTTTGTTTGGCCCATTGGGAGGCGCTGAAGGTTTGAAACCGGGGCAGGCTCATGGGTCATCTCAGATAGTTGCATCTTGATCAGGGATTCACACCAGACTCAAAAACGATCAGGCAAAACAAACTATAACAGCATGCATCGGACATTCAGACATGTTGTGCGTGTTGTGCTGTTGATGCATGGTCATTGGATGAGAATGACTTTGCTGTGTTTGTTCTTCATATCATGCGTTCAGCCTATTTGGATATGTATGTGTATGAGCACTCGTGGGAATGCTGTGAGGCATTTACTGTACACTACGATACAGTAAATTCTCCAAAGTCCAGTCTGAACCCATTTACTCGTCTCACAATTAGTCACGATTGAAATCTTACCTATTCAACAGTGTCTCTTCCTGATGCTTGGGATGGAATTAGAGCATGAGATCAATGTGCTGGAGGAGAGTTACTGTATTAACGTGTTGTCCGGTCATCCAACATTACAAATGCTCCTCGGATGTAAGCGTAGAATAGCTGTGCACACACTTTCCTGAAAGTTTAAAACTTTGGTTTTAATTTCGTGCATTCCCTCATCCTCAACCTCTGTGTGTCTGCACCCGCTGTGCCGCTTGATCCGACGCCCTTCCCTTTCAGAAATCCTTCTCAGCCCGGGCGGTGTCGCGCTCCCACCAGCGAGCCGAGCACATCCTGAAGAACCTGCAGCAAGAGGAGGAGAAGCGGCGACTGGGCCGCGAGGCCAGCATCATCACAGCGATCCCTGTTGCTCAGGAGGCGTGCTACGAGCCCACGTGCAGCCCGCCGCCTGAGCAGGAGGAAGAAGGTGGGGGTACCACCAGCTCACATCGTACAGAAATACACAATACCTGCGCCGGAAGCTCAGTGCCCTGACTGTATGTGGTGTTTCCTGTTTATGTGCCGGTCGTGTTGGATGTTGATCTCGCCAGCAGAAGAAGTGGTGAACCTGGCATCACGCCGTCTGTCCGTCAGCCCATCCTGCGCCTCCAGTAACTCCCACAGGAACTACTCCTTCCGTCGGGGCTCCGTGTGGTCGGTCCGCTCACTGGCGAGTGCTGAAGGTACGAAATGACGAGATCCGTTCTCATAAAACCACTTGCTTCCTCGTGCTTTCCTTTAATTTCCACTGATCGTTTCTATTTGTTTTTGCCAGATGAAGAGAACACAACAGAACACACTCCTACCCACCACATGCTGCAGCCACCCCAGGCTGTCTTCCCAGCATGCATCTGTGCTGCCGTTCTGCCAATAGTCCACCTCATGGAGGACGGCGAGGTTCGAGAGATGGCGTGGCAGGTGGGCGTCGTATCCTCGCCACATATGAGACTCGTTCATTGCATCTTGTCACACGCTGTGTTTACGAGTGAGTCTGTGTTGTGTGATGTTTCTGCAGTCAGCGCCGTGGCTCAGCAAATCCTCTGGAACTGTCTGATCGAGGATCCGGCCCTGGTTCTCCGTCACTTCCTGGAGAAACTAACAGTGAGCAACAGACAGGTAAGAAAACGTGTGAGGAGCGTCATCAGCTGGGCCTTGAATCAAACTGAGCAAACTAACCAGATCAAATGGAAACAGTGGAACAACGACATGAAGCTTGTCCTCAGTCTCAGAGGTAGAGTGAGGGAGACTCACTTTGTGTTTCTTGTGTTTCCAGGACGAGCTGATGTACATGCTCAGGAAGCTCCTGCTCAACATCGGAGATCTGCCGGCTCAGACGTCTCACATCCTCTTCAACTACCTGGTAAATCAACTAAAACCACTTCAGGACCATTTAAGCTCGTCATCACTTCTCTCACGTGAATCTCCTCCTCCCTCCTCCCTCCTCCTCTTCCTCCTCGTAGGTGGGACTGATCATGTACTTTGTGCGGACTCCCTGCGAGTGGGGTATGGACGCCATCTCTGCCACGCTGACCTTCCTGTGGGAGGTGGTGGGCTACGTGGAGGGGCTCTTCTTCAAGGACCTGAAGCAGACCATGAAGAAGGAGCAGTGTGAGGTCAAGCTGCTCGTCACTGCGTCCATGCCAGGTGAACAGTTACTGACACATTGTGATATCACATTCACTACACAGATATTTAAGGTGTTCAAATAAATACAATTATATTTCCTGAAACATTTTCTTGTGTTTTTAATCGACGCAGGAACCAAAACCCTGGTGGTGCACGGGCAGAACGAGTGTGACATCCCAACACAGCTCCCAGTGCACGAGGACACTCAGTTTGAAGCTCTGCTGAAGGTAAGAACTCCTTTTTACATAGTTTTATCAACTAAATATCAGAAATATGAATGTTTATGATGTTTCACAGGAGTGTCTGAATTCTTCAACATTCCCGAGGCCAGATCAGCGCATTACTTCCTCATGGACAAACGATGGAACCTCATACATTACTCCAAGGTAACAACAACACACACTTTGGAGTTACACTTAAAGACTTTAATTTAATTAGAAATAAGCCGTTAATTATCCTGGTATAGTTATAGATAGAATAAGTCTTTGTTTTGAGGTTGTTCTTTGTGCCACTGAGAGGCATCCAACCGCAGAGCTCTAACTCTTCTGATACTTTCACTTATATGTCCTGTTTTTGTCCACGTCCTGTAGACGTATGTCAGAGACATCTACCCGTTCCGGAGGTCAGTGTCTCCACAGCTCAACCTGGTCCACATGCTGCCAGAGAAAGGACAAGAGCTCATCCAGAAACAGGTACGGACGACTCAAACTTTAATTATAACGCTTGTGAAAGCAAAGGTAAACAGAACTTCATTCCTTATTTCGTTCAGGTGTTTTCCCGTAAACTGGAGGAGGTCGGCCGCGTCCTCTTCCTGATCTCCCTCACCCAACACATGCCGGCCGTGCACAAGCAATCCCACGTGTCCCTGCTGCAGGAGGACCTCCTCCGTCTGCCCTCCTTCCCACGGACGGCCATCGACGCAGAGTTCTCATTGTTCAACGAGCAACAAGGTGAGATGGACACTTTTAAATAGAAGCCATGAGGACCATGATTAGTAAAGTTATATATTTTGAACCCCTGTGGTCTCCTCCTCCTCCTCCTCTCTCCAGGTAAGGAGCTGTTTGGGTTGGACACCCTCCACAAGGTGCTGTGGATCAAGCTGCTGGAGGAGATGTTTCTGGGGATGCCCAGCGAGTACCCGTGGGGGGACGAGATGATGCTGTTCCTCAACGTCTTCAACGGGGCGCTGCTGCTGCACCCGGAGGACAGCGCCCTCCTCAGGCAGTACACAGCGACTGCCATCAACACCGCCGTGCACTTCAACCACCTCTTCTCTCTGAGCGGCTACCAGTGGATCCTGCCGACCATGCTGCAGGTACAGAAACATCCAGTCCTGTGGATATTGGTGGTTTTGGTCTCAATTTGTGTAATAATGTTTTGGAGCAGCAGGTTTGAACGTGTCCTCCCTGTGGTGTTTCTCCAGGTCTATGCTGACTATGAGAGCGACCCTTTGCTGAGGCAGGGCATCGAGTTCTGCTGCCGACAGTTTTACATCCTCCACCGCAAACCCTTCGTCCTGCAGCTGTTTGCCAAGCGTCGCTCCGCTGCTGGAATTCACAGTAAGACTTTAGAGCGGTGGTGCAAGCACAACTTTTCATTTCTGTATTCCCGGAAGCCTCCAAATAGTGTGAAAGGGGATTTTGCTTTCCTAAACTTGTCTCCATCTTTGCTCCCTCACCTCCAGACCAGCACCAGCACTGGTCTGTCGAAAGGAGTCTCAGCCCAGTGTCTGTTTGACCTGTTGGTGTCTCTGGAGGGAGAGACGCCGGACGCCCTGGATGCTCTGGAGCTGGTGAAGGCAGAGAAGCCTCTGCGCTCTCTGGGTAAACTGTCAAACACTCAGATTTAATTAAACCCTCATCATGTTCGGGACGCTCTGAATATGATCTGTTCTTTGGCAGATTTCTGTTATGGTAACGAGGACTTGGCCTTTTCTATCAGCGAGGCCATCAAGCTGTGTGTGACGGTGGTCGCCTACGCCCCTGAATCCTTCCGGAGGTATGGAGACACACTCATCTTCATCTTCATCCCCCCCCCTCACCCACATCTGTCCCACAACAGCTTCTGTGTGTCCAGTCTCCAGATGCTGATGGTGCTGGAGGCCTTGGTTCCCTGTCACCTCCAGAAGCTGAAGAGCAACACCATCACCATGGAATGTGCTTCAGCCGCCAGGGATGAGATTGCCGCCATCGCTGCTCTGGCCACGTCCCTGCAGGCGCTCCTCTACAGCTCCGAGACTCTGACAAGGTCCAGCAGATCTCAGCTTTTACACGTTGTAGCTGCAGGTGATGTAGATGCTTATGATTTCATCCACACCTCCTCCACAGGCCAATGACAGCGCCACAGTTGTCCCGCTGTGACCAGGGCCATAAAGGAGGCACCACGGCAAACCACGCCATGTCAGGAGGGGTCAACACCAGGGACAACCTCCACCTGCTGGAGGAGGGCCAGGGGATGCCGAGGGAGGAGCTGGACGAGCGAATCGCCAGGGAGGAGTTCCGCCGGCCGCGGGAGTCGCTCTTAAACATCTGCACCGAGTTTTACAAACACTGCGGGCCGCGACTCAAGATCCTGCAGAATGTGGCCGGCGAGCCGCGGGTCACGGCCCTGGAGCTGCTCGACATCAAGTCCCACATGAGGTGACGTGTTATCTGCAGCAGCACGTTGGGCAGAGAGAAATGAACACAGCTCTGTATAATCTGCTGTGACACTTTGTCCGTGTGTCTCCCAGGCTGGCAGAGATCGCCCATGCGCTGCTGAAGCTGGCGCCCTACGACACCCTGACCATGGAGAGCCGCGGGCTGCGGCGCTACATCATGGAGATGCTGCCCATCACCGACTGGTCGTCAGAGGCCGTCCGCCCCGCCCTCATCCTCATCCTCAAGAGGCTGGACCGCATGTTCAACAAGATCCACAAGATGCCAACGCTCAGGTGCGCTCGCCCACAGGCTTTATGCACCAGGTCTGTTGAATACGATCCCTCTTCTTCTCCGTCTCCCTGTGAGTGTCGTGCTGTGCCGGTGCCGTGGTGTGTACAGTATCTAGACGGCTTCTTGGCACTGTCCTCTGTAGCGCTGCCTTCGTGGGTGATGTACCGCAAGTGCTGCTGTAGCGTGTTTCTGTGCGGATCCCTGTGTGTGAGTGTGTGTCACTGCAGTGTGTAGCTGCCTGTGTTTGTGAGCTTCCAGTATTCACTGTCAGTTCAGCCTTCGTCGTCGTGCAGGTGACACAGGTCCGATTCATTAATGATCTGATGCCATGTTCACGTCTTTTTATGACCATGTGTTTTTATTTGGTTGTGTGGTGGTGTTGTGTGGTTGTGTGTTCTCCAGGAGACAGGTGGAGTGGGAGGCGGCCAGCAGCCTGATCGAGGGGATCTGCCTCACGCTGCAGCGACAGCCAATCATCTCTTTCCTCCCGCACCTTCGCTCGCTGATCAACGTCTGTGTGAACCTGGTACGAGGACACACACACCTTATTGTGCTATCTTCTCCTGTGTTGTGTTGTTTTTTGAAGTATTTCTTTGTGTGTTGTCAGGTGATGGGTGTGGTCGGCCCCTCCAGCGTGGCGGACGGGCTGCCACTGCTCCACCTCAGCCCCTACCTCTCCCCGCCACTTCCCTTCAGCACGGCGGTGGTCCGGCTGGTTGCCCTGCAGATTCAGGTCCACCTCATCCTCCTCTTCATCGAGTAAAGCCCTCGTTCATATTGTCCCTCTTAAGTTATTCACTCAGCGTTTGTTTCTCAGGCCTTGAAGGAAGACTTCCCTCTCAGTCACGTGATCTCACCGTTCACCAATCAGGAGAGGAGGGAGGGGATGCTGCTCAACCTGCTCATTCCCTTTGTGCTGACTGTTGGTTCTGGGAGTAAAGGTAACGAGTTAGCATCGTGATTTATTGATTAAACAGTTTTTAAGGCTCTAGAGAGAAGCGATAAGTGGATCTGCTCCAGCTCCTTTGTATCTCTGTTGGTTCTGTGTTGCAGACAGCCCGCACCTCGAGCAGCCCGAGATCTTCCTGCTCCTCCAGACCGTCATCAACATCCTGCTGCCTCCTCGCATCATCTCCACCTCTCGCACCAAGAACTTCATGCTGGACGCTTCGCCGGCGCACTGCTCCACGCCGGGCGACACGGGGAAGGACCTGCGCAGGGAGGGATTAGCCGAGTCCACGAGCCAGGCTGCGTATCTGGGTGTGAATGTGACGACGACATTTTCCAACGTGATGAGTAAAGATACGTGCTGCTTCTTTTATTTTGACATGGCCTGTGTGTCTTCTCATCCGCAGCTCTGAAGGTGGTGCTGGTTTGCTTCGAGCGCTCGCTGGGAAACCAGTGGTACCGGCTGAGCCTGCAGGTGAAAGAGATGGCGCTGAGGAAGGTCGGCGGCTTGGCCTTCTGGGACTTCATCGACTTCATTGTCCGAACCCGGATCCCCATCTTCGTCCTGCTGAGACCTTTCATCCAGTGCAAGGTAAAGACTCAGAGATTCAAGTGTGACGCAGCTTTCCATGTCCCCGTGTCCTCACCTTGTTTCTTCCCGTACTCGTCTAGTTGTTGACGCAGCCTGCCGACTCCCAGGAGGAGATCACGGCACGCCACCACATCGCCGACCAGCTGGAGCGGCGCTTCATCCCTCGACCTCTCTGCAAGAGCTCCCTGTTCGCAGAGTTCAACAACGAGCTCAAGATCCTGAAGGAGGCCGTGCACAGCGGCTCTGGTCAGGAAACACACAAACTACATCTTAACTTTTAATTCTGTGGGTTTTGATATGTTCTGATTCCATCTTGACCTGCCCCCCCCCCACAGCTTACCAAGGCAAGACGTCCATCAGCACGGTGGGCACCTCCACCTCAGCGTATCGCCTCAGTCTGGCCACAATGTCACGCTCCAACACCGGCACCGGCACCGTTTGGGAGCAGGAGAGTCAGCCGTCACGCCAGCCCTCTCAAGACACGCTCAGCCGCACCGACGAGGACGAGGAAGAGAGTCAGACACTTTCCCGTTCTACTTCCACTTTCCACATTTGTAGAAAGTAAACTGAACCTCACCTGCATCCCGTGCGTCCTTCTCTCCGCAGACGACTCCATCAGTATTCCCAGCGTGGTGAGCGAGCACGAGGCCTTTCTGCCCAGGGTCATAACGCAGCGGCGGTTCTCCAGCCACGCCACCGGCTCGGCGGCCTCACAGCCCGAGGCTCACCGCACCAACTTGCTGCCCAGCCACAGGTGACCCCCCCCCCCCCCCGACACAAACACAAACTGACAAACTGACAAACCCACACAGATCAAAGATTCTAGTTTTGCAAGAAACAAAAGATTAAAGGTTAAAGATGGCGGCGCCTGTTTCAGGGATATTTTAGCTTCATCTTTGTACAATGAGAGGGAGAAGAAACATTTCTCGGTTTGTTTTAACGTGTAGAATGTAAAGTTTCATATCCCACAACCACGTGTGCCATTTTTTCTGTGTATATCTCTGTCTATATAAAACAATGTCTTTATTAACAGTCTCAGCTTTGTGAAATATCTCTGTATGTTGGAGAGGATATGTTAAAGCCATCAGCTCTTAGCGAGCGCCCTCGTGAGGACGGGGCTCGGGGAACGGGCGGTGATGGATCTTCTCTCCCTAAACTCCCACTCTCGGTTTTACAGTGAACCCAATGTGCTAGATGAGTCCCAGGGCCTTCTGCAGGAGGGTAACCTCTCTAGGTACAGTGGCCCTCTCTGTGTGTGTCCCGTTATCTGTCTGCCAGTGGGAGGGGCATGGCCTCAGGACGGCCTCCTCTATTGGCCGTCGATCACTCATCCACATCCAGTCAAATCACCCCCCCTCACCTGTGTCTCTCTCTCTCTCTCTGTGTGGCCTTGTCTCTCTCCCCCACCTTCCTCCCTCTGAGATCCACACTGACCCTCATCTCCTCAGCTCATCTGCTGTGCTATCCTAACCAGGCCCCTCCCTCATGAGGAGGAGCCTAACGAGGGCCCCGCCGGCCCCCGGGGGCCAGGGAGCTCCGCCTCTTTCTCCTGTGTTCGCTGTGGGTCTCTGACAGTTGATGTGCCATCACCAAAGCCAGCCTCTCTCCCATTGGTGCCATGGTGTCTCATACTGTTTCTGTGTCTTCAGGCTTGTCACTGATCAAATTGGGCGTCCGTCTCCGGATCCCAATCTGTCGGGGCAGCGGGAACTGGGGCGGCAACACGAACAAGGACACTAACCTCTCATTGACTTACTGTTACCCTTAATGAAGCCGATGTTTCACACTCTAAATGTCCAGTAAATCCATAAATAATCATAATCATAATCAAACACGTTCACATCACCACACAAGTTTCTGTTGTGAGTTGCTGCTCCAGCCCCGACCCTCCCCTGGTGTGTTCTCAGTGTATGAATCATGGCGGCACTGTTTCCTCTCTGTGATCTGGTGTCGTGTGAACATACGTGTGTGTCCTTGGTAGAGTAGCAGTGACATCTTGTGGCCAGTGGGCGAGCACACACAGGGCGGTGTTTGATTCCTTCCTGGTGATGAATTTGTGTCTTTCTGTTTGTGTGTGTGTGGTGTGTGTGTGATTAACTGAACCAGGGTTGCCAGTGTGCAGAGTGAACCAGGGCAACACAACCTCCTGTTACAGCCTCCGTTGGGAAGGAAGCGCGGCCTCAGACAGGTGAGGACGTCCCTTCCTCCTTTTCCAGTTCAACTCATGACAGTTTGAGTGAACCTGCTAAAACTGTACTGTGTCTGTCCTGCAGCTGCGGCGCCCCCTGCTGTCCATTCCGAAGAACGAACCCCGTGATCGATCTGGAGCTCGGCTCTCGACGACTCGCAGGAGCATCCAGCCCAAGAACAAACCTCTGGGTAACCTCCTTCAGTGTGTGTGTGTGTTCAGACTCCCCCACACTTCCAGTCAGCACACAGACAGAAGACCTGTTGTCTAATGTGTGTGTGTGTGTGTGTGCGGACTGGAAGCGACCCGTCCTCCTGTTCTCCTCTTTGTTCCGATGTTGTTGTTGTTTGTCTCAAACTGACTCTCACTCTGTTCTGTCTCACGTTTTGAAATAAAGAGACTTTGTTGGACTGCGAAGGTGAGACACCACCTTTAACCTTTAACCTTTTCCTCTCCACCCTGCAACGGCCCGCCCCCTTTTTATCTGCAACCTCACCCAATAGGACGCTCTGCATGTCTGTCTTGCATACCCCCCCCTCCCAGCCCCTGCCTCCCCCCTCCTGTCCCATCCCTGCCTCCACTCTTCTTTGTCATGATGCTAATTTGTTAGAGAGTCACTCACTGGCCTTTGACCTCGTGCACGTGTTGCCCCACAGCGCACGGAGACGGGAAGAGGTCGGTCACCTTCACAGAGGCGTCTGCGGGGATCGGCAAGCCCCCGACTCCCGGCGCCGTCGACCCTGCGGGGGAGGGCAGGAGGGCCAGTCCGGCCCTTTCCAAGTCGCCCACGCTGGAGGTGCCGTCAGCCTCGTCTGCCACGGTCACCGCCGACCTGCACGCTCCTGGGAACACACAGGTACGACCAGCAGGGACTCAGGGAACCAGAGGTTATATGTGTACGGGGGCCCAGGTGGCCAAACAGATCAAACTCTTATTTACAGGGTTATAGAAGGAGTGGTTTTGCATTAAGGCAGAACCCCCCCCCTCTGTGATTGGCTGCTGCTTCACCTGCGCTCCACCAAGGTGCAAATAATCAACGGCAATCAGGCTAATTCACATGACAGCTCCACTTCAGTCCACCAGGTGGCAGTCATCCTGAAGACACTACAACAACAATGAGGAGAAATAAATGAATAATTAAAGTATATTTTCCTTTAGCCAAGTTTTTTGTTCTTATAAAATAAGTAAACATCAGTATCAACAGTTTTATAGGAACAACTTCTACAGAACAATGAGTTGCCATGGAAACACAGTGTTACATGATGAGTGATGTCTTCTTCTTCTTCTTCTTCTTCTTCTTCTTCTTCTTCTTCTTCTTCTTCTTCTTCTTCTCTCCTCTCAGGCTCCTGGGTCCATCAGCAGCAGAGAGAGGAGAGAGCAGTGGGGGCTCCGCAGCAGCCTCTCCCCTCCTCCCTCCATCTCCAGGCCCTCCACCCCGACTCACCCGTCCAGAACCTGCTCCCCTCTCCCCTTATCCCGCACCTCCTCCCCCCTCCCTCCACCGCTCCCAGTGCTGGGCACGACCCCGGCCCCGGGCCCCCCTCTGCCTCCGCCGCTGCCGCCGCAGACCTCGCTCTTCCCTCCGCTCCTCCCTCCGCTCCTCCCTCCGCCTCCACCGGGGCCGTCCAGGATCAGAGAGAGTCCCGGGGACGAGGACACCACGGCCCTCCTGCCGCGCTGCAGCACCCTGCTGCACCTCAGCGAGGACGGCGGCACGGAGAACCCCCTCCTCGTCCCGCTGCTGTCCCCGCCCTCTCCCCGCAGGACGCCCCGCCGCTTCCCTCTGCCCCTCTCCCCCGTGGACCTGGACCTGGACGAGTCCCACGTGTGACAGATGCTGATAACCGGCACAGTTCTTAACACTAATGAGCAAAAAAATGAAAAAGCAAAACGAACATTTAGATTCGTTTCACTGACGATTTGAAAGTACGCGTCTTTAAAAAGAGAAACAGGAGAGGAGAGGGCTTGTGCTCTGTCTCCACCACCGATCTGTCCCTCAGACAAACTGCTCTCTCCTCAGTTCAGATCTGACTTCATCTCTCCGGGGTTGAATATCAACGCACAGATGAAGGCTCGAATGTATATGTATAGCAGCAAATCTACTTTACCACTCGTCTCCATCACAGAAAGATTTATTTTATTAGATTTGACGTCAGACAAAGTTTTAACAGTCGTCTCGAATCGTACCGAATCAGAAACGGTTAAATGGTTGATATTTAAATTTTAAAGATGTCTATATAGAAGAGATGTATACATTTAAAAAAAGATGCTATAACTTGTACAAAGGTTATAAAGGAGACACGATATTCCATTCCATGCCTTAATATTAACGTGTGTGTTATTTCTCTCCGGTGAAAACCTCAGACCTCCAACACGTCTACTCGCCCACGATGCGTTCAAGGTCCCACCTTGGGTAGATGTCCAGATTTACAATATCATAACATTTACTGTAAAGGTTTACTGGTATCTGCGGTGTTCAGTTTGAGTTCAAACAGTTAGTACATCTATAAGTACAAAGCAGATATTGATCCGTGCCATACACCAATGCACTGTGAGTGTTTTCTTATTTGCTGCTTGTGTGTTTCATTTCTTTTTTCATTCTGTGAAAATGCTGTAATCGTGACGACAGAGTGTGTATGAATTCTGTTTTGACCATTTTATCTGACAGAGGCTCGTTCGACTTAATGTGCCACACATATCAAGTATGTCCGGCTTTGTGTAGAACCACTTCAACGTCTTTGAGTGTTTTAAATACAAAGAGTTCCCTTTAAATGTCACGTGTGTCTCTGTCCAGTCGAGTCTTCTTTGTGCAAACTTAGAGTAAATATACACAGAATATTTCTGACATATCTAAATAAATGGATATTGTTTAAAACGCGTTTCGGCCTTTATTTCATTTCTACCTGAGTGTGAAGGAGACTCTGCACCAGGGGATTGGTTCAGAGAGGCAAGGCAGTGGGGTGCTGGTTCAAATCCCCAGCAGAATATACAACCATCTTTAAACTGTCAATGAATGAGCTCATGATATTAAACATCTGGTTTATAGTTTGAGATAAACAAACTTCTCCCTGTGGATCCACCTGACTTGGTATATTCCAAGTCAGGAAACTACCACAGGTTCTCTGTCATGTTTGGAAGTGGAGGCTGCAATATGCAACTTCACCACTAGATGTCACTAAAGTCTACACATTGCATTGATAGTGTTTTATCACCCAGCCCGACCAAACCCATAATATATATAATGTACCATCATAAATACCAATATATCTATAGATATAGACAATAATGATCAAAATAAACATCACAGTTGAAAAACTTTATTGTTTCTTTTGTTTCCATCAACAGAGCAGATCATTGAGACAGTTTTATATTAGTTCTTCTTTATGAGCAGAGAACGACAAACACAAATCTGATGATGTGATATACGTCCTCACTGGGGGGGGGGGGGGGGGGGGGGGGGGGGTAGGAGGGGGTGGTAAGGGTAGGTAGTGGGGGGAGCTGGGATGGGGGTGATTGATAGGGAGAGGGAGAGAAAGGATGGGAGGAGATTAGGAGGGTTTGAGGCGTCGTCCCCTGCTTCTCGCTCTTCTCCTCCTTCTTCCTTTCTTTCTTCTCCATCTCCTCCTTCTTCTTTTCTTTCTTCTCCATCTTTCTCCTCTCTTCTTTTCTTTCTCCCTCTTCTCGCTCTTCTTCCTTTCTTCTTCTACCATCTTCTCCTCCTTCTTCCTTTCTTTCTTCTCCATCTCCTCCTCCTTCTTCCTTTCTTTCTTCTCCATCTCCTCCTCCTTCTTCCTTTCTTTCTTCTCCTCTTTCTCCTTCTTGACCCTCTCCTTGTCGGTCTTCAAGGCCTGTTCTTTCACCTGGGCATTTTTAGCCTTCAGCAAGGCGTTCTCAGCCTCCAGTTGGCCGTTTAGCACATCCACCTCCTTCAGCAAGGCGTTCTCAGCCTCCAGTTGGCGGTTTAGCACATCCACCTCCTTCAGCAAGGCGTTTTCAGCCTCCAGTTGGCGGTTTATCACCTCCACCTCCTTCAGCAAGGCGTTCTCAGCCTCTCGCTCCTCCAGACGGGCGTTTTTAGCCTCCAGTTGGCCGTTTAGCACATCCACCTCCTCCAGACGGGCGTTTTTAGCCTCCAGTTGGCGGTCTAGCACATCCACCTCCTTCAGCAAGGCGTTTTCAGCCTCCAGTTGGCGGTTTAGCACATCCACCTCCTTCAGCAAGGCGTTCTCAGCCTCCAGTTGGCGGTTTAGCACATCCACCTCCTTCAGCAAGGCGTTTTCAGCCTCCAGTTGGCGGTTTATCACCTCCACCTCCTTCAGCCGGGCGTTTTCAGCCTCCAGTTGGCGGTTTATCACCTCCACCTCCTTCAGACGGGCGTTTTTAGCCTTCAGCAAGGCGTTTTCAGCCTCCAGTTGGCGGTTTATCACCTCCACCTCCTTCAGCCGGGCGTTTTCAGCCTCCAGTTGGCGGTTTAGCACATCCACCTCCTTCAGCCGGCGTTTTCAGCCTCCAGTTGGCGGTTTAGCACATCCACCTCCTTCAGCAAGGCGTTTTTAGCCTCCAGTTGGCGGTTTAGCACATCCACCTCCTTCAGCCGGGCGTTTTTAGCCTCCAGTTGGCGGTTTAGCACATCCACCTCCTTCAGCAAGGCGTTTTTAGCCTCCAGTTGGCGGTTTAGCACATCCACCTCCTTCAGCCAGGCGTTTTCAGCCTCCAGTTGGCAGTGTAGCACATCCACCTCCTTCAGCCGGGCGTTTTCAGCCTCCACTTGGCGGTTTAGCACATCCACCTCCTTCAGCAAGGCGTTTTGAGCCGCCAGCTCCTGGTTCTCCCTCTGCGAGTCCTGGAGGGCTCGGCGGAGCCTTTCCACGCTGCACTTCTGTTGCTCATCACCTGAGCATTTGGTCCGCTCCATGTCGAGTAACAGGCTCTGCAGTGTAGATAGAAGGTTTCTGGAGAATACTTTCTTTTGTAGCTGTGTACAGAAAAAAGAGTATTCTCTTGGGTTGTGAAGGTCCAAAGTCACTGGAGAGAAGTTTCTCCTGTGTCTCACGTCGGCTCACGGTCGTCGTGTCTGGTTCCACTGACAAATGTTGCTCTTATATAGGGGAGGTCCTTTGATGTGTTTCATGCTACAACACTGATATGACTTTAAAGTTCATTAAAGGAGGATTCCTATTAAAGGAGGATTCCTATCAAAGGAGGATTCCTATCAAAGGAGGATTCCTATCAAGAGGATCCTTTAAGGAAGTCATACTTGAAGTCAATAAGAGTCCTATTAATAAGGAGATCCTAATAAAGGAGGATTCCTATAAAGGAGGATTCCTATCAAAGGAGACCTTTATGAATTCAAGATACTTTTAAACAGATGAGACCAAGTCTATGGTTCTCTGTCATGGAAGGGGAGGCTGCAATATGCAACTTCACCACTAGATGTCACTAAAGTCTACACATTGCATTGATCGTGTTTTATCACCCAGCCCTACCAAATCCATAATATATATAATTTACCATCATAAATACCAATATATCTATAGATATAGATAATAATGATCATAATAAACATCACAACTGAAGCAACAATTGTCTCCCTGACTTTCTGGTTTATTGTTTCTTCTGTTTCCATCAACAGAGCAGATCATTGAGACAGTTTTATATTAGTTCTTCTTTATGAGCAGAGAACGACAAACACAAATATGATGCAGATCAATTATTATCTGTAAACCGCATACACATCAAACACGCAGAAGATCCAATAAATGTGTTGATATTTTAAGCAGTAGTCACCAAATGATGGCTCCATGGGCTCCGGCTCCTGGCATCTCCAGCAGCTCTGGCTCCCTCTACCTCCATCTCTGGCTAATGACAGTAGCAAACTAATGAGACGAGTTTTCCTCAACAACACATGTTAACAATGAAAAAGCTGCAGACACACATGAACACACAGAATATCTAATAAATGTTGAGCTATTTTATGCAATAGTCACCTCATGGTGGCCCCCGGCAGCAGCTCCGGCTCCTGGTGGCTCCGTGGGGGGGCTCCTCTCTGTAACTGCTGCCTAAAATAACAAACCATTGATTTGAGATTATTATTAACTTGAGTCAAAACAACATTCTGTTGTGGACTGACTTTTCATGCTTCAGCTAATCTAACAATCTCACATACAATTAGAATATAATTCAAATCCAAATGTTACAGTTGAATTTTACTTTTACAATCAAACACAAATCAATATAATGTTTATGCATAGTTTAAACACAGTGAGGACGTTTAGGGTTTAGGGTTGAAACATTTAAAATATAAAATAATGGCACAGCATTTTATTTGGAATTTATTAAAGTAACATGTTCATACTTTTCTTAGAGAAGCCAAAGAACGTAAATAGTATTAATATTTGAACGCAGTGAAATTGTGAAAAACTACATTTCTTTTATTAAACACGCTCAGTTTTCTAGGTTCATGTTTAAAAGGTGACAACTTTAGAAACAGCTTCTTTCTGCTCCAGACACAAGTTTCTCTCTTTTACTTCCCGTGACTGAACAACTGGTGCCAGGTGAGGTTAGCTCGGGATGCTAGCTTAGCTTAGCATTCCCATTAGAAACCAACGAGACGAGTTTTCCTTTCAAACACAAGTTAACAATGAAGAACGTGCAGCGACACGTCCAACACACAGAAGATGTAATCAATGTGTTGATGTTTTAAACAGTATTCACCTCATGATGGATCTATGGCTCCGGATCCTGCAGCTCCGGCTCCATGCGGAAGTACCGACTGGCAAACCGGAAGTAGAGGAGTCCAATGGGGTATCTGGAGAAGGGGGACTTGGACTATACCAAGTCAGGTGGATCCAGAGGGAGAAGTTTGTTTATCTCAAACTATAAACCAGATGTTTAATATCCACATGATGTGATGGTTTAACATGTGCTGTCCTGCAGATGTTCCTGCAGATGTTCCTGCATCATGAGCTCATTTATTGATTCTGATGATTTGCCGTATGAACCATATTGAAACGAGTCTTTCTTACAGTCGTCTGCTGTTCAACCTTAAATCTCAGGTGTTGTTCACAAGTTTCTGCTGTCTCAGGAAAATACTTTGATTATGATTCAGAAGAAGTAGAAAAAAAGTGATGAGGAAAACACACCTGTAGTCTGTAGCGTATGTTTTATTAAAAAGTTTCACTCATTCAGTCCATTACAGTAACAAAAGTATCACAGGGTTTTAAAATGTACCACGATAATTTAAAATAATTTTAAAATACACAAGTGAAATATTATAAACAAAAGGTGCTACATTACGCAGAGTGTAACTGAAATCTCACAAAAGTGCAAATATTAGTGATACCATAGATCCATCATGAGGTGAATACTGTTTAAAACATCAACACATTGATTACATCTTCTGTGTGTTGGACGTGTCGCTGCACGTTCTTCATTGTTAGTTGTGATGTTTATTATGATCATTATTATCTATAGATATAGTATATATTGGTATTTATGATGGTAAATTATATATATTATGGGTTTGGTAGGGCTGGGTGATAAAACACTATCAATGCAATGTGTAGACTTTAGTGACATCTAGTGGTGAAGTTGCATATTGCAGCCTCCCCTTATGACAGAACCATAGACTGGTCTTCAACTGTGATTAAAGTATGACTTTGAAGTTCATTAAAGGAGGATTCCTAATAAAGGAATCCTCCTTTGATAGGAATCCTCCTTTATTAGGAATCCTCCTTTGATAGGAATCCTCCTTTATTAGGAATCCTCCTTTGATAGGAATCCTTTATTTATTAGGAATCCTCCTTTGATAGGAATCCTCCTTTATTAGGAATTCTCCTTTATTTAATAGGAATCCTCCTTTATTGAACTTCAAAGTATGACTTCCTAATAAAGGAATCCTCCTTTGATAGGAATCCTCCTTTAATAGGAATCCTCCTTTGATAGGAATCCTCCTTTATTAGGAATCCTCCTTTGATAGGAATCCTTTATTTATTAGGAATCCTCCTTTGATAGGAATCCTCCTTTGATAGGAATCCTTTATTTATTAGGAATCCTCCTTTGATAGGAATCCTCCTTTATTAGGAATCCTCCTTTGATAGAAATCCTCCTTTACTAGGAATCCTCCTTTAATAGGAATCCTCCTTTAATGAACTTTAAAGTCATACTAGTGTTGTAGCATGAAACACATCAAAGGACCTCCCCTATATAAGAGCAACATTTGTCAGTGGAACCAGACACGACGACCGTGAGCCGACGTGAGACACAGGAGAAACTTCTCTCCAGTGACTTTGGACCTTCACAACCCAAGAGAATACTCTTTTTTCTGTACACAGCTACAAAAGAAAGTATTCTCCAGAAACCTTCTATCTACACTGCAGAGCCTGTTACTCGACATGGAGCGGACCAACAGCTCAGGTGATGAGCAACAGAAGTGCAGCGTGGAAAGGCTCCGCCGAGCCCTCCAGGACTCGCAGAGGGAGAACCAGGAGCTGGCGGCTCAAAACGCCTTGCTGAAGGAGGTGGATGTGCTAAACCGCCAAGTGGAGGCTGAAAACGCCCGGCTGAAGGAGGTGGATGTGCTACACTGCCAACTGGAGGCTGAAAACGCCTGGCTGAAGGAGGTGGATGTGCTAAACCGCCAACTGGAGGCTAAAAACGCCTTGCTGAAGGAGGTGGATGTGCTAAACCGCCAACTGGAGGCTAAAACGCCTTGCTGAAGGAGGTGGATGTGCTAAACCGCCAACTGGAGGCTGAAAACGCCGGCTGAAGGAGGTGGAGGTGCTAAACCGCCAACTGGAGGCTGAAAACGCCCGGCTGAAGGAGGTGGAGGTGATAAACCGCCAACTGGAGGCTGAAAACGCCCGGCTGAAGGAGGTGGAGGTGATAAACCGCCAACTGGAGGCTGAAAACGCCCGGCTGAAGGAGGTGGAGGTGATAAACCGCCAACTGGAGGCTGAAAACGCCTGCTGAAGGAGGTGGAGGTGATAAACCGCCAACTGGAGGCTGAAAACGCCTTGCTGAAGGAGGTGGATGTGCTAAACCGCCAACTGGAGGCTGAAAACGCCTTGCTGAAGGAGGTGGATGTGCTAAACCGCCAACTGGAGGCTGAAAACGCCTTGCTGAAGGCTAAAAACGCCCGTCTGGAGGAGCGAGAGGCTGAGAACGCCTTGCTGAAGGAGGTGGATGTGCTAAACGGCCAACTGGAGGCTGAAAACACCTTGCTGAAGGCTAAAAATGCCCAGGTGAAAGAACAGGCCTTGAAGACCGACAAGGAGAGGGTCAAGAAGGAGAAAGAGGAGAAGAAAGAAAGGAAGAAGGAGGAGGAGATGGAGAAGAAAGAAAGGAAGAAGGAGGAGAAGATGGAGAAGAAAGAAAGGAAGAAGGAGGAGGAGATGGAGAAGAAAGAAAGGAAGAAGGAGGAGAAGATGGAGAAGAAAGAAAGGAAGAAGAGCGAGAAGGAGGAGAAGAAAGAAAAGAAGAAGGAGGAGAAGATGGAGAAGAAAGAAAAGAAGAAGGAGGAGATGGAGAAGAAAGAAAGGAAGAAGGAGGAGAAGAGCGAGAAGCAGGGGACGACGAGGAGGAGGTTCCCGTGTTTTCTCTTAAACCTCAAACCCTCCTAATCTCCTCCCATCCTTTCTCTCTCTCTGCCCTATCAATCATCCCCTCATCCCAGCTCCCCCCACTACCTTACACCTTAACCCCCTACCCCCCCCAGTGAGGACGTATGTCACATCATTGATCTGCATCAGATTTGTGTTTGTCGTTCTCTGCTCATAAAGAAGAACTAATATAAAACTGTCTCAATGATCTGCTCTGTTGAACAAAAGAAACAATAAAGTTTGTCAACTGTGATGTTTATTATGATCATTATTGTCTATATCTATAGATATATTGGTATTTATGATGGTACATTATATATATTATGGGTTTGGTAGGGCTGGGTGATAAAACACTATCAATGCAATGTGTAGACTTTAGTGACATCTAGTGGTGAAGTTGCATATTGCAGCCTCCCCTTCCAAACATGACAGAGAACCTGTGGTAGCTTCAGTTGTCATAGAAACTCATGTTTAGTTTGTCCAGTCTGGGCTACTGTAAAAAAACAACAACATGGCGGCCTCTTATAAAGAATTTAAATAGAAAGTGATTAAATAGAAAGTATTGAAACCAAACTATAAACCAGATGTTTAACATGTGTTGTCCTGCAGATGTTCCTGCAGATGTTCCTGCATCATGAGCTCATTTATTGATTCTGATGATTTGCCGTATGAACCATATTGAAACGAGTCTTTCTTACAGTCGTCTGCTGTTCAACCTTAAATCTCAGGTGTTGTTCACAAGTTTCTGCTGTCACAGGAAAATACTTTTATTATGATTCAGAAGAAGTAGAAAAAAAGTGATGAGGAAAACACACCTGTAGTCTGTAGCGTATGTTTTATTAAAAAGTTTCACTCATTCAGTCCATTACAGTAACAAAAGTATCACAGGGTTTTAAAATGTACCACGATAATTTAAAATAATTTATCACAAGTGAAATATTATAAACAAAAGGTGCTACATTACGCAGAGTGTAACTGAAATCTCACAAAAGTGCAAATATTAGTGATAAAGAACAAAAACACATCAGTAAATTTATCAATTTATACAAAGTGCAACCAGAACCGTTTCCCAGTCGAAGGTGGAGAGACAAAACATCTCCTGACACCGTGGTGAGACAATCAGACGTTATCATTTGGTCAAAATCCACATTTAAAATTAAATTATATTGCATCCATATATAGGTGTTTGTGTGTTGAAGCACAATTAAGAATTAGCTTTGTACACGAATACATACTTTAATGTCTTCCTTGTAAAAATGACACCAAGTGTGCCCAGAGCGAGAGGGACTGATTCAATTCTAGCAGCATCATTGGCTCTCGCTGCCAGGGAAAGCACCTGATTAGTCCAAAACACTCCATCGTTAAAATAAGTGTATCCATAAATACAGCGAGGCTCTTTTCATATAAACTGGCAGCCCTCTTCAGCAGGTTAGTATTACTGGTCCCTTACAGTCAGAGGTTTATTGCACAAGAGCAACTGGGAACATCTCCCGCTTGGCACGGACCAGTCGACGGGTCCAGATTAAAACAACCCGTCTTCACCGAAGAACTTCTGCATAGAATCGAATGGACGGGAAAACGGATCGGGTCACGTGACCCTCGACATCGAACTTTTCTATGCAGGAGCTCAGATTTAAGGTCATTTTAAAACTTTTTGGTCAAACCCAGTCGGTGTGGAAATGGAAAACGATGTTGAGGTGTGGCGAGTTACCCCAGCCAGCGGGGGGCGCCACTGCCCCGGCTCATCCATCAGTAGCAGCCGTCTCGCCAGGTGCCGTCACGAAGGGCACTGAGGGTGGACAAGCTCTTTGGAGGCGTCAGTAAACTGAGAAGAAACGACAAGGGTCACGTTCACAAACTGTTTATAAAACCCTCAAATCACTCAATCACTCAAATCACAACGTACAGAACAAACTGTTTACCTTCGTGCTGGTTGCGCCACCTTGCTGCGGGGGTTGGAACTCGTGGCGCCCACAAAGGAGGCGGGGCGGGGCAGGCTGCTGCGGGGAGTGCCCGGGGTGGAGGTGGGCGCTGCCCCCTCCGGCGGCTGATTTGCTGAACAGAGGGATCCCGCTGTTACTCCAGCTGTTACTCCCACTGCTGCCGCTCGGAGGCTGGAGGCCGGTGGAGGCCGAGCCCTTGATGGTGGGGCTGACGTACGCCGTGGCCTTCGGCGGCTGCCGGAACAAGGAGGAGAAATTCCCCACGCTCTGGACCCTGTTTTGAAGTTGGCCAGGGGAGGGGACTGCAGGGGGGGGGGGCAGGGTTAACACGTTAGAGAACTGCTCAATAAAGTTTCATTGAAATTTCTAAAAAGCAAAAGAGAAGTGGCGTCTTACTGGAGGACTGCAGGCGAGCCAGGCCGCTGGACGAATCAAAACTCAGGCTGTTACGAAGCAAACAAGGGGAAGCACTGGGATTGGTCGGAATGGGCACACTCGGCATGCTGGGAGCTCGGACAAGGTTAGGCATGCTCCTCCGCAGCTTATCTTCACAGACACAGAAACACGGAGGTTAAAGATGGAGAACAAAGACGAGTTCGTGTTTTGTTGTGCGTTCACGTCCGTTTTGAAAGAAGCCGCGCTGATCTTCACCGTCACTTCCACTAATCCCATCAAACCCCCTCCCTCGTGCTGGTCTCAGAACGGAAACCAGTCTGAGCCTTAAGTCCAGTTGTACAACAGGCTTAGAGTTTAAGAGGTTAGAGCATCAGTGTGGGTCAGTCCAGGGCGGAGACAAACCATTAAAGAGCAGAACCTAACTTTAAAACAATCAATCTATGGTTTTTTATTGGTTAATATTTAATAATAATAATTTAATGCTTATTAAGATTAAATTGAACTTTATATTGAGCAGAAAAACTGTGTTGACTTACTCTCAAACTCTCCTGGACACCACGATGAAGTGTCCCCACAACAACGCACACAAAAGTACAAATACACACACATAGAAACAGAGATGAGTCATTAGTGCTAATCACAGGAACGACCTGATTGGTCGATCGCTTCTGGAACAGCTGGTGAGACGGACTCTACCTGATCCGGGTCGGAAGCCGTGAGGCTCGGCTGTGCAGAAGCTGCCCGCTCCCAGTCCCTGGAGCTGGGACGGGGCCAGAGGCTGAAAGGCGAACCCGGCGGAAGGGAGCGGCGGCGTGGAGGGCGTGGAAGGAGGCGTGGACAGGGACGTGGTGCTTCTTCGCCAGTCTCGCATGCTGGAGAAGGTGTGGGAGTGCGGCAGGCGGGTGAGGCGCGGCTGCGGCGGGGGCAGGAGGCCGTAGTCTTCGTCGTCCTCCTCGTCTTCCTCCTCCAGGTCTTGGCCGGCGCTGAGCTGGCTGAGCTGGAAGGTGAAGCTCTGGCTGCGGCGGTTGGCGAGGGTGGACGACGTGCTGGCGTAGTCCTGCCTTAGACCTGCGGGAGTGAGATGTGAGGGCCGGCGTGCAACACAAACACACACACACAGACACACACAGACACACACACACACACTTTATCACCTCCTGGGGTTAATGAAGCTGAAGTAGCGATGAGCTCTGAGATCTGGAGCCAAATGTTAAAACATTAGAAAGAAGCAGGGAACAATAGAGACACATGGTGAGAAGAAGAAGTAGAGTGACAGAAACACACGACAGTAACAACACAACATTAAACACTTCTTTGTGTGTGTTTGTATCACAGGTGTGTGTCTGCGTGTGTTAAAACTCACTCTACAGAATAGAAAGATGTGTATTTATGTTCAGACTTGAATGTGAGGAGACTCACTCTCCTCCTGCAGCCGGGCCATGACCTGCACGTCGGTGAGGTCGTGCAGTTTGTATCCGTGCAGAGTGATGGAGTCGTCCTCCGAGGCACCGAGGTCGCTGTCCATGGACGACTGGGGACTGAGCGCCGCGCATATCAGGCCTTCAGTGTAGAAGAGACACACAAAGAACTGTTTGACTGATGTTCCCGGAAAGAGAAAATCACCTGGAGGCTTCAGGGCGTCGTCTACGTCCCGATGGAGGAGTCACACTGACGGAGGGTGAGAATTATTAAGCTCATTGAGCAGCAGAGATATTAACGGAGAGGTTTCTCCAGCCGCTCCTCACTTACTGATCCCTCCTCAGATCTCAAATAACATAATCCTTCCATCAGGCGTATGATTCTAATGATTCTTAAACCTATAAACACTGACGTCTGAAGTTATCTATTTAAATATCTAAAAACTAGAAACAGTATAGTCTGTTTGAGTCAAGGTAACAACAGTCTTTGTAGATAATATCCTACAGGCGATATACAAGTGATTCATTTATGCACATGAAAGTTTGTACAAAGAATCAAAACAGAGAGAATTGTGGGAATTGTGTTATGGAAATAAACCTGAGGCTACAATCCACCAATGACCCCTGAGGCACTCTCCCCTCTCCCCTCCCCCCCCGCAGCTTCGCCCTCTGATGAGTCTGGATCTGTGTCGTTGTTTCCATCACTAATAATTCACATGAATCCGTCACATGTTCAACCTCGAACACGACACAACAACGACTCCTAAACATGAAGTCCAGGTTTTATATTAATATCTGAGGAACCAGCGCTGCGTCTTACTTAAATTTGCCAGATGAGGGACGAAGGCGGGGGTGCGCTCGGCGAGGGGGGAGAACTCCTTCCCCACGGGACTCAGCGTCCGATGGAGAACATGGTGGAGCGGCGAGGAGAGGGAGGGAGCTAGGAGGGAGGGAGGAGGGAGGGTTATTACATTTTATTATTATAAACTTATATTCTCTGGTGTTAGAGATGCGTGGTTACCGTGGCGATCAGACGACAGTGGCGTGGAGCAGGGGGGGGCTCTGATGGGAGACACGCCGGCCACTCGACTGAGGGGGGGGCCTGGGGAGGAGTGGGAGGGGCTGGACAAGCTGCTACGCCACCTAGAGACTGAGGAGGGAACAAGAGGAGTTCATATTAAAATCATGGTCACACTTTGAAAATACTGTAATATACAACATTCTAGAGGTTCAGTTAAAAAAGGGGAAATATTAAACCCGGCGACGAAGCTGAAGCCGACACTCGCAAAAACAACAAAGACGCCACAGATGTAACACACACATCCACACACCACACACACACACACCACACACACACACACACACACACACACACACAGAAGCATCTTGTTGAGCAGTTACCTCACCACCTCTGTGTCTGTCACCAACGGCTCTATTCATCGGGTTTCAGCACGGAGGACAAAGACTGTTTCAACACAACAGAGCGGCTCACACACGGCAGCTGTATGTACACACACACACACACACTCTGTGCACAACTCGGTTTCTATTCATAGAAGCAGAAACTTTGACTGGTTTGATGTGATGAAAACCAGGAAACAAGGATGAATACAGATGTGAGCTGTTGTGTGTGTTTCATATGTGTGTGTGTGTGTGTGTGTGCAGGAGGAGGGTTTCTCTCGATACCTGTCGATGTGAATAAAAGACACTAAGCTAGGAAGGGGGGGATGCATTCCTTTCATGTAAACCGTTTCCCTGGCAACAGCTCTCCATCCTCACTGTACTGAACCTCGGGAGGCGGCGGGGGAGGCGGGGAGGGAGGGGGGGCGGGCCCAGCCGGTGGGAGGAGTCTCCTCCTCCGCAGCTTTACGTGATGATGCGCCGGCAGAGCGACGAGCCGCACAGCTGGAGCCACTTCAGACGACTGAGAGGTCGAAGGTCGACGGCTGTGACCCAGATACCAGACTGACCCAGTCTGCAGCTTCTTCACTCTGACTGGAGCAGCTTCGGACCAGAAGATCGGGAATCTCATTTAATTTAAGATCTTTGTCGAGTACGACGGAGACGAAGGAACTTCAGGTCACAAGTGAAGATGAGGGGAAAACTACCAACAGTGGGTTTCACACTTATTCTGCTTTCACCTCATGAGACAACAATCAGTTACACAACTCACACAGAAACTCATTCCCTCTGAAAATAACCTCACACACACAGAACAACACACCACAAGGAGAGTCCAGCTCATTAAAGGCTTCAGGGTGTTAAGCTGAGGCCGTGGGAGCCAACGCCTCCATTCACGCGAAGGCCTCAACACACACACACACACAACACACACACACACACACACACACACAGACACACACAGTCTAAGAGGTGTGTCTACATCTGGATCAATAACCCCGATCGCCTTTTTTCCACGTTTGTTGTCAATAATCTCGCGACATCCCAAGAAACCTATTGTTGAAACCGTGGATTCAGGCTCATGAAGTAACCATGACAACGCTGAACTCCAGCGAAGACACGCGGCCTCGACACCGACTTCCTCTCGTCTGGACTCTTCAGCGACTCCGAGTCAGCTGATGAAAACATTTGTCTGGTTTCTTCTGCTTCCGGCTGCTCGGAGATGTTTATGTAATCAATGGGAGCAGCCGCAGGTCAGCTGACCTGCACCTGATCTGCTTACAGCTCCGAGGCCAGATTATCGTCCTGCTCATCCGCATTAGGCACATTGTTGTGAGGGAGTCGATCCAACGGGGGAAACAAATCTCTGGAGCCGTTTTCAGACATGAACCCGAGTCTGGATATGTTCCTGGAACGATCCAGAGGAGCTGAACGTGAGAACACAAATGTCAGATACTCCAGATGTTCCCAGAACTTTTCCTGCAGCCCCCCTGGAAACATGTCGCAAATTCTAAGTTAGAACATTCTCCAGAATCACGCAGCTCTGATCTGACACCAGGAAAACGGGTCACAGGAACCATCTGAACCTGAAGAAACTGTATTTCTCTCACACTGAACTCGTACCTTGCTCCAGTCGCAGCGACAGCGATCGCCGGGCGGCCTCCACCTCGGACTTGGGTCGGTCCAGAACGTGACGGCACCACTGCAGAGGGGTGAGGGAGTCGTCTCCGAGCTCCACGGCCTTCGACGACGCGTACAACCTGCAGGGAGGAACTCAGACGGTTAGAATGTCTGGTTCTGATTCTGCAGCAGCTTCGTGACCAGATGAACGAGAGGAGGAGGAGAAGTCATTTTTAGAATTGATCCTCGATGGAGCAGGAATGTTTGAACAGAACTTCCCAGGAAGCTGCAGAGTTTCATATGAACTGTGGACGACACCTCAAACAGAGCATTAGAATAATCTAACCCAGAGGAAGACGACATGAATCTCTCTCAGGCTGGAGGGGATGAGGAAGAGGAGCGGCTCAGCTCAGATGAAGTGCATCAGATTATTCTGACAGAACTCCTCCTCTTCATCCTCCTCCTGGTTTTTACTCTGCAGCAACACGGAGCAGCTGAATTATGATGAAAACCTTCCCTGACATCAGGTGAGCCGACAAACACACAACTCACACTCCTGCACCCGGGAGGAGACGTGTGACGACTGGACCTGCCTCTGCAAATATAAAGATGAAGATGCAGAATCTGTTCATGAGTTCATAGATGAAATCAGTGGTTTATTAAACTGACGGTTGATAGATAAATGTAGAATAGCTCCAGTTGAAGGACTTTTCTTTCTCAAACAAGCTGACGACAGTTTAATTCGGTATAAACACAAACTCAGATGTTAGTTTTCTGAAGTCTGGCTGAAAAAGTTCAAGACCATAACAATAAATATGACAGTTTTATTATCTAAGGTTTTGAATGTGTGTTTTCCTCAGAGCTGGAGAGCCGACAGTAAACAAAGGAAAGACTGTCGGATGTATAATTGGCCCCTTGATGTAAACTGTGGCCCCTGACTCTGAACAATCATACATTCCCCCCCCCCCCCCCGGGCAGAGAACAGTAAGTTTATGTTGTGCGTATCAGTGAATGGTTTCCACCTTCACTGCTTTATTGATTTATGATGATAAACTGATCTCAGTCTGACATCAGCCAGATGTGTTGTAACATCTGCACAGAGAATAAAAGGCTGAGAGTATGAAGAGGAAACTGAGGCCTGTATCAGCCTAGACACACACACACACACACACACAGACACACACAGACAGACAACACACACAGACACACACACACACACTTTGGTTCAGGCCTGAAAACATCTTCCTCATTGTCCTCCAGATGTGTGTGTGTGGTGCAGATGTGCAGCACCACCCTCCTGCAGGAACAACAGGTTGGGGGTTCGAACACTCACCACGTCTCCTCCTCCTCCGGGCAGCACAGAACCTCCAGGTCCAGCAGCTCCAGCTCGTCCAGCACCGACGGCTCCGCTTCGTCCTCCCCCGGTTCCGAGGCTCCGTCCCCGGCTCCGTGCGGCTGGAAGTATTCGAAAGGCTCCTCCGGGGGCGAGAGCGACCCGGCGGCCGAGCGGCACCGCAGGGCGAGCAGCGGGCCGTGCGGGCGGAACGCACCGGAGCTCCCGAGCCCGAAGCCCGGGGCCGGGCCGCCGGAGCAGCCGCCCGCCCGCAGCTGCTCGTTCTGCAGCTCCAGCCTCCGGACCAGCTGCTGCAGCTTCTTCACCTCCAGCTCCGCCGGCAGGCAGTTGCTGTTGCAGTCCAGCTCCGGCGGCCCCGCGGCCGGCAGCACCTCCATCCCGAACCCCGGCAGCTTCTCCTCGGTGTGTCCGGGCTGCGGCCGCTTCTCCTCGGCGTGGAGCAGGTGATCGGCGGCGGAGGAGTCAGGACTGATCCGCTGAGCCTGCACCGTCAGCCGGGGTAAACCCGCAGACTCCGCCCCCCTGCACCGCACATCACGCACACGTGTCCCAGCCCCGCACACTGACCCCAGCTGCACCTGATGGAGGAAGAGATCAACGATCACATCGATGATTCAGGATCGATCACAACAATCAATCCCTGGGATCGATGAGCGAAGCAGCAGGTGACACTCACCTGGGCTGCGTCTGTGCTGCTTGGGCGACACCTCGTGGCTAAAACTGGTCATTGCAACAATCAGTAAATCTGTATTTTTGCAGGTTTTGGAAAGTTCATCACAAATAAATCTCTTTCCAGACCTGGACTCAAGTTCTATAGACAACAAGTTGTATTCGAGGCTCAATAACCAGCAGGAAATACATCATTCAAGTTTCCTTCCCAGGTTTTAAACGATATTTGTTATAAAAACTTCTCTGAAATAAAGTTTAAACGGCGACGCTCCTCCATCCTGAGGCTCATTGGTGTTTCCAGTGTGGTGTTGGTTCCTCAGTGAATAAATGATGAGTCAATTATTAAAAATGACGCCAAGGGACCAAGATCAAATAGGAACTAATATGGCCTGTGGTGCATTGTGGGCAATGTAGGCAAAAGAGAGGAATACATGGAATAAACTGTATTTCTGACCCTTTGTTAAAAAACTGAACATTAAAAGAACTGATGTTAAATCTCTTGATTCCTCAGAGATTAAAAAAAACATTCATGCATTAAAATACATTTTTAATTGAGCCTAAAATTCTGTAATCAAGAAAGTTGATCTAAGACACAACAGGAAGTGTAAATAAAACATGTCACATACTGAATATGTTCTAATTATAAACAACACAGAGAGAAAACACGTTTTTATATGAAAAACTTAATTTATTGATTCAGTTGCTCCTTCAGCTTCTTCGTTCCTTGACAAAGGCTGCCATCTGGTGGCTGAAGGAGCACACTGCAGCCAGTTGAGTGGTTGGCTGCATCTGAAACATGGCGGCAGAGTGAGGACGTGTGAGGACGTTCTGCTCGTGGTCGTTTCAGGAGGTTCAATAAAAACTGAGGAGTTCACACGAGGTCACGTTAACACCAGACGTCAGAGTGAATGTTTCTTATTAGAGTTCAGGTTCAATCTTCCTCCTCCTCCTCCTCTTCCTTCTTCCTCAGCGTTTCTTCCAGGTGAATTTCTTTCTCGCTCCCTCCTGTCCCGGCTTCTTCCTCTCCCTCACCCTGGGGTCGGGGGTCAGCAGGCCGGCTGGAAACAGGACGAGGGAGGAAGGAAGAGGAGATTATTATTATTATTATTTATTAGGTGATATGTCAGGAGGAAGAGGAAGGAGGAGAAGAAAGAGGAAGAGAAAAAGGAGGAGGAGTGGGAATGAAAGAGTCATGAAACTCATTTTAATCTTTTTTTAAATAAAAATTTACATCGTGTTGATTTAAATTAACTTAAATGATCTGAAATGTGTTTTTAATGTTAAATATAAACGTGTAAAACACGAGAACGCGATGCTCCACCTTGTCTCATGGTCTCCACGTCGCCCTCGGACAGGAAGCTGAGCAGAGCCCGGGAGACGGCGAGCCGCAGCGCCCCCGCCTGGCCGGACCTGCCGCCGCCGCTCACGGTGCACTCCAGGTCGAAGCGCCCCAGCATGCCCGTGAACTGGAGCGGGAACATCAGCTGCTCCCTGAAGGCGGCGAGGTGAGGGAAGGAGAAAATGACCAGGAGATAAAGCGCCAGGAGAAAGAGCGTGGTTGAATGGGCAGAGCAGGAGTGTGTGTTATTGAACAGATATCAACAGCGGCGGCGTCGCTCTCTTCACGTCTGATTGGCTGAGTTCTCAGACGAGGATCCTGCAAAGCTCCTCTAACAATCTCACCTCCGCACATTACTGAGCAACGTCTGACTCAGCAGGAAAAGGATAAGGCCGTGCGCGAGTGTGTGTCTGTGCGAGTGTGTGTGTGTGTCTGTGTGTGTGTGTGTGAGGAAGAGAAGTGTCTGTGTTCTGGATGGCGTCTCAGGCTGAATGGCCGTTGGCTGCTGACAAAGTCAATTGTCACCTCTCTGCTCCAATTACAGCCCGTCCTCACACTGCGTGACAACACCAGCTCCGGACACTCTCCACACACACACACACACACACTCTCACACACACAGACAGACACACACACACAGTTACTCAACTGTGTAATTAACTTACTACAAAGAGATAAATAAGAAAACCAGGCGATGCTGTGAAGAGTGAAAAAGCTGCTTTTTAATTTTTCGGGGCGGAGGGGGAGTGGAACGCATCGCGTTGTGCATTTTTAAGGGAACCGGCGTCGGTGCAGGAGGCGGCGGACGGACGGGCGCGCCGCGGGGGAAACGGTTTGTGTGTCTGACGGTCTCCTACCTGTCCTGCAGCACGGAGAAGAAGTGGAGGTAATCCCGCCCGTTGACGGTGACGCGTCCGGAGCCGCAGTCCCGGAGGACGACTGAGGAGGTCGACGTCTTCCTGCGACCTGAGGACACACACACACAAAGTTACTCAGACGTTTATGGTAAACTTCATACGCACCATTCAAACAATCCTAAAAACGTGCGTCTACCCTCTGACGTGCTGAACGCCACGCCTCGGTCATCCCTCTCCAGCGGTGGCACCATTTGCTTCCTGGACTGGGCCTCCAGTAGCCGGCGGTACCGCAGGACAAACTCCTCCTCCACGGCGCAGTAAGGGACGGACAGCAGCCGCTCCATCAGCTGGATGAAGCGATTGTACTGAAGAGGAGGACACGGTTAGATGAAGAGGAGAGAAGAAGAGTGGGGGACGGAGGGAGGGAGGGAGGGGAAACGCCGTCTCTTACATCGTGAGCCGAGATGGTTTCCACCAGCAGAACGTCCACCTCCTCCTTCGTGAGCCAGCGGCTGGTTCCTAAAGAGCTGAGCCCGACAAACACAGAGTTTCAGAACCTGGAACAACCTCACGCAGACAGATTTTCACTTAATAAACTAAATATTGAATCAAAGATCATTTCTACTTCACATAAAAGCATGATCAGATCTTACATCCTCTTGGCGTCCTGGGAGAAAAGGCCTTTGGCTCTCAGACGATCTTGGTATTTCTCTAAGTTCTGGATCTTTTCGTACGTTTCCTGAAGAAACAAGATAAACAACAATAACTTTAACGATGAAGACGAACGGTTTGAAGCAGCGTCACCTGAACTCCACACGAACACGTTTCTGATTCCAAACGTCTCCAGCTTCTCCCACCGAGACGTTTCTCTGTCTCTTCACATTTCAGTAGATTCCAAACTCACTGAAAACAATCTAACAACTCTGAACCTTTTCTGCTTTTTCTAACTGAATCAATCAGAGGGCGTCTCAGATCTGAGCTCAGTGAGCGAGCCGAGCATGCCGCTCACGTCCCCGAGGCGCACCCCCCCCCCACACCACAGCCGCCCCGCGCCTGGGTGAGAACTCATTTCCCTGTCAATTATTCACCAGATGTTTGTTTAATTCCCTCTTGATAGAGTGTGGCTAATCCGCTGCCACTCCGACCAGCGACACAGGGGTACGGCAGCAGCAGGGGGGGGGGGCACCGAAAAAAGCAAACATCAAGCAAAAACCAATTTTCTCTGCAAAAGAACCCAACTATGTAATAGAAAATCAAAAAAAAACCAGAAGGGAGGAGTTGGAGGAGTCGGACGCGGCCTCGGATAAGAAGCTTGCGTTACACGTTTGCAAACACTGGGTCCGACAATGGCGAGGAATAATTGGCATGGATTGGCTGCGTGAAAAGGCGAGGGCCGGTATCTGGGTGCGTTTAAGTCGAGGCTGTTACGGAGACAGAAAGCTAGAGCGCCGCTGCTTCTGTTCCCCGACGCGCTCCCTACACGCACGGCCGGTTCAGAGCGGCGGGGAAATTTTAATTCGAAGGATTGAAAATGCAACGACGACGAGGAGTGTGTGTTTACTTCCTGTGCACAGGAAGTGAGAGCGAAGGGGGGGGTGTTGTGTGCAGGTTCCCCCGCGGCCGTGTCCATAAAGGGCTCAGTGGAGCAGCGAGCGGGTTAATGTACCGACGCCGGCTGAACCCGAGAGCAGCCGACCGGCGAGCCTGGTTTACACGCCACTGCCCCCTCCTGGCAACGCTCCTGACGTGAGAGGGAGAGTTACAGAAAGAGATCGACACAAGACGGGGAGGATCGAGCAGACATCCCCATTTAAACCCACAGCAGGGGGTGCAGAGTGTGGCTGCAGGGCACAGAGTGTGTGTCTGTGTGTTGTGTGTGGTGTGTCTGTGTGTGTCTGTGTGTGTCAGAAGTGTGAGCTCGGTCTAATTTTCAGGTCTTTGTGCTTCAGCTCTTATCTTTGACACGTCTGTGAACCAGGAAGCAAAGAGCTGAGTGTGAAGAGGGAGGGAGGGGGAGAGGGTCGCGAGGTGGCGAGAGGTGTGAAGGGGTTCTCCCCTCGCCGTTCGGCGCCATCTTCTGCTCGTCGCCCCCTCCTCCTCCTCCTCCTCCTCCTCCTCAGCCCCCCCACCCCTCTTCCTCCAAATCCCCGTGGAGGAGCTGCTCCCGGTGGCGGGACAAAGACGTGTCACTCCTCAAACATGTTTTTAAAAAGTTTCCCTTTGTCCCCAACTTCTTTTTTTTGCTCATTAATATTTATGAACTGATTTCTCACCTTTGTAAAGTTTATCACTTTTTAACGATTTCAAGTCACAGAGAAGAAAGTGTCGAGGAATAAAATAAAAGTAAGTTTGATTCAAACACTAAAGTAATAAAGAAAAATGTAAACAAGTTCTTCTGAAGTGACTTGAAAAAGGAGAATAAACTTCTCCCTTCACGACCTCTGACCCCTTCATCACCTGACTCCTCCTCCTCCTCCTCCAATCTCCCCTCCTTCACCCTGCTCTTCCCTCGCTCCCCCCCCCCCCCCCAGGGGCCTTGCTACCTTCTCTCAACTCTCTCCTCTGAATCAGATATGACCCTCGGGTGCAGGAGGCAGGAGAGAAGAGGAGGTGAGGAGCTGGATGAAGATTTACCTCCCCCTCACACCTGCAGTACTCACATGCATCAGGGAGTAGTACGACTGTTTCCCGGTGTAGAAGAGGAAGTGGAAAGGCCGACCGTCTGTTCCCCACTGCACGGCTGTGAACACAGGATCAGCTGAGAGTACTTCTACACAACATGTACTCACCTACTGCTACGACTGATACACACGTTACTTACCTCTCTGCCTCGGAAAGATTTCATCTGGATGCTGGAAAATAAAAGAGAATCAATCCTGAAGTTATTAAAATATGTGGTTTCATATCAGCAGGTAAATATGAGCGTGGACAACAAGCTGTAAAGAACCATCGTACCTTCATGAGGGGCTGAGCTTTCTTCTCAAACAGGCCGGAGGGGAAGAGGTAGGCGATGCTCCTCTGTGGGCGAGAGAGGAAACACGTTCAGAAACAGAAGAAGAAGAAGAAGAAGAAGAAGAAAAGGCCGTTTGAGAGATGACGCATCGAGACAACGTCCGAACAACAGAGGTCACAACTACGGGCGAGAGCGAGAGCGACAGAAGGCGACGCAACAAGCTGCTGCTCGCGGGTTCAAGGAAAGGCGAGTGTGATGTGTGTGTGTCCGTGAGAGTGTGTGATGGTGAGAGTGTGTGTGTGTGTGTGTTGCTGTGGAGTTGGAGGAGAAAACAAGCAGAAAAAAGGCACAAGTTTCTGGCTTTGTTGACAGTGAGCAGAGGACGAAGTGGACGTCCAACAGTTCAGAGCGAGTTCATCTCTGCTCCGTGTGTGTGTGTGGTGTGTGTGTGTGTGTGTGTGTGTGTGTGTGTGTGTGTGTGTGTGTGTGTTATTAGCAGGGCTACAGATGGCACTGCAGTGTGTGTGTGCGTGTGTGCGTGTGTGCGTGTGTGTGTTGTGTGTGTGTGAGGGAGAGGAGAGGGAGACAGGAAGTGTGCTGGCCCCGCCACACTCATCAAGACAGTCTGTTCATCTCTCTCCTTCCTCCATCCCACCATCGCTCCTCTCCTCCTCCTCCTCCTCCTCCTCCTCCTCCTCTTTCAGTTCTTCCTTCTCTCTGTCGGTTCAATTAGTGAGGCAGCAGGTGCTGCACCGAGCGAGCAGGTTGCTGCCTTAAGGTTGTCAAACCGACGGAGAGCAGGAAGAGAAGGACTGAATAAACCTGTGTAAAGAGAGAAAGGGAAAGACAGGCCGAGAGGAACAGATGAAGACACACCTGTGCTTCACCGAGCCTCGGGGAAAGATGGAAGTGATTCCCCGAGGGGCAGAGAGAGAGTGACGGAGGAGAGGAAGAGGGAGAGCGACACTCGTACAACCGACCAGGAGGAAGTCTGATTTTACAAATTTCCTCGACACAGTGAATCATAATAAATTCAGAAGGTGCTCTTTTACTGTGTTGGCTCTCTGGGCTCAGTTTGAAGGTTTTCAAATTTCTCACCAAACCCAAAAATGTTCCGTTTGAAAAGACGTTAAAAAAGAGAAAAAGCTGAAAATCCTCTTGTTTTTAGTGGAAATAAACCACTGTGGATTTATTTAATCAGTAAAACAATCAGATTCAGAACTGATTCAAAGAGAAGCTGATTATAACTCGTATGAAAAGATATTTGTGGGTCTGTTGTGCGACTGTGGCAAACATCCAGGGTTCAATTCCCTCATCGCTCGAAAGCCTCTCTTTGATTTTCCCCGGTCGTTCGTCAGCGTCACACCTGAGGAGTCTGGACTCCAAACCACGGCGTGGGGATTCATCAGCTGCCCCGTTACGCATCTCGCCAGTCCTCCCACATTTTCCCCTTTCCCTGCACGCGTCCAGGTTCGGGCTGTTCGCCGTCGCTTTGGCTTTCACAGCCGGGCGCTAACAGCTCTCTTCATTACACGTGAGGGACACCGGGGGACGAGCGAGGGAAATCAAGCTAAGTGGTCGGAGCAGGGACGAGTCAGTTATTGCCAAAAACCTGAAATAACGCAGGCTGATGCTAATATCCCTGACGTGGCGGATTAGCCAGAGGTGCCACCGGCTCCCTGCTGCTTGGGGGGGGGGGGGGGGGGGGGGGGGGATTATGATGTGAAGAGCAGAGCTTGAACGATTTGAACTCAATAGAAATGGTCATTTCTTTAAATGCTCCATCTCTCTATAATCTGTTCATCTTAAACTAAAAGGTTATTGAAGTCAATAAATCAAAATAAACGATAAAAGTGCTGAAATTCAGTTTCTTTTAATTAAAATTAGCTTAATATACCACTTTGTGTTATTTTATTGTTGATTGATTTAAACAGGATCGTGCAAAAACAACCTCCTGCAGGAAGTCAGTTTCCAGAGGTTCAAACAAAACACTTTCGAAGCTGATCAATATTTAAGATGTTGATTTTCTTGTGGATTTGAGTCTTTGTCTTGTTTAAGTGGACATGGAGACACACAGACACACACACACACACACACACACACACACACACACACACACACACACACACACACACACACACACACACACACACACACACACACACACACACAAGCAAAGTGTGTAACTGTGTTTATCAGTGTGAAGTGTTTGTAGACACGTTGAGAGGATAAACACTGAACTGCTGCGAAAACTAACTTTGACACTTTCTCCCGTCTGTCAACAAAGACTGCCGAGGAGCTCGAATTTACGTGGAATCAGTCGGTAGAATTATGTAAATCACAAAATGCCGTTTAGACGCTGCGTCAGCATAAAAACTTCTGATTGTCAAAGGACCAACGAAGCCTCAGACCTGGATGTTGAAGTCAAACCAAGTGTAAGAAGATATCAAGCTGCTGTTTGATTGACAGGAATCTGGTAAAACACGAAGCTGCAGACGGAGCTGATCAGACCAGCAGCTCACAGTGGATCGTCATGACAACCGCCTCCTCTCGGTTGAGGACGTCTGGCCACTGCCTACGTCTGAGGGTTTAACTGATGATGGGACAGTGCAGCTCCCAGTGTTGAGATAATTAACAGTTAACACGAATAAACATTGACATAAATATCTTCCCCAGCCAATCAGAGCAGCAGAAACCAGCGGAAGCGTCACTAACACGCGACTCTTACGTCCACGTCCTCCTGGCAGAAGTTCTCCGGGTCTTCTCCCATCATGTTCGCCAGGTGACGCTTCCCGATGTTGAACTCCTCCACCTGCTTCTCGATGAACTCGGCGGTGAACTTCTGAGGCCCAGCGGCCGCCAGGTTCTTCCTGAGGAGCGGGAGCTGCAGCTGAGCTGTCGGATCGGGACCTGCAGAGGAGGAGGAAGGGTTGTTAGCATGAAGCACAGACAGCTTCAGTGTTGTTAGCATGAAGCACAGACAGCTTCAGTGTTGTTAGCATGAAGCACAGACAGCTTCAGTGTTGTTAGCATGAAGCACAGACAGCTTCAGTGTTGTTAGCATGAAGCACAGACAGCTTCAGTGTTGTTAGCATGAAGCACAGACAGCTTCAGTGTTGTTAGCATGAAGCACACACAGGTTCAGTGTTGTTAGCATGAAGCACAGACAGCTCAGGTTTAGCATGAGCACACGTTCAGTTTTTAGCATGAAGCACAGACAGCTTCAGTGTTGTTAGCATGAAGCACAGACAGCTTCAGTGTTATTAGCATGAAGCACAGACAGCTTCAGTGTTATTAGCATGAAGCACAGACAGCTTCAGTGTTATTAGCATGAAGCACAGACAGCTTCAGTGTTATTAGCATGAAGCACAGACAGCTTCAGTGTTATTAGCATGAAGCACAGACAGCTCAGTGTTATTAGCATGAAGCAGACAGCTTCAGTGTTATTAGCATGAAGCACAGACAGCTTCAGTGTTATTAGCATGAAGCACAGACAGCTTCAGTGTTGTTAGCATGAAGCACAGACAGCTTCAGTGTTATTAGCATGAAGCACAGACAGCTTCAGTGTTATTAGCATGAAGCACAGACAGCTTCAGTGTTATTAGCATGAAGCACAGACAGCTTCAGTGTTATTAGCATGAAGCACAGACAGCTTCAGTGTTGTTAGCATGAAGCACAGACAGCTTCAGTGTTATTAGCATGAAACACAGACAGCTTCAGTGTTGTTAGCATGACGCACAGACAGCTTCAGTGTTATGAAGCAGACAGTTCAGTGTTGTTAGCATGAAGCACACAGTTAGCTCCAGTGTTGTTAGCATGAAGCACTGACAGTTAGCTCAGTGTTGTTAGCATGAAGCACACAGTTAGCTCCAGTGCTGTTAGCATGAAGCACAGACAGCTTCAGTGTTGTTAGCATGAAGCACTGACAGTTAGTTCCAGTGTTGTTAGCATGAAGCACACAGTTAGCTCCAGTGCTGTTAGCATGAAGCACACACACAGTGCTGTTAGCATGAAGCACAGTTACTCCAGTGTTGTTAGAATGCAGCACACACATTAGCTTTGTTTCCGGAGCAACCACAACAATAACACTGAAGCCGAACTGTTGTTGTGGGTTTAAGAGTTCATATTAAGACATATTTAACTCTTTAACATTATAATAACACTGATTGCGACGTTGCTAGATGCTAATTCCTATTATTAGCCAAGCTAGTTTCGGCTAACAGCCGGATGCTAGCTCAAGGACGCGGGGGTTTTGGCTCCGTCGTCGTTTTAAATCTATTATTTTATTTTTGCTTTTCATCGATAAAACCCAGATTCACCTTCCGACTCAGCTGCGACGACACCGCGGAGCCGCAGTTTCCACATTTCCCCAGAAACGCTCCCACGGTTCGCGCACAGGACAGCGCCATCTTGGATCCGAGCTCTGACGTCGCAGGCGGAAGTCGTCACAGACACGCGACATGGTGTAATTTTGTGTTTACGTTAAAATAAAACATTTGAATTTGATCGTAAATACATTAAAAAGCCATAGAAAGTAAATGATTCATGATTTATTTAAAATACCTTTTGGCATTCGTGTCCAAAATGTAAATAAATAAGCTTGAGAGGACGTTTTTTACTTTAACAATATTTTACAATATTATTAAACATATGTATTTTATCATAAATACACGATACAGCCATACAAGTTCAATTATTCATAAAGTATTTACATTTTCTAATTATTTGATTAAACTTACTATTTGCATTCATGCACACAAGTTAAATAAATGTGCTTTAGTGGAAGTTACTTGTTTAACAATGTTTATTGGCTTGATTTTCAAAACCTATAATTGCAAACTTTGAGTATAATTGGTTTTATGGAACATTTGACAGTTTTTATTCTGAAACAAATTGCTTGGCAGCCAGCAGAATCCTGAGCCATCGCGAAGAAACTTTAAGTTAATGACAAACCATCCGCAGCCACTTCCTGTTTGTGACTATACTGTAAAAACGGACACAGCAGAAAAGTTTGGTTTCAACTATAGAGCATTTACATAGAAACTGTCAAATATTAAGATGAAAATCAGATTAAATTACGCCATCGGCACAAGATGGCAGCGTTCGTATACTTGGCTTCGTTTCTGAAATAAGATTATTTCATTATACTGAACGAAGCTGGATATTAAAACCTTCACGTATGAAACTTGACATTTCACATATGAAACACACGTTCAAGAATAAACACACACATCTTAAAAAGGTGTTTGCTGATTTTAACTCATGCAAGAAACTGTGGTCTCTCTTCCTGTGTGTGTGTGTGTGCGTGTGTGTGTGTGTGTGTGGTGTGTGTGGTGTGTGTGTGCAGGCCTGTGCTGTGTTTACAGATCAATGCTGTGTGTCTTCACTTAGATTACTTTGATAGAGTTGGAACAGGAACACGGGCAGATTAATCAAAGTGAAGGGGCACTGACTCCCGGCCCGTGCCAGTCGATACGGCCGCGTGGTTAATTCGCCCCGAGGAGGGCTGTCGTCAGGCAGATGATAAACAGTGTTTGCCCCGTTTTTTAGCCACAAGCGTGCTCCTGCTCACCAAGAAAAATAGTTTCGACCCACGGTCCCTAATTCACAGTGGGGGGTGAGAGGTGGGACATTAATCATGGCTCTGCTGTGGTCCGTCCCTGACAGGCGAGGAGGCCCGGGTGGAGACGTTCCCTGTGGTCGGAGGTAAACCCTGCAACACGCCACGGTGACGACCGGAGGATGAGCTGCAGCTTGTTGTTGGGAGCTGTGAAGATGGTGAGTCTGCACTGACACCAGAGCTGTGACACGTAAAAAGGGATTTAACTCAGGGAACCTCGTGGCATCAGAGCCTGGTGTCGCTCCGGCGTTAGAGAGCTGGCCCTCGTCCAGCTGCTCCAGCAGATCTCCTCGAGGATCCCCTGAAAAGAAAACGCCACAATAGGCGACAGCGGCCTCCTCTCAATTTGCCCCGTCCCCAGATTGAGCGACATCCTTCTAATTGTTCGGCTAAAGCGGCGGTGGAGCGGGAAATAATGGAGGGTATCACAGTGTGGAGCTGGGCCAAGTCTGCTCCATCCCCCTCTTCCCCAGCCACGGAGTGCTGCTGGAGGATCCAGGGCTTATAATGCCAGCGAGCGGAGGCTTTGCTCCAGTCATCATTTCCATGCTGCTTTACGCTGATTCCCTAATATCCTTAGCGCCGTGCGTAGGGATAAGCCCATCGTGCTGAAACATGGCTGTCATGCCTATAAACCGTTCACGGCTCTAAAGAATCCATTATGGTGGCTCCACAAACATGGGGACTCAAAGGGCCACTTCGCTCAAGCTCATTTACTCGTTTAAAGCACATTTATTTACCCGTAATGCTGCGGAGGAAGGATCTCCGGTTCCCCACAATGCAGCACAAAGGCATATTTAAGTGTAACTGGTCATTTACACCATCGGTCACATCTTTAACGCACTTGGGAATAAACAAGCTCTGACGTGAAGTTGTAAGTTTAAGTTCAAGTATTCCGAAGGAAACGCCTCAAATGAGTCTGATTATTATTTATTCTTCCATTTTTGTTACATATCTCTTTCTTATTCTTTCTCCATTGCATTTCTATTGTGTGTCTATTCCTGTTTCTATTTCTGATTCAATTTCTATTTCAATCTTCCCCTTGTTTTTAATACCATTCATTACCATTACTTTAAATATTAAACTCATGGATCTCATCCTTTGTTCCCTCTCATGTATTTAATGTTGTAATAACGACACAGGAAACAGTTTTAACACTACTACTGATATTGTAGTAATGCTTCTGTGGTCCCTTTAATTACCGTGTGTCTGTAAACTAACACCCAGTGACTTTGTGTGAGGCAAACCCAGACTGTCAATGATTCCACACACACACACACACACACACACACACACACACCACACAACACACACACACACACAGTTCACGGATTATCAACAAGTGTGGTCATTGAGTGGAAATTAATTTGCCACTGGTAATGGATAGAGACATTTTGCTGAGATGTAGGAAAGCAGCTGAACTGCCAGCGATTACCTGCTGGAATCAGCCTTCATCAATATCAGGATAATTACAAAGCACTTCTGGCAGCGCGTGAAATGAGCGGAGCGTGCAGCAGATCGGGCGCTGGCCATAGATGTCTGCAGATATCAGACCCCCCCCCCCCCCCCCCCCTCTGCAGAGCGGCTCTGAGGGGGGGGGGGGGGGGGGGGGACGTCAGCAGCTCCAGAGGGTTTCATATTAAAACAGAGAAGAGTCAGGTGGAGCAGAACAAACACTGTGACTGAAGCTAATACAGATCTACAGCACTGAGGAGAATAGGAACCCAGAACAACAGAGAACAGCAGCTGAGGAGAGACAAACAGAACCAGACGCAGAACAGAACCGACACCGACGACTCAGACATTAACAAAGTAAAACATATGAGACTAAATGACACATCTCACTTTAACCTCCTTAACTGTGGAGGTCACATCCCCAGTTGTTGGTTGGAAGTTGAAAGCGTGCGGAGCTGTGTGTCTGGTTCTGATTGGAGCTGACTGACGACTCCCTTGTGATCCGAGGGGCCTCGTGGGTTCCAGCTCCTCCAGAACATAAATCAAACGCAGGGGAAATGTTCCCAGCGCGGTTCTGAGCTAATCAGAGCGACAGGGAGCCGACTGGTATCTCTGCGGCGATAAGGCCCACTTCCCTGTTTCCAGACCTGAGGATGGGATTGTGTGAGGTGGTTGGAGTCGGGGGCCGGAGGAGGGAGGGTGTTCAGGGTGTCGATCCCTGTCTTTCCCAGACTTCACTTCCATCCCTCACATGGAACCACTTTGCTCACCCCCCCCCCTTCTTCCCCGTTTCTGTCTCAGACAGTGAGCTGCAGGCGGGATCGGGTTTCCTCTCCAGCTGAAGGGTTACTTCAGTCCATCGGGATGAAACGAGGACTATTTCCCTCCCCGTCTTCCATCCGACTCTTTTTTCAGGTGAGAGGCTCGGGGGAGGAAGGAAACTATTACACGGGGGTGAACTGGGGCCTGGAGACGCTTGTCGGGGGAGGAAGAGGACGCGGATCCGAGGAGAAACCCGAGATCTCTGGAAACTGGAATGACCCAAGAAAAACTTCCGTGGCCCCTCCGCCATCCTCGCCCCGTCCTGTCTGAACAGTGTCGCCCGTAATGGTCCCAAAAGGCCTCGGTGGTTCCCTGAAGGCCGACAGACTCAAACAGGCCAATGTGAACACGTTAAACCTTCATGGAAACAAACACATAAACACAGATATACACTTTGGGTTGTAAGATAATACATCAGGTGCTTTTAAACAGGGGCCGAAGGTTTATTTGGTGTTTTGGTCCAGTCGTGTCTTCGACCTTCTGGCTGCTGCGACTCCAGAGGTTTGCAGAAAACCAGACGCAGCTGTTTGCTCTGCGGCTCGGGGAGATTTACATATCTGGGTGAATTTTTTAAATGCCTGAGACGAGATCTGAAAATTCTGCAGGAAATTCCATCCTTCAGAGAACGTTTTCATATTGTTTCCATTTCGTCTGGACGCACGCTCGCGGGCGAGAACTCGCATGCGGCAGCACATCAATCTCTGCCTCAGCACCGAGAGGGACTCTGCAGAGAACAGAGCTTCTCATTCAGAGGGACCAGGTCTGAGGGACCGGGTCACGGAGGAATCTTTGCTTTGTGCTGCGCTGAACGAAGGGAAACAGATTCCGTCTCTGTAGAAAGTGCAGTGAGCGAATAAGCAGCAGTTTCCCTCCTGTTGCATTGAGGGTAAACCTGCTCCGATGGATGTGTTGCACCTCATCAGCTGACAAATTGCTGGAGTGATTGAGCTGAAGGAACTGATTGCTGGGTTAATATCTGCCATTGATCTCTTCATTGATCACTTGTCCCCTGCTAATGACTGTGACTGGGCTGATTTGAAATAATACGTCTCGCCTGTAACCTGACATCAGACGAGGGGATAAGAATCGGAGGATGACGATGTCTCAGGGAAGCAAACCGCTGAGAGAAATCAGCCCGAGAGGAAATGGAGACGATATTAGAAAGAGAAAGGTTCAGTCTGTGAGCGTTCTTCTTCCTGCTGATCAGTCGGGCTGCGGACCACTGCTGGGCTGCCGAACATCTGGTCGGGCAATTTACCCGCTCTGACGACTGGAAAGGTTAAACCGCTAAAATCTAATATTTGCCTGGAGGGGGTCAAGGAACTGCAATTACAAGGTACAATCGGCAGGGCTAATCAGCTGGTGGCGCGTACCAGGGGCTCGGCCGGGCAAACAGGGCCTGATCACATGCACTGTTGTCTGCCTGTTTACTTATTAAACCCTGTTCTCATGTTCAAGGGCCCCACGGCAGCCTCTGGCCCCGCACACCCCCGAGGCACAGGGGAGTCAATTTAGCTCCTGACGCTTTTTAAATGGCTGGAAAAGTCCCCCCCCCCCCACGCTGTGTTAATCAGTATCTGCGGCCTTTGTTTGCGAAATGATCTCAGATGACTCTCGTCCAACCTGGCAGGCGTCAGCACCCGGGGAAGGAGCGGCGGAGGGAAACAAAGTGCAGAGCGAGGAGACGGAGACGGGAGCGAGCGAGGACACCGGCGAGGGCCCGGGAAGACGCCACGTCTCCGAAGGACGTGTGTGTTCCACCAGGCTGTTTACATGCTTGGTCTTTGACACACATTTCCTAATTGACTGAGTATCAAGTGCAGGATTAGTGTGTAATATATCAGAACTGTCTGGCGCACAACACTTTTGAACAAGGCTCGGGGAACAATTACTGGTAATTAAATATGTGCCAGTTACTAGAAAAGATAATTATGTCCTTGGTGTATAACACCAATTAATTACTTTTATTTCAGTGAGCAAAGCTTTTAAACGGCGGCGGAAGCCATTCGAACGGCGCCCGTGTTTGAGAGCAAGCAACCTCTGTGTTTGCTAATGTGTAAATTGTGCTCCGCCGCTGCAGAGACGAGTATTAAGGCGCCGCAGATTGTTTCAATCAGAATCGGGCTCTTCTGCTGCTGGAGTCCAGACATGTTCCTGAAATCGTGTGGAGGGGCTGGAGAACGCAGACGAGTCCGAGTGGTAAATGTCAGAGTGAGGAAACAGCAGGAGAACGCCCAGCGAGCGGGCGAGTGGACGTGTTGATGAGGTTTCTAAGAAGTTGATGAAGAAGAGGAGCCGTACACTCAGAACCACAGGGTCCGGACATGTTCTGGAGTTTCTCTCTTGTGAAGCAGGAGATTGTCCGGATGGGACTCGTCCATTCAGGCGAGGGGTGGAGCCTGAAGGACCTGACCCGGACAATGTCCTGCACGGAGGTCACGTGTGAGCTGCTCCCTCAAAGCTCATAAGACGTTTCCCCTCTCTCCTCTTCCTCCTCTTCCTCCTCTTCCTCCTCAGGCTTTAAACATCGAAGGAGAAGAGCCTTTCCCAGAGAGGGCGCAGCTCAACTCTGACTCGCTAAGAGGATTGGTCAGATTGGATATTGAGGAGCGAGGAGGGCGCTCCGTGTATCCTCACACCTTCCTCTGCCCTCCTGTGCTTATTACACCTCGCCACACCAAGATAGCAGCTGTAACCCCCCCCCCCCCCCCATATTCAGCCACAACACGGATCCAACACGCTCTCATTCACATATCAGAGCGAGGTGAGAACGTTCGGATTAGCAAATGATCTCGTTCTGGGCACCGGCCTCTAATGTGTAACTTGGAAATACCTTGTGGCCGATCATTAGTAATCTATTAAATCCACGGCCTAGGAATGGTTACACCGCCAGAGCCTTTGAGCCAAGCGGCTGCTGTTCCAGTCCCTCTCGGTTAATGAGACTCGAGTCAGGCGGCCCGAGCGTGCTTCCTGCGTCTGCTTCTTTTATCCCCATATGTGTAAATGAGATTAATTATTCATCTTCATGCAGATATTGTGTGCGTTTCAAAGCTGAAACGCACGTGTCAGTGTTCACGTGCACGGTCGACGGGTGTGTACTTTTTATTATTCACTGGAAACCAACATGCTGCACTGGTCCTCCTAGAAAACAGGGAATCACACACTTTACCTCAGGGTCACGAGAAGTTCGACTCCTTTCTGGAGCGACTCAGTAAAAGTTCGATTCCCCTTCAGGCCGCGAACACATGGCGGCGGCTCGGAGCATCCTGCGTCCAGTTGGTGCTTCGGTTCTACGGACGGATCCCTACGTGTCTGCAAGGTGCAATACTACACGTGAACTGTAGGAGATCGCAAATCTGCAAGTTCGATATGATCCGAGTCTGTGGGGCGCCCTCTAGTGGAATACCAGGTAACATGCACGGTGCACAGTGAACGCGTGGCTACACAGGAAGTACGTCGCCATCCTCGTGCCACGGAGTTTGTGACTATGACTCAGCGTGAATATGTTGGTGCAGATTCAAATCAACATCTGGATCCTTCAGATTTAAATGTGGTTTCACTCGGGGGCCGTCGGCGGACCTGTCACTCTCGTTATTATCTGTTGTTGTCATCGGCCTTATTTCTCCTTCAGGGACAAAAGGTCCCCACAAGGTGGACTGTTCCATTTGGGGGCTCAGACTTGTTGTTGTTGGTCACAGTTGTGGTGAGTTGTGTTTAAAGCTGGTGAAGTTTCCAGGAAATCAGTCTCACGTGTGAGTTCTTTGTGTCTGAATGTGAAGCCGTGGAACAGAACTGGTGGGCGTTAACCTAAAATACATGTGTCGCGCATATTGTATTCATGTGTGTGTTTGCATGTTTGTGTGTGTTTGCATGTTTGTGTGTGTTTGCAGGTAACAGTGTGTGTGTGTTGATCCTGGCTCTCTGGAGGGGCCCAGTGTGTGTGTGTGTGTCACGGCGGGGCCGGCTCCCTCTGGATCTAAGCAGTATTGACAAACCCATCAGAGCTGGTGATGCATTGGGCTCCCCGCTCGCCTTCCCCCCCCCCCCCCCCCGCCCTCAGCGGCGCTGTGGGGCTGTGCTGACATGCTGTCACCTTGGTAACTGCTGCCAGAGAGAGCGGCCTGCTGGGAAGGATGACCCGAGCAGGAGGCCGGCCGGCGAGCTGCAGCAGGAGATGTCACCGGCGGACCCCTGAGGACCGTCCGACCCCTGTCCCGTCCGTCCCTGTCCCTGTCCCTGACCATCGATCCGTCTGCTGCTGCGGAGAGCCGCCCCCGCCTGGGACTGGACAGGACACACACACCAACACACACACACACACACACACACACCAACACACACACGACAAATCAAGTGTGCAGGCATTCAATCAGCCAGAGAGACACATCAATGCACTTCATATTCACACTTATTCCCTCTGATGAAGGAAGCGTCTCTGAAAGTCACAACAGATTCAGATCTGAAAAACTAAACTCAACAAGCAAAGTACTAAGTGCATGAAAACCTCACCTTGGTCCAAACTGCACCAACGTCTGCCTGCGTCACTGTGAGCCGCTCACGAGCAGAAAGTCCTGGCTCGTCTGTGGAGGATCTCTTCTTCTTCTTCTTCTTCTACTTTCTGAGGTTAGTAAGTCATTACTTGGCAGCGTCTGAATCCCGTCCCTGCTCGGCGGTTCTCCGAGCCAGCATAAACAGCGATTGTTGGCACGGCTGGTTGGAGGCCGTGGGCGTCAGTCTCCACGAACGTTGGGAGTCCTTTGAAATGCTGACCAGCTTTTTGACACGAGGCTTTGGAAGCAGCCGAGCTCTCGCTGCGAGACGCGGGCCCGGCTGGATGCGGGGTGGAGCTGGGTTCAGTTTCTGGGTGCACAGGGATTGTGGGTAGGGACCGGGAAGTTTCTACATCACAGGCTGCTCTCACTATCGCTGGGCAACCTCTTCAAAGACGACTCTATGCAGACGCCGCTCATGCCACCAGGTCCTGAGAAGGTTCCTGTGGGGAGGAGACTTCCTTTAAACGCATGGTTTCACTGCATTTCAAAAGGAAATGTTACATCTGGAGGTTTTAACCGTAAAAATACAAATGTACAGTGTTGTTAGGTTCAAGTTGTTCGTCCTGAGTGAAGTGGAACGAACCACAAGTGAACAGAATAATGCACAGACACTTTGATGCTTTCACTTTTCATATATTTCTCTCGTTTCATTCCTATTTATTTCTACATGATATCATTCCTGTGAGTCGTGACCTGACCCACGGGGACGAGGCCGGATCCCGACCGTGGCCCGGCTCCCAGAATCCTCAGCTCCTGTACAAAGCTTCTCCAAACACACGTGCAGCGGCTGAATGAGCCGCCTCTCGTCGTGTCACGCGAACAAACAACGTGGAGAAGATGTGAAAGATCACTAACTAGCTTCCTGGTTCCCATGGCAACCGACAAAGCAGGGCCTGGCCGTCTTTTATGCTGAAGGAGGGGGGGGGGGGGGGGGGGTCACCGAGCATGTGTTTGACCCTAAAAATGAGACGGAATGAAAAAGTAAAATGGGAAAGTTGCACAACAGAGTTCTGCAGGAAACTGATGAATGTGGTGACGCACGGAAACAACATGGAGTTTCAAATAGAACAGCCACTGAGATCCAACACATTTGAAATGGTTTATTTAGTGTAAGACGTACGATAGATGGATAAAATAAGATAAATAATCTGTATTTATCTTTTCTTATTTAACAGAATATTATCAGAGGAGTCGTACTTTAAGCCGAACTTTAACCGTTTACACCTGAAGTGATGGACTAAGTGTTCATTTGACTGTTTATCAGATAGAGAAACATTTTAAAAAGCAGTTTTTATCATCAGAAATCAGCTCAGAGGTTTTATTTTGAAGATCCGGATTAAAAAGGAGAGAAATAAGAATAAAAATACAATAATGTGTAAGATATAGAGTTAATCCTCTTATAGCTGTGAGCATAAGCAATATTGCATTATTAGTCATATTTTAATTATAGTCACATTGGCTGTTTCGGTGCAGAAACTAAAACTTTTATTTTAATTTAAAAGAAAAAACATTTCTTCATCCCTGATTTTTTCAGAATAAAGTTCATAAACCAGAAACACATCCTAAAAAAACATGTGCAAACTTTTACTGAATCTAAATCTTCATCATCTTTAATAATTTACCTTGATTGAAGCGTTTGATTCTCCTGCAGATAATAAGCGTGGAGTGAGCTCGTGTGTCCACTGGGTGGCGCTGTCAGGTCAGGGAAGCGCCTGTGAGAGCGCGTGAACGTTTCCTGTGGATTTCATCTGTTTAACAGCTTCTTATTATTATTAATAATCATAGAAAATACACGATTTAATTAATGGGTTTAATAGAAGAAAATAAGATGATGAAACTTCGTTAATTATCTGGTTTGTGAGAAGTTTCAATATTTAAAATCTGTCTTTGAAACAAACAAATAAAAACTGAATCATTTATGAATAAAACGAGTTAAATGCAAATAAAACCAAACACACGCACACACACACACACACACACACACACACACACACACACATAAACAATCTAATATGTACTTGATTTTGTTTATCCTTGCTGTGTGTGTGTGTGTGTGTGTGTGTTTTGACTTATTACAACACGTCAGTGTGTGTATGTGCAATAAAATAAATAAATACACACACAAATTATCATCGTGATTGCACGTTAATGTAAATAAATATAATAAGAATAATAATTATAATTATAATAAAGAGAAACTTCACATATTATTCATAGTTTAAAAGTATTAAGCTTTAAAAAACCACACTTATTATTATTATTATTATACTGTACAGATATTATAGAGAAATTACCATTATAAATTAATATTATTATTATTATAAACATTATAATTATGGGGGGGGGGGAACTATTTTCTGAAATGTTTTTGCAGAAGTTTTAAATTTCACTTTATTTAAAACCCATAAAGAAAAAGATCAGTAATAATAATAAAGATTGTAAAAGTGTGAATCAGAGTTAACGAACATCACCGGTGTTTTAAGAGACTTTAAAATAAAGTTAAAATAAAATAAAGAATAAAAAAGAGATTGTAGTTTTATTTAGAAAAGCAGAAGCTGCAGCTCTTCACCTCCCTATCCCCCCCCCCCCCCCTCTACCTCTCCATCCATCCATCCATCATAAAACCATGACCTTCATATTTCATAGAGAGGAAACCCCAGAGTCACGTCATCTTTTAAAAACCTCCTCCTCCTCTTCCTCATCTTCCTCCTCCTCTTCCTCTGCTGCCACAACAGAACCCGGATCTGCTCCATTTAGATCTTTATTATATTTTCTATGTCAAATCTATTTTTATTTCAACTCACACGTGTGTGTATAGAAGCTTTGTGACAATAAAACCAATAAATGGGACGTTTTCATTTGCTGAAGTGAATTATCTAAATATTATAAAGTATAACACATTCAAAAAGAATAAATAATTGAACATATCAGCTGCTTCTCACTTTAAATAAGAGAAACGAAGAAAGTCAGCACACAACACACACACACACACACACACACACACACACACACACAGGGGGGATATATTTTTCTCTTTCTGCAGCAGATGAATCCGCGTGGACGTGGAACCAGGGGAAGGATCCCCGCGGAGAACATGCACAGGATGATCCATATTCATGCGCCCGACACGTGGAGCAAACACACACAGACACACACACACACACACACAGACACACACACACACACTGAGAACTATTTAAAACGAGTCTATTATACTCTATAATCAAATCTAAGCATTTACTCAGGTAATAAATATAATTTAATTCGTATGTTTACAGATTTAAAACAGTTTCATAGAAAGAAAACATTGAAGATGAGTTTAAACTCTATGAATCTATTTAAAATGAAACACACACGTGACTGTGTTGTGTGTGTTAGTTCCGGGTGAAGTCTGTGACCGAGTGAAAAAGACTCCTGGTGAAATATTAATAATAATTAAGACGTTAAAAGTTTTACAGCAGCTCAGCTCAGCTCGGTGCTGCGTTCACAGGCCTCCGAGACAACGAGCTGCTGCAATCAGCCACTGACGTCCTCAATCAATACAGGAGGAGAGCTACAGATCTCCGACAGGCCCTGAACGTACCAGTGCACACACACACACGCACGCACACACACACGCACGCACATGCACGCTGCTGCCAACACGGCTTGTGAGGAGCCATGGAAAAAGGCAAAGCTGCTGGAGAATAGGCGGATCAAAACCCATTATGAGATTTGAAACTCTTCTTTTTGTGTCGCCCTCGGTTGAAAGAAAGAAAGAGGAAATTTGCGTGTGTAGATTTTAAGACGCGAGGAGCGTGCACGGCGTGAACGTGCACGGTGTGAACGCACGTGTCGTTGGGTTTAGTGCGAGACGCAACGTGCGTGAGAATCCAAACATTATAAATCCGCGTCTTGTTCCATCAGCTGCAGCGTTTTCATAATTCAAATAAATGTTATTTTACGTTCCCTCAGAATTACACTATTTCCTTTATTGTGTATTTGATCCAGTTATCGGTGAATGAATGTGCAGCAGGAATCTGAGGCTCGTGGATTTAATTCAGATTCAAACATTTAAAAATCTGCCTCTTGTTTGTCAATACAAATAAATATAAATAATATTTCAGAATCTCCCTGTTTCCTGTTTCTCTAATATCAGAATCGAGGTGTTCGTGGATCCACGAGCCGGATGTGAAGTTCGCGGCTGCCCCGGCGCGTCCCCGCTGCCACTTTCACTAATGGAGACAAAGAAAAATGATTCCCACTTTCTCTATATCATTGAATTCAGTTGCTAAGCAACTAGTGCGGGAAATCATCCGCGAAATTCAAATCCTGCAGCGCGAGGACACGTTCTGTGAGTTCTGCTGAATAAGCGAGTCAAGAAAAGTTGGAATCACATTTGGCCTCTTGCAGCCGTGACGAGGAAACAGTCCAGTTGTAAAATAAAAAACTACACGTATAAATATATATATAAATATATATAAATATATATATATATATGCACAGAGCTGTATCGTGTAGAATTATTAATAGAGTCAGATAAAACAGCACAGCAGCGTTTTACGAGCCCAGTGAAAATGAGTGTTTATCTGGGGCCTGTCACTGCAGCTCTGCAGGCCGAGCACACACACACACAGACACACACACAGACACACACACACACTCACACACACTCTCTCACACACACTCTCTCACACACACACACACACTCTCACACACACTGACCCAGTGCCCCGGATACTGAAACAACATCAGAGTGATAGACCTGCGCGCACCTGAGTGTCACGCGCACCTGAGTGTCACACGCACACGCACACCATCTCTCGCAGCAGGTTCGAGATCCAGAGGTTCAGCTCTTCGCTTCACGATCGTCACGCGCGTGTCTGTGATGCAGAATCTGGACCAGGAGCTAAATTACATAACGCGAGGACGCTCTGTACCTTCAACCCCCCCCCCCCCCCCAAACAACAACACGCACGCGTCCCAGCGTTTCTTTCTCCCTCGTGCAACTTGAATTGCTCCTCCTCACGCACGCGCTCAGATGATAATCCAGCCCGTGCACGTGTCCGGGCTGCAGGTGAGAGGCCTGCGGAGGCTGCGGATGTAAACAAGCAGCAGGACACGAGCACATTCACACAGTAAAGAAACATTAATCTGCATTAATATTAATTTTTAACGCTGTTTTGTTGCATGAATAAAAAAATAATCACACGTTTTTCTTGTATTTTTCGATAGAGACCATTTGCTTTGCTTTTATATTTTTCTAATGAGCAGATAAAATATAAAACTCGCAGCTTTAAAAACAGCACAAAGATTTAACAAAACAAAAACACATAATAAATAAATAAAAACCAGCCCATTGAAAACGAGAAAAGAAAAAAATATATAAACTCCAGAACACAAGATGACTGCATTTCATTCTAACAAATTTATTGTGTCTCAATCAGCTCGTACGGAACCACTACTGAAATTAAATTACAATCAAATGATCACATCAAAAATATTACCCTTATTACCTAACAACGGTCAATGTCAGCTCAGGATGATTTGTGCTCCTTTAGAAACGAGAATACAAAATTAAACAAATAAGGGCAACAACAAAAAAATATATTTATATATAAGAAAAAGAACAAATGGAAAATAAAACAAGAAAATAAAACGAAGAAGGGGGGGAGTGGGGGAAAGCATCTTACACAAGTTCCTGGGGAGAGAGGGGGGGAAAATAAATTACCGTTTGGAATAATTCATACGTATTCCGAATAAAATATTAAAAACAAAAGTCATTCTGATGAAAAATATAAAGTAAATACGTTGAGATCAGCATCTGATCTCGTGATGTATATTGCCGGCTTCACAGAGTTGTGTTTATTAAAACCTACCAAACGAGCGCTGCTTGGAAAGGGCAGCGTCACGTCCACTCAGTTTTTCTTTTTCTCAAATAAGTGCAGCTGAAGTCTCTTTTTTCTCAAATGTCTTATTCTCTTATTCGTTGGAAGAAATTAAAAATAAAAATAGGGGGGGGGGGGGGGGGGGAAATCCAACAACAAAAAAAAAAAAATCCACTCACGGCGTCAAAAGTCCTTTTTTTTTAAATAATAGCAATATTTTTTTCGAGAGATCTTTGAGATCAGTCCTGGTCCTGGTGTCTCTTCTGTCGCGAGGAGGAAATACCACATGGAACAAAAAAATGAAAAATCCCCAATTCCTCCGCGTGCGCGCGCGTGTGTGTGTGTGTCTGTGTGTGTGTGAGTGAAGCCATGCAATCCACCTCGGAATAAAAAACAAGGATAATAAAAAGAGCTGATGGAAGCCTCGTGGATCTTCTTCACGTCGGTGCAGTTGTTTCCCTCCTCTGTTATTGTTGAAGAAGAGGAGGAAGAGGAGGAGGAGGAGGAGGAGGAGGAGGAGGAGGAGGAGGAGGGCGGTTTATAGTCCCATTTCTAAATATACAAAATGCCTGCTCCTTTGTTTCTCCAATCAAACACAGGGTCACGAGGAGGGAATAGTGTTATTTTTTTGCAGGGGAGGAGAGGCATAAAAAAAAGGCATAAAAAAAAAAAAAAAAAAACAATACTTGGTTTCCTCTGTGTTTTTAATGCGCCAAAATTACCTGGTGGAATGAACTTGTGGTTGTCACCCTCTGGTCGCTCGCTTCACTTGCATCTTTTAAGTAATCTACTAAAAAATGCCCCTGAAAGAAAAAAGCAGAAGGAACCTGTTAGGGCCTGGAAGAAGGTACACGGTGCCTGCTGTGGGGGGGGGGGGAGGTGGGAGCAAAAAAAGGGGGGGGGGGGGGGGGGGGGGGGGGGGGGAGAGGGTTTGTTTTGTTTCTGTCTTTTCTGGAGAAAAATAGATAAACACAATTTGCAGTCTTATTCATATTCCCCTCACAATCACAGTATCAAAAAAGTGTGTCTATCCTGGAGATAGTCTGAGTGTTCTAATCAGTTTCATTTCATATAAAATATTTTTTTTGTCTATGTTTCACTGAACATTCGTTTGCAGTCCATGGAGGGGGGCGGTGTTTCTGCACTCACATTGCCGACCTGAGAGTACACATCCTCCGGCGTCTGTGCCACTCCTGGGGGCGTCATCCGTTTTTCCTTCTGTCTCCTATTGCAAAACCAAACTCTCACCACCTCCTTCTCCAGCTGCAAGTTGTCCGCCAGGGAGGTGATCTCCTGGGCCGAGGGCTTGGGGCATTTGAGGAAGTGGCTCTCCAGGGCCCCCTTGACGCTCACCTCGATGGAGGTGCGCTTCTTTCGCTTCCTCCCCTGCGCCGCGATCTTGTCGATGCTGGTGGGGCTGCCGGTGGTGGAGTCGGCCTCCTCCAGCCACTTGTTTAACAAAGGCTTCAGCTTGCACATGTTCTTGAAGCTGAGCTGCAGAGCCTCGAACCTGCAGATGGTGGTCTGAGAGAAAACGTTCCCGTACAGGGTGCCCAAAGCCAAGCCGACGTCCGCCTGCGTGAAGCCCAGCTTGATCCTCCGCTGCTTGAACTGCTTGGCGAACTGCTCCAGGTCGTCCGAGGTCGGCGTGTCGTCGTCCGAGTGCTGGTCGTGGCTGCTGACGCCGCCGTGGTGCTGGTGGTGCGGATGCTGGTGGTGATGGTGGTGGTGGTGGCTGCCGTGGTCCAGGTCCGGGGTGTCCCCCCTCACCAAGCCCGGGTGCACCAGGCTCTGGCTCCCAGGACTCAGCATCCCGTTCACAGTGAAGCCCCCCGGCTGGGAGTAGAGCAGCGACTGCTGCTGCTGCTGGCCCCCGGATATGGAGTTGATGTGCGCCGCAGTCGTGCTCCCCCAAGCCCCGGCGTGCGTCTGGTGTGGAGCTAAGTGGGGGGGCCTGTGGTGCAGCGCGGTTCCCGTGTGCAGATCGTCTCTGCCGGAGTTCTTCACGTCCTGCTGCTGCGGGCTGCCCGTCATCCCGACGGGGCTCGACGACCAGGGCGACCCGGCTTCAGCTGCAGCCACCGCGGCCGCTGCTGCCGCCGCGGCGGCGTGCGGGAGGGATGTCACCCACTGGTGGGCATGGCTCAGCATGTGTCCCCCGTTGCTCGCTGCCATCGCGCCTTGCATAAAGTCACTCTGTACCATCTTGACCGAGGGGTCTCCCCGGTAGCCCCCAGACCCCGAGGTAACCGCAGCACTGCCCGGCTGCATGCCACCGCCTCCCGAGTCCGAGTGCACGATGGAGCCGGACGATAAGATGCTATTGCTGGGCAGATAAGGATTGGAAGCGGCGGTGGCCATTCCGTCAACCCTTATGAATATGTTTGTGGATAACCCCCCTCCCTTTCTACAGTCACTTCTTTCGAGCGGGCAAATTGTATCTCATGAATTATTCAAACTTTAAAAGTATGAGCAGCTTTTTGCCAGATACCATGGACGTGCGTAAAAAGACGCCAAAGAGCTTCGGGAGCGGCGACAGAAAACTGAATAAAATCCGCATGAATTTACCACGTTCGACTTCACACACGAGTAAAGATCCAGGTTTTTCAGAAGCCCTTTGAAACCATGTGCAGTCCGCGCAGAAAGTTTCTCGCTGGGAGGAAATTCAAATTCAAATATACAGCAGAGAAAAGCAGGAGTCGTCCCAAACAAACTTTTGGAGGAGGCGAGAAAACAAAAAGCCTCGCGGATTGTCCCCAATGTACAAAGTCCTGGTTTATGTCCCGGGTGGATGTGAGAATCATTAGCAGAGCGTCCTCTCCTCTTTTGTAATTCAGTCGCAGAGATTTCTCCCTCGCTTTATTCTTTTCTCTCTCTTCTTTTATAGCACTGGAGCCTCTCTCTTTGTTCTGTTTTGATGTGTATAAACCTGCCAAACCGCAAACTCCCGTTCAAGTACAGTCCAGCAGAGGAGCGCGCGGCGCCGCTCGCGAACCTCTCCTCTCATTCGCTTGTTCTCTCTCTCCACCTCTCTCTCTCTATCTCTCTCTCTCCCCTGACAGGCCGTGGAGCCCCGCCCCCCTCACTCCCCTCGCCGTCCTCACACACACCCCCCCCCCCCCCCCTTGCTCGACGACGCGCGGATGTTTACCCCGTGCGTCCCCGTTGATTGGTTACCCGGGGTGTGATTGGCAGCCCTCGCCAGCCTTGCTCCGGGCGCACGGTCCCTCCTTCCGGATGTTCCGATTGGCTGCTTTTTAATTGCAGTCCAAACAAAACGGGGAAGACAAGTTGGTAGTAAACACTGGTGAGATACTGGGAGGCTGGGGGGGTAAATAAAGAGAGGGAGGTCGATACGCGCTGACCTCGACTTTCGTGCGTAAAACCTCCAACATCATGTATTTTGTGCAGAAACATGTTTTACGCACGAGTGCACATGTGTGACAGTGTGAGTTTGAACATGAAGGCGTCACACACACATGGATCAACTTTATTTAATGTGAGTAAAATACATTTATCCTTCCGGTGACACGTATAAGATGTGTTGGTAACAGTTATAACCTGATGTGTAATAGAATCAGGATTCAGTGCCACGGTTAGAGGTTCAATTCCCCTTTGGAGCACTCGTGCAAAATGCTCAGTAAAGTCTCGATGCTTCCTCTTGTGTCTGAAACATGAAAACATCCAGAGAGGATCTTCTCCCTGCTCCTCTCAGTCGGAGCAGTGACCGCACAAAGGTTGCGGGGATGCTTCCATGCGGAAACGCCGCGCACAGGCAACCTCACTGAGGCACGTTGAAAGAGAAAGTGGCAACCAAAACAAGGGCAAATTGAGCAGTCCTGGGGGGGTGGGGGGGGACGTCTGCCAAAGTGAAACAACAAGAGAAGAGAGATCGAGCCCTTAAAATGTGCAGCATCCCTCAAGATGACCACGCAGCCCTGGAGATGAATGGGCCCTTTGTTTGTGCGTGGGACCCCCGCGCCCCTGGACGCACCCATGGGTGGTAACAAGTGCCAGAGAGAAAGCTCCCGCTGCGCTGGTGGAGTTGGGGGGGCTGGGGGTGGTGGTGGTGGTGGGGGGGGGGTTGTGTGCCCACCTGGACGGACCCTAACCCCGTGGCAGGTGACGGGATTAACTGTGTTTTGTTTACAGGTCAGAACTACGTGTCACGCGTTAAACCCATAAGCTCCAAAATCAGATGTTTTATTGCAGAAGGGATTTAAGGGCAAATATGAGGCAGTGGAGGAGTTGTGGACATGTGCCCCCCCCCCCCCTTCTCCTCCTCCTCCTCCTCTTCTCCTCCTCGTCCCAGTAGATTTAATTTGGACTGGGCTCAAAACCGAGGGAGCCTCGTGGATTTGTTTACATTGAATAGGCCGGCTAGGGGCCAGAGCCATGAGGCCCTCCATTCATTAATATACAGTGAGGATTCCTGTCTAAATTACTGCTGTTCACTCCACACGTCTCAGGCGGCCAGTGGAGACGTGACAGGCTCCACGCACCAGAGAACCCCCCCCCCCTCCAAAATAAAGAATTAAACACACGTGAGATATACATGAAATAAAACCTTCCAGAAAGGCTCCAGAAAGCACCGAGCTGCGGGGGAACACTCTCCTCTCTGCTCTGTGTTTATTATTTATCTGCGTATTATTATTTTAAAAAAGGTTCCCAAGTTCCCTGCTGGGGGAGTTCATTTATTCTGCAAGCAGGAAAAAAAGAAAGGAGGAAAGAAAAGAAAAGGGGGGAGAGGAAAAAAAAAAATCATCCCCAAGTATAACAAGAGACGAACAGTTAGTGCTGATTTTCATTTGCATAAATTTTCATATATTTTAGTGAAAATAATAGCGGGAGCCGAGGAGAGCTCCTGCTCAGTTGAGGCAGAGGAAAGAAAATCTTAGGGCGCACGGAGGCGCAGGAAAGGGAGATACCGGGTTCCAGACTCCGCGCGCACACGCGAGGACGGTTCTCTGCTCGCGGACTGAAGGTAAGTCAACAATCATCTGGGCCATTTCTCCCTTTTCTCCGCGCTCGGGGGAATTCGTGAGGAGTTTATCGCCTTCTACGCGCGTTTCTCCACCGGGGCTGCGTTTTCCTTCAGAGGCAGATCGTAGGCTTCACGTGATGGTTTCTGATTTTCCTTTCTGCTCCCGCGTGCACCGACATTATCCACGTTAGTATTTAAAACACCCGGAATGCAAATTGCGTTTCCTTTCCCTTTTCACCGAATGCGTAAAAATCAATACTCGCGGCGCTGCTTGCTTTTTACGCACCAGGATCCTTTCCCTTTTTTCTGCTTTTTTTTATATAAATAGCAGACAGATGGATAAGCTGCGCGGGTTTGTAGTGGATGTCCACCGGAGAAAAGTGCAATCAATCACATTTTAAGCAGGGAGAGGACAGGGGGAGGATAATGAAGGGAGGGGGTGAGCGTGTGTGAGAGAGAGAGAGAGAGAGAGAGACCCCTCGGTGGAATCCTCCAGAGACATCATCGCGTAGGCAAGTGCAATATGAAATGATTTCATAAGAATCGATGTAAAGTTTGTGTAAAGTTGTTGTTGAGCTCTGAGCTCCTCCACGGACGAGGCTCCTGGAGAGCCGGGATTCACTGCGCGCTGACCGGGTCCTTGTGTCTGTCTCTGGGTCTGGAGCTGCTCCAAGGAGCGGATGGAGGAGGAGGAGGAGGAGGAGGAGGAGGAGGAGGGCGGTGTTAGGAAAACTTGTTTCTAAAAACGAGCAGACGCAAAGGGATCCGGTCACAGGCAATTCAGGGGAGAAACTGCAAGAAGAGGGGCTGCGTAAAAACTCAAAACCGCCACATTTCGGGGTCTTCCTGCGTGGAAAGCCAGGTTTCAGGAGGTGGGTTATTTCTTTCTCACGGGTTAACTCCTCTCCCCGCATTGATGGGGAGCGCATTGCTGAGCCCAGCACTTGGTCGCCATGGTGAGCGCCATGAAAAGAGGGAAACACTGGCCGCATTAAGCTGTATGTTTGTGCACTGGAGTCGAGATGAAAAGAGGCTCCGCGTCCCGGGCCAGCGGCACCGGAGCGGGCGGTGACGCGTTACAGTAACGACAGTACTTCGGGAAAGTAATAATCAGGATGAAGCAACAACTTGATTTGAAGTTATCGCGATGTTTTTAAAAAATCAAGAAACTCTCACGTTCTTGTGCGTAAAAGTGAAAAACGCGCGCGTGTCCACGTGGAGATGATCAGCAGGGTTGTTGTTATTTATCGATAAGTGGAATTATAGATTATTGCTGGATGAGAACTGATCCGCGGGTCGAGCTGGAGGTGAAGTGTCATCACAGAGAAATTAAAAACAACATCTGTGCCGCCAGGTGTCGCGCTCACTGCAACTGCTGCAGAAACTACACTCCAGAGAAACCACAGATCAAATATTAGAATAAAAAACTATTTTTAATCATTTATGTTTTTGTTAAATGTGCATTAATCTGCTGCTGATTCCAGGATGTCCACGTGAATTTAGTTTAACTTTCCCTCTGAAAGCTTCTCACTCTAATCTGCAGGAACCATCTCCTCCCGTGTTCCCCACTGTCTCCTTCCACATGACATATGCCCTGGTTATTATATTTCACAGTGTATAGGTGCGTTCTTCTGGTCACAGTCTCGTGCGTAATGGTGAAGTGCGATGCAGATACCGGCGGGTCAGTGGAGGAACGTGACTGAATGGGGACAGATATCCAGAGGCCTGTGCAGACGGAACCGTGTCGAGCACCGAGGCTGCTCTTAAGCTCTTTAATAAATAGAGCAGCGATACTAATTCATGCTCCTGCAGTAAAAACACACGTTACCACGGGCTCAGACTATGTCCTGGTTCCTCCCTCCATTTAAAAACACCTTCATTCAATCGTGCAAAACGTTAAAGACAGTTTTATGACACACACACACACACACGTTGATTCCTCTGCTTCTTATTTCCCACACATGCTGCAGAGACCCTCCTGTATTGATCAGCCAGTCGATGACAGCCCTCGTTGATATGCAAATAGCCAGTGATTTGTTTTGAAGCCAGGAGCCATCTGCAGGAGCCTATAAGCCATAAGTCTGAGCCAGCAGGTCTTTGTGGAAACATATGACTCCGAGAATGATCAGCAAGCGAGGGGCCGGGCAGGAGCCATGAATCATCGCGGGAATTAGTGCGTCGCAATTCCTCTGCATGCTTGACCGGCCGCTCCGTGTGGCACCACGCAGCGTTGCTCTTCATCACCGTCATCATCGGAGCAGCACTGTGCGTTATTACGCATCACGCACCCGTTCTGTCACGGCGCAGCACGGCCCGGGATTGGTAGCAGGAGGCCAGTTATTTATTCCTGCAGGAGCAGATTGTCTAATTCATCACGAGCTCGCAGAATATCTCCCCACGCGCACTTGTCACGTGTTGGTGGATGTGAGCTGATTTCTTTTTTAAAAAGTTTTTAGAGAAAAATATTTAAAAAAACATGATGGTTTTACGCGCCACGTGAATCCATCTCCCTCCTCCTCCTGCTCCCATCACCTTCCACTTCCTCCCGCCTCCATAAACTCCTGGCAGCTGACACTCTTTATTTATGTGGCCCCTCACCGGGACCCACCCGCCGCAGCCCCGCGCGCAATATTCAGATTAAATTGACGCAATTCCTGCCTCTTTTAATTACAGCCGCACTTTAACGTGCCCACAGCGCTGCGTAATTTATTTCCTTGCGCCGGGGTCCGGTCACTAATCCGCGACGACATACGCTGAGTGTGTGTCACGTCACCGGCACCGCTGATTTAAAGCCGAGTCCAACTCTGGGCACTTAAATGATAATGTAGCTGCTATAGCGTTAATTAAATGGGCCACACTGAATATCCAGCATTAAACGCGCCTCCAATTTCAGACATGAATGGGATTTCTTCTTTCTCTCAACCCGTTCAAACGAGACTGAGGCACTTTATTAATATTCTATTAATACAGTTGTGCACCTCTTACTGTACCGGGCGTGTGGCTGGGCTCGACGTGCAGGTATTTAGTGTCATCACCGTGCAGTGACTCGAGGCTCAGACTCAGACGTATTGATTTGATATTGGAAATCAATCAGGATCATAATTCGGCCCAAAGCTCGACTCGGAGCTGGAGGAATAAACGAGTCGTTTCCTCCACGTGTGTGTTTTTGGCCTCAATTTAATTGACTCAAATAGATTTTTTTTATTTTTTAAACCAATTAAGTTGGAAATAGGGCAAAAAAAAAAAAAAAGTGATTTAATTAGAGGAAATTAATTGTGTTTTTATTTGTGGACCCAGAACGAGCAACAGATTAAAAACTGCAGCGGAGTTATCTTCACATGCAAGTGAGACAAATAAGAGTCAGGTGGGATTTTAATTTGAAAAAAGAATGTCAAAAGTTACAGAGAGGTGGGTTTATTTATTATTATTTGGGGGGGGGGGTTGTGAAAACGTAAATAAGGAGGAAAAGATTTGTCTGTGAGGCCTGATGATGTAAAGGCAGGTGCTGGAGTGACACACACACACACACACACACACACACACACACACACACTAGAGAGAGAGAGAGAGAGAGAGAGGAGGAGTGAGGGGGAAGAGGAAAGATGAGTGAGGGGAAGTCGGTAAAGATGAAGTGCAGCTTCCTGAATGAAAGGGTGGAGGAAGAGAGAGAGAGAGAGGAGAAGGTGTGTGTGTGTGTGTGTGTGTGTGTGTGTGTGTGTGTGTCAGTCTTCAGCTTCATCCCACCCCCACCCTCATCCCTCCACCCACCGCTCGCTGGGTGTTGGTTCCCTCGTAGTGTTGTAGTGCCACATCCCTTCTTCTCTCTCCTCTCTCTCTCTTCTCTCTCTCTCTCTCTCTTCACGTAGAACACATCAGCATGGACACACATGCCTGAACCCCCCCCCCCCCACACCCCCACCAGCAGCAGCATCAAAACAAACCAGTGTTATTGTGTATGCAAATCAGCAGACGGACACACTGGTATTTTTCTATTCTATTACACTGCATCACACATGCTAATCAAGAATGATAGTGTTATTAAGCAGAGTAATTAATAAATAAACTAAATCCGCAGGAAATCAAATCTATAGAAGTGAGCAGCCGCCCGGTTTGCAGCCGCCGCCGCGCTCGTCTCTCCGCAGTCGCCGCTTTTTGTTTTTGTTTGTTAAACAGTGGCGTTCCCCGAGGATACGGGGGGGGGGGGGGGTTGTGTGGCACCTCCCTGCCCAGGATTACATTAATCAAAGTATTTATTTCCCTCGGGGAGCCGGGCGCAAATCACTCCAAATCCCAGTAAAATTGGATAACAGAAGAACGGGCGCACCTAGGGTAACCCTCTCCTGCACCTTTTATTTTTTTATTTTGCTCATTTCACCAACTTAATGGATCTAGTTGTGTCTAACTTTGTGAAACACAGTGTGTGGAGGAGCAGAGGGGGGGAGGGGGAGGGGGGGGGGGGTCCACAAAGCTCGAGGTATTGAGGCCTTTGAGAAGACAAACAACATAATTGGATGGAAGCAGGCGCTCAGGTACAGAAACAACCCGGCGCTAACCACGTCTCCGATCACAGCGATCTCTCGGATTTAAAGCCGTACAAATAACAGCCCCTCTGATTCCCTGTCGAGGCTGTAGACACGTCTGGGTCCGAGGCAGCCTCTCAGATCCCCCCCCCCCCCCCCCCCCCCCATCTGGGATACACGCATCCAGCTCCAGCGCCGCCTGCTTCCCCTCGGCCGAGTCTGGTCAATCCATCGCAAAGCCACGCAAAGTCGAGGAAACAACCGAAACAACGCTTCCAGATCGGTCTTTGCCGTGTTCGCTCGGTAATTACGATGTTTGGCTAATAAATCAGAGAATGTTTACAGCCAAGCCGCCGCTGATAAGGCAATAAATACAGCAGCCAATACGCTGCCTATTACAGGTAATGCAAATAAAATAATAGGGCTGTAATTTCTCCTCATGTGCTGCTGCTGTGGCCGCCGCCGCCGCCGCCGCCGTCTTTGATATTCATGAGGGAAATGGGCAGGAAATGTCGTCTCCTCGTCTTTATGGGCAAATCCCACACGACCGCCTCCGTCCCAATCAGGGATAAATGATGACCTCGTTGCTGCCACCCGCAAACACGCTGGCTCGCGCAGGCTCGGAGACGCACGCAGACACAGTTCCATGTTTGCACGCACACATACTGCTGCTGCCATGTTGGAGCGGAGAGGTAGCTGCCGGCGGGGCCCTGACTCAGAGCCAGGCCTCTCGGGGCGAAGGCAGCCGGGCTGCGTGGCCACGACACCCCCCCCCCCCCCCAGTGTGTGTGTTGTACTTGTAGAGGCTGCTCATGTGACGTTTGAGTCTGAGCGTGTTACGTAGAAAATATTTACACAGTGATAATATCGTACACGCGCGTGGGGGTGCAGGTGTGACGTACACGAAGAGACAGACTGTTGCCATGACGAACCGACGTCCATCTGATGAACCATGATGCAAACGAGCAGGAAACCTGCAGCTGTAATGGGACCAGTGCAGGTTGAACAGAGCGTGACACTGGGAGCTGTGAACTCCAGAATCAGGACTTACAAGGATGTAACAGCAAAGTGGATGAAAGCCTAAATTCAGATTACATCACTGGAAACCATGTTTCTTATATTTCCGAGCTCTGGACTGATCGTTCTCTTCATTCCTGATTTCCTCTGCCTTCCATTCATTCACACAAGGCATGAAAATCATCTCTACAGATCATATAAACTTACAAACCACAATTGTTGATGTAAGAACCTGTCAAACCCATCTTTAAAAGGCCCCCCCACGGCCCCCGAGGGCCCTCAGGCCACACGCTGACACCCCTCTATTACCTAATGCATGTATTCTATTGAATTACGTCTGCATCACACACACATAAACAAGATGGCTGAGTGCGGCGAGCCCAGCTCTGGGTTCAAGGCGTGTACGATAATGATGAGTGTCCCGACTTCAGAGCCGACATGTGCTGTTCACAGCCGAGCTTGTGTGGTCACGTCCCACGGCCCGGAAGTCTTGATTCATGCGGGCATTATGCACGCCGGACGCTTATGGCACCTCTCGCCGTTGCCGTGCAGTCAGACCCATTTGTTAGGAAATGGGTTTACATACATCTTGTAGATGACTCGCCCTCCTCCCCCTCCGTGGGCTTGCAGCTCGTACACACACACACACACACACACACACAGACACACACACAGACACACACCGATTGGATGAAGTACAAACATGCGGCTACATAAGCAGCAGCGGGGGGGATTAAGGTGATGTAACGCTCCCGGTGCACTGGAGGTATTCAGATGGGCGGCTGTGGGGGGGGGGGGGGACACACGCTGAAGCGTTGGTTCCTGTGTTGTTTCCAGTGATTATCAGATTCAGTGGAGTTTTGTTTTTCAGACGCGTCGGTAACTCAGCTCTGTTCAAACTGTGAGAGGAACGACTTTAAACGGGTTTAGAGAACTGTGTTGAAATTAAAAACAACCTGAGAGGCCGACGTTAGAGCTGATATTGATATAACGGTTTTTATTTCTTATTATTCTTAAAAGCAAACGCCCTAACATAAACATATTTTCTCATTCAGCGTCTTATGCTCAATTGAACACGAGACATTTCTGTATTTGAGTTTTTTTCCTCTCGCTGGTTTTCCAGGTCACAGTCACCAACATGTGTTTTACTTGCACTCAACCGACTGAAGTCATCAGACTGTTTTAACTTATTTATCCATAAGTCGTCGATAATAAGGTGAATTTATTATACAGGAGAAATTAGAGGCTATAACATTGTTTTGCTGAATTATCTTTGCACACTCAGCCTTTTCTGCTCGAGCAGCTGGAAGAACTGAGACTATTAACTCTTCCAATTACACGTGGAGCAGCAGCCATGTTGTTGTTTTACGACTAATCTCACTACGTATTGTTTGTACATGTGTCTTTGTATTGTTTTACTAAGTATTTGTACTTTTACGGCTTCGTGCATCTTTATTTTACTATAAAAACGAGCGTCCGTGGTTAAATCTGACATGTTCACACATTTAAGTTCCAAACTAAATGTGCATTGTCTCTTTAAAGAAGTGAAATGATCCGGCTGGTTTGCTATGAGCTGGTTAAAGACTCAAATTCCCCCCCCCCCCCCCCCCCTCACGTTAAATTATAAACGATGCTTTAAAAAAAAAAAAGATCTGCTGCAGCTCCTCACACGAGTCGTTAAAAAAATCTATTCATGACCTTTTCACTCCTCAACTTAGTCTGAAGCAGAAACACCTGATGTGATTCCTGGATGTGTGAAAGCCTCCATAGTCGTACGATTATTATATCCACACACAGACACACACACAGACACACACACAGACACACACTCTGCCTCAGCTGCCAGCTCCTCCCTCCCTCCCTCCTCACCCAGGCCTGGTGTGAGCGTTGAAGCCAGCAGCATCACAAAAGCGGCTTTGAGGGGGGATTGCAGGCGGCCCGTCGACCCCTCGGAGCTCACACCCAGTGCACATTACTCACCAGCGAGGCCCGAGCGAGGAAGTAGTGCGTGTCACAGCGAGGGAAGGAAGGAGAGGGAGGACGACTCGCTCTCTTATTCCACTAACCTCTTTCCCCTGCTTTGTGTTTTCTCACTTTGAAAGGGAATCGTTAGCTCGTACAAACCATGAGAATTAATGCAGCGCAGAGGAGAGCACAATAGAACTTTGTTGTTCAGCCATGTTGGAAAATTGACTCAGCATGGACTGTCAAACGAAATATCGCTCCCAGCTCTTGGCAGGTCGTCATTCCAGGAAGTGTGACAGAACATGTGTGCTGAATATATGTGTTTTCTTTAAGAAATGACTAACGGGGTTTGTTTCTCGGAGGATTCGGGTTTCTCTGTCTGGATATAAATACTTGAGAGTATTTCTCACGCTGCCTGTGAAGAAGTGTCACATCCAACACGTCACGTGTCGTCAGTTTTGGGACAGAACACATCTTTCTGACTTTGCAGTGCAACATATGGCTCCGCATGGTATTAATATACGTCGTCTCAAACGGCATCGCTGCTCGTGTGGACGTCTCCATTGTCGGAGCAGGAGAAAAGACTGAGAGCTCGTATTCTGTTCCCACAACCTCCAAATCGAGGTCTTCCACAGGGACGCCTCCTTTGTACGAGTGAACTTGAGATAATGCAGGGTGTCATGTAAAATGAAATTACATGCAGCACGTCGTTCTCTCCTCCACACAGCGCCGCGCGTCTTGTTATTCTCAGACCGTAACCTTCATATTGTAGGTGTGAGACGAAAGCTTAGCAAAGCATGGCCAATTCTCAGCGGTTACGCCTGCGGCTGGGGGGGTGGGGGGGTGAGGGGGAGAGAGAGCGTGTTTTAAAATTCTGTGTTTGTCGTGGACCTTTTCGGATTAGTGGTCCACAAACACAAATCCCCCCAACAATGACTCACACACGTCTCGATGCATTGTCAGTGTCTGTCACAGAAACTCTCGTTCAGCCCACGTTTAGCCGACCTGTGTGTTCTCCTGCCGCGGAGACGCAGAACCGCTCCGGTTACATAACGCCGTTCTCCCAACAGGAACCCGGCTGCACGTCGTCAGTGCAGACACACTGAACCCACAGGACCCGAAGCCACAGCTCGATCCACCGGCTCATGTTTATTATGCTTCGGTGCCGATGTTTTCAAGGCTCAGATTTGAGTTTTTACACAATTTAAGTGACGTAATCTTTATTCAGACTCTGATTCCTGAATGTACGCCACAACAGAAACCTGCTGGTCTCATGTTTACTCACTTTTTGTTGCTATAAACCAGATTCAATATAACTAAACTATTGACGGAGGCCATTTTGGCTCAATCTAACATTTAAATTCGTATTTATCCGTCTGTTTTTGTCCTTTTACACATTTTCTTGTTGAATTTCTTTGCCGTATTTGTTCTACGTCTCATTAACGTCACTACTTATGCCACCAGTTCTTCTTCTTCTTCTTCTTCTTCTTCTTCTTCTTCTTCTTCTTCTTCTTCTTCTTCTGCTGCTTTCTCCGAACAAACTGACAACACATCATGTGAAGAGCTGCCAGACACAGAGCGAGTCTGGAACGAGCAAATGGAAAAGCTTTGCATGAAAAGGCCGCAAAACACAGGCAGCTGGACTCAGACCAACGTTGGAGTGAGAAGCTTCTCAGAGATGATGAGATGTAGTTTGACTGGTGGACGTAAACAATGAAATATCCTATAAATATAAAAAGTAATGGCTTCAATCAGAGTTATTTTATCATATATGACATGTTGTAATGTCTCTCAAAGGGCAAATCTGGCGGCACATTTTTAAAATTTGGTTTAAGAAGTAGGATCATTTTCTCAATCCTGAAAACCACGCTGGGATAATCTGAAAAACTCAAAGTCAATATGTGGTTTTCACCGGACGGCTGAGGAGGTGGATGTAGAAATGATTTGAGTCCATTTCACAGCGGACAGGAAACAAAGAGTCGCTCGGAAACAAGTTTCAATCTGCTGAAACGTCACAGAGAATCCTGCTGAGTCACAGAAGAACCAACTGAACTCATCCGACGCTGCCTGGAAGCACAGAAGCTTGAATCCACGACGAAGCATCTTACTTTGGTTTATAGGAGTAAAATGTACAATTTAAAAATACTTTGTTAATGTTAAAATACTTAACTACCTGCTCGTTACTTAGTTACTTTCCTCATGTACGCAAATTCACTATGCTTCAGTCACAAATCACATTCTAATGGTTGTGTCTGTTTTTCCTTTGGTCCTCCAGTGACACCCCAGCTTCTCCCAGTCCTCCCATTGATGCACAACCTCTGGAGGTAAGGGCCATACTGTGTGTGTGTGTGTGTGTGTGTGTGTGTGTGTGTGTGTGTGTGTGTGTGTGTGCGTACTGTCTCTCTCCCCCAGTAAAGGCGGACACGCCGTCTCCCCAGCTTCCGTTTTCCTCTGCACGCCCGCTGCTGGAGTATTCACGCTTCAGGCTGTTTTCTTTGAGAGAGAGAGAGAGAGGGAGAGAGAGAGAGAGAGAGAGAGAGAAGAGAGAGGAGAGAGAGAGAGAGAGAGAGAGAGAGTATAAAAATATGCAAATGCTATTGTTGAAGCGCACAACGAAGGGGGGAGGAGGGGAGAAGGGGGGTGCTCCTTTTACACCCCGACGCTGCCACCGTTTCTGCTTCCGCCTCCATCCATCCATCCACTGCAGAGAGAGAGAGAGAGAGAGAGAGAGAGAGAGAGAGAGAGAGAGAGAGAGAGAGAGAGAGAGAGGGAGTCTCAGGTCGGACTGAGGCGAGCGAGCGACACACACCAGGGGCAGGATATTAGAGATACGCTGAAAGGCCACGTTCTGCTCCTCTAACTGGACCCGATGGTGAAACACATGTAGCTGCTGAGAGAATCAAATCCATCCCACGAGCATGCAGGGAGCAGAGGGAGAGCAAGGCCCCGCAATCGAATATAAAAAGTTGATTGCATCAGAAGAAAATCTAACTGACCAAAATGTAAAAAAATTCCCATCCTGTGGTTGTAGCTAAATATCAGAAACTACATGAAATCATAACGTGGCTGGTGGAGCTGATTCATTTAAAGATGGACAACAGCAGAGACGCAGGACAATCACACACACACACACACACACACACACCACACACACACACACACACACACTGTGCAGCCGTGTGTGTGTGTGGAAGCCCATCTGTAAAGCCCTCACGCTCCCAGGAAGACTTTCTGAAGTGATTATGAAGACAGTTCAGATCAAAGTGTGAGTGCGAGCGCCAAAATATGAGGCCGGGTAATCACACTGGAGCCCCCCCCCCCCGTACACGGTGGCACTGGTCCCCCCCAGCTGCTTCGCAAATGTAATGTGACACTTACGGATAAACAGATTATCAGGGAGCGGAGGGGCGGGGCCCGGGCGAAGGGGACCGAGGAGGAGGAGGAGAAGAGAAGAGGAAGAGGAAGAGGGAAGAGAAGAGAGAAGTGAGTGTGTTGAGTTGTAGGAAGCAGAGGAGGAGATGTGGTTTATTTAATGAACTCTGGGGACGGCCAGTGTCAGAGACATGATGATTAATTCCGCGGCGCTGATACAGGTCTAAATGATATAATTTGGGAATATTAGCGGCAGCATTAGATGATGAGGCAGGATTCCTCCTGGTGGTTTTATGGACTCCGGGCTCGGAGACTCTCTCTCTCTCTCTCTCTCTCTCGCTCCTTTTCTCTTTCCCTTCACTAGTTATTATAGATTAATCCATAATCCTCAGCACCTAAAGCATTTTTGTCAGCGGAGCTCAGGGATAGAGGCGCTAGATTTTTTTTTCTTCCTTCCTCCGAGTATATATCTGCTCGTGCTGATTTCCCCTCAGCGTGATGTCACATTGTCACGTCTCACAGTGGAACCGCTCGCTCCTCTCAGACGCTCGGCTCCTGGAGGTTCTCTGGCAGAGCCGAGGTGGGACTTAGCCTTTTTATGTAACCGCACATTTTCTACACGGTGTAGGTTATTTTTAAAAAACCCTCGTGGATTGTACAAAATGTGGCGTTCAGTTGATGTGAGGGTCTAATGTGGGACACGAGTGGATCAGGAACCAGGTCCAATCCGACACTGTGACTGTGTTTGAAAGATGTTTAGTCTGACGAGGTTTCTAACGTGGACCGACGTAAATACAAATATCTCAGGATGAAGAAGAGGAGCCACACACGTAGAAGACGAAGATCTCATAACTTTGGCTATAAGGGTCGATGCTCTGGAAACAAAAACATTTCTGCTGTGAATCCTCCTAAGTACTTTTACTTGAGTAAAGTTTTGTCTTGTTATTGTGTGCATGATCCACTGTCGTATTTAAATGTATGGACTTCACAATAAAACCAGATCAGCAGAATCCTTTGCTCTCCGTCTCTTCTGTCGTCTGAATGTCCTCTAATCGTTAAAGTGCTCCTGAAGTGCCTCACTCACAGTCACCGAACGTCCATGTGTCCAGTCACAAGAGTGTGTGTGTGTGTGTGTGTGTGTGTGTGTGTGTGTGTGTGTGTTCTGAACGACCCTCGTGTCGGGACAAACGTCCCTTTGAGGGCGCTGGGACAGATGGACGGACGGGGCGACTCAGCGACAGACACAGAGGACTGAGGCTCCAGTGTAGCCGCCGCCACGTGGCCTGAATCCTCTTTTATATCCACGACTCGTCCATTTCCTGCCCCGTCCCCCCCCCCCCCCCCCCGCTCCCTCCGACACCGAACCGTGATGCAGCACAGCCACGAGGAGACTGACGGGTTCCAGGAGCGGATTTGGCATTTTTTGAGGCGCCACAGGCGGCGAGGTCGGTCACTTCCCAAACTGCTCCCTGGCCGAATTATTTTTAGTTTGGTTTGTTTGCAAAAAAAAAAATCAAGAAAAGCCCAAATCTGACACGAGCACAGAGACGCAGAAACACAAAGTGGGCTGAGAGAGAGAAACCCCACGGAGCCGGTAAAAATACCTCACCCCGAAAGAGTGAGAGGGAAACAAAAGGCTCAGGGTTTGTGCATGGAGAATAAACTAGAAGACAATATTAATCACTCAAAAAACTACTTTCATTCACATTGGACATCTTCAAATTCACGTTTTTCAATAAATACACGAAGACGTAGCTCCTCCCCCTCCTCCTCCTCCTCCGACACAGAAAGTGTAAAAGCTGCTGTTCCCAATGAATCAATGATATCTATCAGTGTGTGTGAATGCATCACTACTACACACAGCTCAGCCTTCCTCTCCAGCTCCATGTGTCAACAAGACACGTCAATTTGATTGGTCAGTACCGAGGCCAGACGGCTATCGATTGGCCGGTCATTAGGAGAGTGCGGCCCAGCGGGAGTATCAGCCCCGACGCCGTTAACTCCTCCGCGTCGACCGCTCTGTAACGAGCGGCCATCAGCGAGCGGGACCCGGCCATTGACCCGGCGGCTCGCTGCAATCCCTCCCTGCCAGACTCAAGTGTGAGTAAAGGGCCGCGGCGGGCGGTGCTATCGATCCCGGGATGAGACACCGGGGTCGCTCGGGGGAAACTGTATCGGAGACAAGTTTACGATCGGTCTGAGAGCGATTTTTAGCTCCGAGGGAGGAAGTCGTGTCCAGTGAGGGAAACGTCCTCACAGGCAAAACTGAACAAACGTTACATTAATGTGTGTTTATATTTTACATCTGTTTCCACACTTATGCTCTTGTTTGTTTGGAATCTGTGAAGGTGAAATTAAATAATCTGAGTGGGCTGAT